>JABAKD010000001.1:2208039-2538039 GCA_012845835.1 Undaria pinnatifida | reverse complement strand
GCGAGCCAATACCGCGCCAAGCGTTGACCCATGTCCGGAATCATGACCGCAGGTGCAAACCCACACGTCGTGCCCACCATTTCTAGCGTCGCTGGAGCTCTTGCTTCAGAGACGCTGCAACCAACCCTGAACAATGAACGGTGCTGCTGTACATGCCCCCTCCGCATCGACGGTTCTTGTGCTCTCGGCCGTGTGCATGCTCTTTCTTCCCAGATGTTCAGCTGCAAGCAGAAACGCTGGGTGGTGTTGTATTGTCTGGGAGACCTTGCCTACACCTTGGGAATGCGGGGAGCAATCACTAACATCCCCTGTTATTTCATTTTATAGTTTTTAGAATGGAATTGTTCCATAAAGGAAATAGTATGACACTGCGGTTTGTGGATGGTCTGATTTTGTTACATAGAATTTAGCATGGTACGTACCCCCCTATACGCCGGAGGGGGCCTAAATCAAAGTTTTGACACACACCCTATATTTGGTGTTCCAAAAATACAATTTGCATTGTGGTGTGGGGAGTTTTGTTCTCGGTGACCCCTGGTTCACCCCTATTTAATGTGTTGGCCTTTATGTGGCGGTGTGCAGCGTGTGTCAGCCCGTAGCTGGTATACGCTTGCGTAGGCTTGCTTGCGGATGACCCGATCAAGACAGAGCCTGAATCAAGTTTTAGAGGCTAACCCAGACCCACATATAAGTGTGTCTGTGGAAGAGCTTCAAGAAGAGAAGAGGTTGTTCGGCAACCCCAAGCCGATATGTTGATTGAAGGACTAATGTGCTCAGCTGATCAGAGTTGATGGTGAGCAAAGTGGACTGATCGAGGTGGGTCTGACCACCACCTGTTCGAGACGGCGCAATGGCTATGATACGGACAGATGTACTCTGCGGGGGCCGTTGTCTGATTACCTACAGCAACGTTTCCTGAGGCTTGCTCGTGGCCTACCATACCTATGGCAATGTTTCCTGAGGTTTGCTTCTCGGAGCTTAGCTACGTCTACGTCCCCACAGTCAACCTATAATCGTATTCCATGAATGATACTATACGTACGATATTCTGCCTCATTATTTATTTACACCGCATTGCTCGTACGTACTACATGTACCAGCTTCTGGGTACGATTAACAAGTACACTGCTGTGCATCATGTATCCAAGTGGTACAGCTGAGGCTTCTGCATGCTAAATACGGCGTCGATACACCACATCTAACCAAACTATTATAATTGTCTGTGGTATGAACAACTCGCAATGTATCCCTAATGACGTTTTTCGTGTTATCAAGTAACGACATGATGGTCACTGAGAAGTAAGTAGCATTTCTAATACCTCTTCCCGTTAAGTTAACACTTTCTCACTCTGCGTTACATTCTAAAACACTCCATAACAGAAACGCGTGAAGCACGAATGATGAATGTTGGGGAAAATGTTTTGCGTAGAGCAAAGTAATCTTTCTAAAACAACCAAGGGGTCAACACAAAATATGCTGACACGAAAAATCCTGCTGACACTATACGTGCTTCTGCATATTTATGCAAGGTAGCTCACTAGCTCACAATACTAGAAGCATCAGACGTGAACTATATTCCGGTCGGTGAATCAACCAAGGAGTAGAAGATGTTTGCAGTAGTCTAGAACAGTGAATCTGTTAATCATTCCGCAACAATCATATAATTAACCGCCTACCAGTGTTCTTACCGCCCTCAAACAAAGGCCCAAAGGGGCACTGCCAGCGATTTACCGCTGGATGAGACCGCTTATTCTATGGAGACGTCACCTCTCGTGTATCTTAATATCCCGTGTATACTTGTCCAGGTGGCGGGTTCTCCGGTCGTATATCTTGAAGTACCGGAGATGGGGTAGTCAAATATAATACTCAGCTATACAGTCGAAAAAACTACTCGACTTGTACTCTTACTTGGTATTAACTGCGATATTTCAAAATCTTGAAGTTAGAGAGGTAGGTGGCCGCCTTTCTTTCAAAACCGATTGCCGTCCTCAGCTCCGCCTCGACTTTCAACTATGCAACCAGTCTCTGCGTCTTGGCCTCGATGTTTATGGACTCTTCGTTCAGGATGGAAAGAAGGCCTCGGGTTATCTTGCGGGTGTACACGAAGGACGGAGATATCGCCAGTGACTCTTGATCGTCCTGTGTTGATTCCGCGTATCTTGTCTCGGGGTTTTGCCGCGGCTGTCCTTTTGCTGTCGCGAGCGTGTGAACCTCCTCCTGACCGTCGGTCTCGTTGTTGAGCGTGGCTCCAAGGCTTGGCTCAAAAGTAGCTGGTGCGATCCCGGGTGAAGCAGACATTGTCGATCCGTCGACTCTTGGCTCAGCTGATGGTCCGGTGGTCCCAGATGGCGATGATCCAGGGACTCCAATGGCCTATTGTGATGCTGTTGGTCCAGCTGATGCTCCGGTGATCAAAGATGAAGTTGATCCAGTGATCCCGAATGCAGTTGCTTTGATGTGCGATGGTGATCCAGACGACGTCGCTCTGAAGATCACATGCGAAGATTCTTCGATGATCCCATCTCCGGTAATGCTGGTTCCGGTGATTCCAGGCGATTCTGGTCCGAGAAGCGGAATACATTTTTTAATGGTCGTTGGGGATTGTAGTGTACCGGTTTTTCTGCTCGGAGATCCAAAGCGGATCTCTCTCGGCGTAGGTGAACTCCACACAAACGGTCGTGAGGTTTGTCCCCGATGCTTCTGTCGCGTGCGTGTTGTGGAAGGTATCCTCGACTCTTGGATTGGGTCTTGTCCTGGCGGTCTCGTGATGCGGTACATGCGGTGCGGCCCCACCCGTAGTAGAATGTGCGTCCCCAGGCAATAGCAGGTGCAACTCCTGACACGGACAACCCAACTTGTTGCGGTAGTGCTCCAGCTCTTGATGGCGATTCTCCAATCTCTGGTGATTTTGACGCTCCTTCTTCTGATGACGATGCTCCAACTCCCGTCGATGACGCTCCGGCTGTTGTCGATGACTTTTCCTCTTCCAGAAGGTTGTTCGCGTTAGAGTGTAAAATAAAATGGACTAGCGCACACAAGCGCCCCGTCTCAATGACAATGGCTTCCTTGGGCGTGATGTCCGGGATTTGCGCATGTTGGCGTTCAGTCTCCGTGACAGTAACCTCTTCAGGCGTGTTGTTTCCGCTAGTTGGTGTGCACTCCTTTTGGGTCGCAATATTTTGTCGATATCGCGCGGGGACCCTCTTTAATGGGGGTGCTACCGTCGTGGTGTGCTCCATGGCGATGCTGGAGTTGGCGCAGAATTCTTGAGTCTCTGTGAATGTGCCATCACCTTGATTGGCGTTGTTGATTGCTTGTGCTGCAGCAACTACAGCAGGGGTTGATGACGTTTTAGCCGTGCACCCCAGGGTGCGAACAAATACGTCTTAAGAGCATACACTCTTGTTTTCTGGATGCTGGGTGAGGCTGCTGCTGCTATTGGATTCCCCCATGATGATGAGTAGTATGTACCAGGTAGCAGTTCACTCAGTTGCCTTGTATGATGTCAGTACTTGTAGAGCAGTGTAGTGGTACCAGTAATCCTGCCGCACGTATGATACGTGCTGCTATATTTTATAAAAATATTTCAAGGACGTCAGCCGTGAGTTCGACGAATTTTTCACAGCCGTTCCAAGTGCAGTAGTTGTGCTTGTGTAGAAATCACAAGCGTAACGGAGATTTCCGATTTTTTCGAAATTCCAAACAATACAGCAGTACGGATCTGGATGCTGCTTGGTGGGGGGTGCTCGCTAATCGCCTTGATGATAAGAGTCTTATTCAAGAGACCGCTACTCCGCTGCCGGGGGTACTCTTGATACAGCTTGTTGCTTTGAGTTTGGGAGTTCTTTCTGGGAAGTCACACTTCGGCCAGCACTCTCAACCAGGAGCGCTGGGCTCGAGTTTGGTCTGTCTATCACGATGATCACACGGGAATCCTTAGACCCGCACTCAACGAGAGGTGCGTTGGGTTCGAATTTTGGTAGGTCTATCACGATGATCACCCGTGAAGTTCCCGTGAATTAGAGGCCAGACCTCCATTAACAGACAGTAGCGTATACCGTCGAGAGTTGCCTCTATAACGCTGTTGTTCAGAACGGCTGGCTTCTTTTGGAGTGAAGGCAACAATTGTATAGTCGAGCATATCGTTGATTTATTTTGGGGTCCCAGATCCACGATGAATATGGTGACCAGAATTTTCCGTGGTGACAGCTATGTCGCTCTGTCCTTGAAAAATGATGAGTACATTGCTCCTTTGGCAGGTAGCGGTCAGGCGTTTCGGAAGCGTTTGAGTTATATGTTGCTGTTGCTCAGTGCAGTTGAGACCTACTATCAACAAGTATGTAATACGCTTCATCAGAGCCCCTAACCTACAGCGATACTGGGGTTGTGAGATGGAGTTGCTGAGTTACAGAGTACAGCAGTTTCGCTCGATTTTATCGAGATACCGCCTGCATATCTAGAAGGTGAGACAACACCGTCGTGACGGTGCTCGCTGGGTGTCGCTTGTCGTATTGTAGCAGTTAGATTACAGCAGTAGTCGCTTTACAAAAGACCCTCTTCGTTTTACAAGTGGTATAAAAACGAACCGTATATCACTCACTTTTCAACGAAGTACTCCTCGATCTTGGAGTATTCTAGTTGTTGGGTTAAATCGGTTATGCGAAGAATAATAATGTGCTCCCAGCAGCCCAGTCTCAGGCCGCGAGCTTCACTGCAACACACAGTGTGCAGAAGATGGTATATGGATGTGTTTAGTAGTTGGTCCCGGATGCTGATAAGAGGGAAAGAGATGGAGTGAGGCGAGTGGGCGAAGCCATCTCGCTCCACACCAGGTTATATTCTCAAAGCCTGCAAATTCCCAAATACTACAGGTACTCCATTCTCATATTTCCACGTGTTCCTAGATTGGTTTCAGGAACAGTCTACAAGGACCTCCAGGGCTATTCCACGTGTCCTTCCCATGTTATAATATTCCGCAATACACCGTCGGGTGATCCCACAATACCCCGTCGGACGATCCTCCGTGACCATCGTTGTTCCTACTTTGTTCGTTGAGGCAAGCTATATCGAACACTCGTCGTATGAAAAAGCTCCCCATTAAGCAGCAGTAGTCGCAGATTTATTGACCCCCTCCTATCCAGTAGTGGTAAAGATGGTCGTGAACCGATGTGTCAGCTGCTTGACACGTTAACGCGAGACGAGTCTGATAACTTGTTGACCTTTAGGTGACGGTGTGTAGCGTGTGTCAGCCCGTAGCTGGTATACGCTTGCGTAGGCTCGCTTGCGGATGACCCGATCAAGACACAGCCCTGCATGAGGTTTAGAGGCCAATGCAGGACCCACGGTGAAGTGTGTCTGTAGAAGAGCTTCAAAGAAGAGAAGAGAAGAGGTTGTTCGACGATCCCAGGCCGACATATTAATTGATTGATTAATATCCTCAGCTGAAGAGAGCTGATGGTCAGCAACGTAGCTTGATCGTGGTGGGTCTGACCAGCACCTGATCGAGACGGTACAGTGCCTATGCTACGGACAGATGTACTCCACGAACGAGCAGTTGTCTGACTACTTACAGCAATGTTTCCTGAAGCTTGCCCGTGGTCTACCCTACCTATGGCAACGTTTCCTGAGGTTTGCTTCTCGGAGCCGAGCTACGCCAATGTCCCGACGGTCAACTGTTGATTGTGCTTGGTACTCGATACAGCAGGTATGATGACGGTTACATATATTAGGGAGTTCATATACTTGATGAGGCTTTCTCCATCTGTGAGGTCTCGTGCTTGCTGGTGACTTCCCTGACTTGACTGCTTGACTTGCTCGCTGCGCCTTGATGGTGGTCTTCGAAGTCCTATAATATATACATATGTGGTTTATGTCTACAGCTGGAGAATAACAGCACTTGGAGCTCGTCTGTCTGCGCAAGCACCTGTCTGGCGCCTGGGGTCGTATTAACACGCTATAGCGCGCTAACGATTTCAGGCCGCTAGAGGCAGCAGGAAGACAAGATGGAAGGGGCTGCAACTGCGACGCAGGTGGCAGCGCTTCCAGAGGAGATGGAGGAGATGAGGAGAGAGTTAGCAGCAGTGCAGCTGGCAGCCCTTCGGAGGAGGATGATAGCGAAGCTGCGTGCCACGCCAAGCGAGGCCCAGCACGCTGATTCGGAGAGGGCAACGGCAGAGCAGAGGAGGAAAGCAGCTGGGACATCAGTGCGACAAGAGCAGGAGGCTCGAGCCGGCACGTTGGCCACTGCTGCAAACCATACCCGCTCTGCGCCCACCCCCGAATTTGATGAGGAAGGACAAGCTGAGGAGCTTAGTGGAGTGCAGACCTCTCGGAGCGGCAGCAGTGCACAGGATGGGCAGAGGGCCCTGCCGCAGCTGCTTCCGATTGAGAGAAGCCCCTTTGAGCCGGTTTGTTGGGTGAACCCGGGCGCGCAAGAGCAGGTGGCTCCGTTTGCGCGCCACGCTGGAACCCACCCCGCGGTGACGAAGGAACCGTCACACGCGGAAGAGCAAGAGGTCGGAGAGATGGTTTTATGTGCGAGTGGAAGGGGGTCTCAGGAGGAGGAAAGTAGAGTAGGAGTCGGGGATGACGGCGTTGGGATGGGAGAGGAGCAGGAGCATCAGCCGTTGCCACGGCCGCTGCCGCCACCACCGCCTCTACCACCGCCTCCGCCAACGCCCGCGGAAGGCACGCGTGCAGACCTCGAGGTGGAGCAGCACGCCCTGGTAGTGGCGAGTCGCTTGGCGCTGGCACACGGAGCCCTGTTATCATTCGAGCAACGGAAAGAGGAGGAAGAGGAGGAGAAGGAAGAGGAGGAGCAGCAACAGCAGCAGCAGCAGCAGCAGCAGCAGCAGCAGGGGAGCAAGGACGGGTGGGGCGGCGGCAAGCAAAACCACCTACAGCAAGGTTGTGTTTGGATCAGCATGGAGGCTGGACCGCAATGGCGCCTGGGTGCTGGGCTCATGCCTCCGTTCAGCCCTGATTGAGGTATACGCTGTGTTCGTGCTGCCTGATCGATTGCCTTTCCCCCGGTTTTTGATTATGTTTTTGATGATACGTACGAAGATGCCGCTACTGCTGTTCAGGTATATTAATAGTAGGTGTGTCGTAGAATAGGCTTGTCTGGACCACCTATTATTATACTGTGAATACGAGTAGTTGGTTCTGTTGTCTTTCGTTATTTTGCGCGGGAAGATGGAGTACGTACTTGGGTTGGGGCTTGGGGAGGATGAAATATGATGCACGCATGATAGTATTGATTGAGTACGCACGTGACGAGCACTTGACGAGCCGACATTGTTATGTTTCGGTTGTGTGCTTTGCTTCGAACGCTGTGCTACCACACTGCACGTACTAACCTTGTCAGAGAGCAACACATCAGTATACGTATGATAATAGCCGACATGCAGCAATTCTGCTGTAACTTTTACTTGGACCTGTAATCAACAGGGGAAGGTACTTGGAACATGCTCATACGGTTATTTTGTCTCTCTGTGATGTTTTTGCTATTTGTACGAGAAGTACTATTATACTGCTGTGAGGATACCAGGTATATGCGTGCGGTGGTTTTCATGATTCATGAGCATTTTCGTATGCTAATTTTGTGTGTACCTGATGTAAACGGTAGTGCTCTGTGTGCGGACAGTTTTATGATCGCGAAGGTCGTATATACATCCATGCATACATATATAGCTTGTGACCACAGAGCTGATCTCTCTAGGGTGAAGAATCAGTACGGACACTGGGTGTGCTGGATGTCGACGAGTAGAAGAACGGTTTAATGTGAAGAACACACACACACACATATAAGACACTGCGTTATACCATGGTACAACGCAGCTGCGAACGTACTACTGCTCAGATAAGGTTATCATGGTTGGTATAATACGATGTTGGCAAAATTCTGTATGACATTAATATGCGATGGAGTGGAGCATTGATGCCGAGTGAAAATACGTTTTGGGCGACTCAGATTGACTGCTGTATGTTGTGTTATCTTCCGCCCTCTCTCCCTCCCTCCCTCCGTAACGAACCAGTTATAGGTACGAGATGGTTCTGATCATCAATCATGTAGCACAAATGCTATGCACGTACTTAAAAGCAGGAGGAGTATAAGTGGAGTAGGTGCTTTAAATACGTAATCATATAGCAGTTACTATGTGCTCTTTGTTGGCAATGTGAAATATGCACCTGCACTTGCCTGATCACGCCATTCGAATCTTGATGGATATATTTATGAATACGTTTTGTCTTTCCGCGCACTACTATTGGTTGGTTAAAACGCTGTTCTTGAGGCATTGTTGCTTGGTGATAAAATAGTACACTTCAGAGCTTTCCTTGTGTGGAAATCGCTCGAAGGTTCTTGATTATACCAGCAGCTCGTGGCAAGGGGAGATCACGTTTCCCCGATGATGAGTTGGCGTAATAACTACTGCTGTAATCTTGAAACCATACCACGCGGTCGGATAAATTACGTTTGCGTATGAATGAGGGTTTGAGATTTATTGTTTTAGTTTTAGAGTCAATCTCAATGGTGATACCGTCTCTGGCTGTCTGGCCTGGGCGGCTTTTCTGGTAGTTCGGAAAACACTTTGATGGACTGGTTGACCGACTGAAATGAGGATCTGAGATTTATTTATTTTTAGTTTTAGAGTCGATCTCAATGGTGATACCGTCTCTGGCTGTCTGGTCTGGGCGCCTTTCTGATAGTTCGGAAACTACATTGATTGACTGGTTGACTGATTGAACGAGGATTCGAGAATGGAGGGTTTTGATTGAGTTTCTGATTGGGCTTGTGGGGTTAAGGTTGGGTTGTGGTTTTTGAGTGATGGTTTTCGGGCATTGAAATTTCTGCCTGTTTACTGATCAAAATAGGGAATACGTCGTACGGTATTGAGATTTGTATTGAGGATCTTTCAGGTTTTGAGATTCTTGCAACGTGCAGCAGATCTGGAGTTAGTACTACTGGATAAACTTGTATCGACCTATCGACACCGAGCTGATGGCCGACTGATTATCGAGGCCATATGCCCCTAGTTTCGGCAGCTGAGTGTCTTGGAAGATTGTTGAAGTTTGAGCCAGTATCGTTTAGATTAAATACTGCTGTGCCAGCATGCTCACCCCACGCATTCAAGCTGAGTGTTGAACGGGTTTTTCGAGACCAGGGCAGTAGAGGAATATTGTCTTTGTCTGGTTGCGGTTTTTGATTGATGGCTTTCGGGTAAAGAAAATTCTGCCTGTTTACTGATGAAAATAGTGAATGCTACTGTGCGGATACTTCGTATGCTGTTTTTGTATCGTCTCTGCCTCATGCAGCCCATGACCGTGACATCGGGAAAGCTGTATTGTTGGTTGCCAGGGAGGTGCTGAAGTTAAAGCCAGTATGGTTTAGTTTTTGAATTTGAAGGAGTTGGCGTCGTCGGTAGGTATTCGATTCTGATTTGAATGAGTTGGCGTCGCCGGTAGGTATTCGATTTTGAATTTGAACGAGTTGGGGTCGACGGCAGGTATTCGGTACGTGAAATTGGGATGTGTGATATTGGATCGGGATGATGATTTGTGGTTTTCGGGACTGCTATGAGGTGTGACCATGATATGATATTGTGATGCTTTATTGCCATACTATTCACCATGCAGGGAGGATATTAGTTGATGGGACTGTACACCTGTTCGGTATGCATACTGCGGATGTGTGGTGTCGCACAGTATCGATTGCAAAGCAGGGAGGATGTTGATTGTGCTTGGTACTCGATACAGCAGGTATGATGACGGTTACATATATTAGGGAGTTCATATACTTGATGAGGCTTTCTCCATCTGTGAGGTCTCGTGCTTGCTGGTGACTTCCCTGACTTGACTGCTTGACTTGCGCGCTGCGCCTTGATGGTGGTTTTCGAAGTCCTATAATATATACATATGTGGTTTATGTCTACAGCTGGAGAATAACAGCACTTGGAGCTCGTCTGTCTGCGCAAGCACCTGTCTGGCGCCTGGGGTCGTATCAACATCAACCTACAATAACATTGCATGAATGTTGCTATACGTACCTAATAACGGCGCATTATTATTTTATTACACCGCATTGCTCGTACGTACTACTTGTACCAGCTTTTTGGATATGATTAACCAGCAAACTGCCGTGCATCGTGTATCCAAGCTATCACTGCCGAGACTTCTGCATGCTAAACACTGCGTGGACAAACCACGTCTAAGAGACCTATTATAACTGTCTGTCGTACGAACAACTCCAAATGTACACCAGATTACTTTTGAGTGTTGTTATCAAGTAACGACATGATGGTTACTGACAAGTAGCATCTCTAGTATAGTTTACAACTACAGCAGCAGTAGTCGCAGTGGACTATTTGTGTCGAAAAATATGTATGCGCCTCCATTTATTTACTACTACGGCAAGTAGCGGTAGCAGTAGCCTATCTGTTGAAAAAATATGTATGTAGTCTACCCCTAAATAGTCTAAGTTCTACTACAGCAACAGTAGCATTAGCATACATTATTTTTCTTACTGCTACTGCTGCTGTGGTAGTAAATTGAATAGGGGGCATACATATTTTTCGAATCAACTTTTGACTATGACAGAAACAGTAGCTACTGCTACTACTGCTGCTGTAGTAGTACTCAAATAGGCGTGAATATTATATACTCCGGATTATATTTTTTTGATTGAAACTAAAACAGTAGTAGTATAACGATATTGTAATGGAGTGCCCTCAGTAGAAGGATAGTTTATAGAGTTAACGTGGAACCATGTCATGGTTGAGGTGAACCCACGTGATATTCAATGTCACATTCACGTCAAGGCCATCATAGATGGGCGATAATGTAGGTCACGATGATGGGACAAGCAGGACGCCCCTCATCTCACTACCCTGCGCTACCCTGCAGCTCTATTATGCCTGTCGTTTAGTTGTCTAGACTATATAGGGAAAAAATGCAGAATACTTGAGTATATCCAGCGAGCCATTAGGAGAGACTAATCAAAGACACCGGGACCTATCAGGGGGTTCGCTTATAACAACGACGAAAGAGGCATCCCCCACTCGGAATACCATCACATTTAGCGTCGCCGACAGGACGTGTCGACCTTAGGCTTGCGCGACCTCCTCCCCGGTGTTCTTCTCTTCCCAAGGCAAGCTCTCTGGGCCTTGCATCGCTTTTTTTCCGGCTTTTTTGCGGGTTGTAATTTCGAGATGTGGGGGAATCTATAGCCTCATTTTCGATTGTTTAGAATGGGCGCAACAGCGATCCCCTTTTCAATTCTGGATATTTTGTTGACATCCCTTGATTGCCAGGTGATCTGCATTTACGACTATTCAGGGTGGCCTAATGTAAAGGAGTGCCCTTTGTGGAAGGATAGTGTATAGATTCGACGTGAAACCATGTCATGGTTGATGTGAAACCACGTGATACTAGATAGATGTCACATTCACGTCAAGGCCATCATAGATGAGGGGTAATGTAGGTGACGATGATGGGACTGACAGAACACCCCTCGTCTCACTCCCCTAAGCTACCCTGGGCTACCCTGCGGCCCTGTTATGTCTGCATTTTAGCATTCTTTATAAGGAAACGATGCATAAGTTTGAATATATCCATCGAGCCTTGCGGAGATGAGGCCTTGCCGAGAGACCAATAAAAAACACCGGAACACATGAGGGGCACGCTTCCCAACACCGACCAACCACGCATCCCCCACTCGGAGTAACATCACACTATACCTTGTATCAGGTCCCAATCCGACCAGAAGCCTAAGCCCTACCCTGGGATCAATTTCATAGGAGGCGGGATCAGGGCTTGTATACGGAAAAAATCCAAGGGTGTGTTCTGTAGGGTACGTACAAACCATACCCAGGGTATTTAGCCCGGGTATTACCCTACACAGAACTTCTGCAAGTTCTGTGAAACATTTATACAGTACCCGGAAGTTCTGGAAGTTGTGTACGACATTCATACCGGTACCCGGAACTTCTGGATTCTCTGCTCGCCCGTGTCACAATACCCGGGGTACGGGTAGAGCATGTTTTGCACCAGCTCGGAACCTCTGTGAGGTCTGTACGTCTTTGCCACAATACCAGAAATTCCTGGAAGTTCTGTACGACTTCCGTACCCGTACCCGGAACTTCTGGGAGTTCTGTAAGATCCCCATCCCTTACGCCGAACGTTTGGGACTTCTATAAGATTGTGGAACAATACCCGGGGTACAGTTATGCCTGGGTTACAATACCTGGGGAGTTCTGTACTCATTTAGGTTTAATTCGAAGGGTGTATTATGCATTATGACGTCTTATCTTGTCAGCTACACACACAACCCCAACACCGAACATCAGTAGTAGTACGTACCATAAAGGCAGACGACAGAAAGCGGTATACCGCCCACATTCCGCGCCACCGTGCAGTACAACATAATACACCTAGATGTTTGATACCCCGAGCCGCGACGCTGATTTGTTAACACAGCCTCGAACCGGTTTTTGACACCGACTCCTTGCGGTACATCGTACGGCGGCTTCTCAGCTCGTCCGTCACCGTTTCTTGACTCGACCCATAACGCTTTCTGTCGCAAAATTCACCATGCGGACCGACTTTACCCCAGTCCCTTCACGGTTTATAGTCTTTCAATTTCTGACTGAATCTCCACCATGCGCACAACGTCATGTAGCATCCAAAAAATGCCGCGCTTTCATATTCATTCATATTTAGGATTCCTTCAGAGATACGGATATTCCTACCCCCAACGAATCTCACGTTTTCAACACTCAACAACCCATCTTCCTAGCCTCGGCAAACGCTTCTATGCCAGAGCATCCACACCTCTTGTGCCTTCGAGTAATACAAACCTACCCGACCACGTCTGTGTCGGTAGACTGACTGCATGGCTACGAGACAACATGTATGTAATATACTCCCGATATTTTCGAGGTCCACATTCAATAATATTAATAATAGTCAAAACCGCTGTTTTGTAGACAACGAGCAGTGTTCGACCACACACAGATAACGGCACCACTCAAGAACCTGTATGGTGTTATAGAATTAGTGGGATATTAGTCTGTTTGATCACTTGCAAAAAACGATTAACCAATAACTTACCCAAATTAAGCCTTATAACGCACTCCGCCCCTAAAACGGGGGAATAACAGGTCGGCCGAATAACGGGCGGACCTGTCAATATGCAAGCGGTTTCATTACCTGGGGATACCGAAGAGATACTTTTTTAAGTTCGACATAGGGAAAATCTGAAAAAAAACTTTTTTTGTGGATGGTGGGATTTAAACCCACGACCGGTCTGTCGACGGCGCCATTTGTTAAGGAACTAGTGGGGTATTAGTCCATTTGACCACTTTCAAAAGGTAACTAATAGCTTAGCTAAACTAAACCTTATGGGTGGTGTTTTTATAGGTTATTTTCCGGGCATCTCAAGTGTGCCCAAGTTCTTGATTACCAAGTTCGAGTGGTGCCGTCTCCTACTCGCGTGGATTTCAACATAATACGGTTTATGAACTCGTAAGGCGGAAGGCCGACGTCATCGGGTATATGTGTGGGCCAACAGCGTCGACTGTCGTGCACGTTTAGCTGTCGGAGTAGAGGGCGGGGACACAGAGTGCCCCCTGCAGGTCTCTGCCAATAGAGAGTACTCACTTTCTAAGCCTTCGCAGACAAGTAGCTTCATTAGATTCCACCATACCCCCGGATGCTTCTGAGATCCGAGGCACGTGCCTCCAATATATTTTCTGGCTATCCATAACATAAAACGCCAATCTTATTATACGAAACCCGTCCAAGTTATATCAATTCGGATAATTACAGGCCTTGCGAGTCCGTATCTTAACATTAGCTCACCCTGATGAGCCGCATATGCAGAAGAATTGGAAATTTGGGGAAACTCCTGTTCTACGAACTAGACCACGAGTCGAAGGTGTGGCTCCTCAAACCCACTCCCGCACCTCTAACGGTCTGGCTATGGAGCTAGGAACAGGCGGAGAAAAGTACGCAGACCCTTAACAACGAGGCAAAAGCCACCCATCAAGAACTTGCCGCGTACCGCCGGTATGGCGGGGGGGGGGGGCAGGAAAGGATTCAGAACCTGCCGGATAACGCCGGTGTGGCGGAGGGGGCGGAAAAGGCTCTACGGCAAACCAACCACAGAAAAGATACCATGGCGAGGCGAGCCCTCGTCGATATGGAGGGCAACACAAGCGCAACACACGGGAGAAGACATGCGAAAAACCTCCCGCGGGCCGTCGGCATGACGGGGGGGTAGAAAGGAAGCGACAAATACCCGGGATGGAAGGTCGCCGCACATACAGCCCCGCGAGGGGGGGAAGTGTTTAGCCGAGAAACAAACTAGAACAAATACAAAACACAGAAAAGAAAATGACGCACAGGCCCGTACATAGCTCTGTACCACGTTACGCGGGTACAGGGTATCCTGGTCGTTCCCCGGCTCTGGGCTGAGGAGGGCGTCGGCAGAGCGAAATTGAACAACGACGAAACAACGACAGTCCTGCCCCTCAGATGCCGGCGTTTTACCCAAATACTGGCCCGACACTGAGCAGGGGGGTCGGCAGGACGAAACAAAAATGGAAATAGCCGCCCCAAAACTAGACCCAGACTCTCATAACACCACAAACAACCCATAGTCAAAGACTCCAACGTCATAATCCAAACAAAATGGAGAACTATCGAGGAGCGGTGGCGGCTCGAAAGTCAACTGGCCACGGTAATGCCTCGAGATTCATCTACGTTACGTTGGATCCCCCGAGGAAGCGCGCTGGTGATGTGAACATGCAGTCAACAAACGACGGCTTCCGTCGAAGCCGTATAGCGTGCCGGGCGAAGATAAAGTTTTATCGGTCCCGGGTCGTCTAGAAAGCGGACCAGGTGTACCTTGTCCTTGGTAGTGTTCGCGCTATTTTTTCCAAGCCACGAAAACCCACCGTCTCCCTTGTACCAAGAGTGGGCTCCCTCAGGAAGCACCGTGTCGAAGTAGTGACCGACCCAAATCAGTGCGGTAACCACCAGCGTAGCCATACGCTAGGAACGTTTTCCGTTGCTGCGGGAGAGCTTGCGCTGTGCCGCGCCGATCCGCATTCGGCGGTAGAGGCGCTTGGTGTGGCGGTTCTGGCCCGGGGTTCCGGCCCAATACCTAAAGATGTGGGATCGGGAGAGGTGGAGGTCCATTTCCCGCTCCCATGATGGTTCGGAGAGTCCCGCCTAATGCGTCTTGTACAGCACGGCGACGACACCACTTCGGCCCCGTACCGACGGATGACCGGTGATCTGCTCCACCTCGAACCGATTGAGGGGGTCGAAACATCGTCTTGAGTGACATGGTACGGGGGAGAACCTTGGAAAAATTGTTGACCTCGTGCTGCGTCAGGCCCGCCGGTAGATATGTGGGCATATGCCCACTGTAGTGGGGGTTGATGCGGGGTTTGCAGCGCTCGATTGCCACGCGCCGACGAGCGTCCGAACCGGGCAGGTCGGACGGGAGATCCAAATTAGAGAGGTTGCTTGCGAGCAGCGAACCGTCCGGGGTCTCGGCGGTGGAGCAGTACCGACTGCCAGAATCTTGTACGACCCCGTCCAGTTATGCGCGAGTTTGACCTTGGGTACCTCGGCGTCGGTGTTCGCCTTCACGCCCTGGCGGACGGTATAGGCAGAGTTGTGCACCCATTCCCAACCACCCGTAGCGAAGTTAGGTGCTGGACGCAGCGCGTCGGCCAAGGCGGAGTTTCTGCGGTTAAGACGAGAAAGGGTGAGGGCGTGGTGTGCGCGGACAATGTCGTTCGCGCGCGTTTTCCGGTCGCTGGCCATGTCGCAATAGACCAGGTGGTCACGGGCTAGACTCTGGTGTCCCACGACACCAGTCCGGTCAAACCCCGTCAGGGGCAGACGTGAGAGTTGCCCATGTGGACCTCGTCGGGTTCCCAGACCCGTCGCCGCGCTGATGGAGTCGTTGTAAGCAAATTTGACGTGAGGTAGAGATAAATCCCAATCGTCTTGTCGCTTGTGAACGACCATAGCCAGCATTTGGTCCATAGTGTGGCTTACCCGCTCAACGCCCCCGTTACAGTTAGGGTGAGAGGAGCTTGTAGCAAGCGTGCGCACCCCCAACAGCTGGTATGCATAATGTGAAAGCTCGGAATAGAACTGCAGAGCGTTTTCCGAACGTATGGTGCGCGGGCATCCCCACAAGAAGATTTATTGGCTCACCAGGATGTTGGCTGTACCCTCCGCGGTGAGCTCAGCGGCAATGACGGGGAACATATCGGCCCGACGACTGAAACGATCGGTGAACAGCAAGATGTAGGTGCTGCCTCGGGGCGTGATCGGAAGGGGGCCCAAGTAGTCAATACTGACGGTGACACCTGGACCTTCTGGCAGAGGCATTTTGATGATTGGCCAGCAGACAGTCAGCCATGGGGGTTTTGGCGCTTGGCACTTCAAGTAGTGGCGAAGCCACCGCAGGGTGCACACATTTCATGCCAAACCACCAATGAAACCGTTCCAGCATGCGGAACATGCGCGTGGTGCCAAAGTGGCAAGAGGCCGTCGAATGACAAGCTTGTATGATCCAAGGACGCATTAGCAGGGGGGCGTAGATGCGAACCGGCTCGTCGTTTATCAGGCTAGAAGCTCCACCCTCAGAGTTGGATTTGTCAGACTTTGTCGGTCGCAGTATCAGGTTACGGACAAGCAGGACGATGTCGTCCTCGGTTGTATGAAGTCGACCTTTACCCGCCAGCTCCTCGATTTCTGAGGGGGGCGGAGGCTTGTGCAAGGGGTGGCATGCCAAAAAGTCAAACGGCAGGACCGATTACCGGCCGATAGAGGTGTAACGTATCATGGCGTGGCACGTCAGCTCAGCGTGCTGCTCTCGCTTCCAATATGCATGCGAATAACGCGCGACGGAATCAGCCAAATGTATTTCAGCAGCGTCGCCTTGTATGTGCAGTCGGCGTGTCACCAAGAGAAGGCGTGATCCGTAAAAGAGGAGTTTCCATAGGCTCTGCATGGTCGCGGTCGGACGGAAGTGGCCCTGTGTGCGGATCGGCGAGTCGGCAAGAGCAGGGGTCGCGTCGACGGGCGAAGCAGGCCGCGGCTGTGGGACTCGCATCGTGGTTGTACCTCGTCTGGAAGATGGCCGAGGGACCCCGTCGGGCCCGAATCCATGATATATAGCGGGGGTGCATTACCGGTTGCTGTCGCCGTTCGTTGGCACGTCGTCGACGACGGAGGGGCTCAAGCGCCAAGCAAGGCCGAGGCGGACACAGTCGAATTGGTGGTCACGGCGGAGTCCGTCTTCTGTGTAGAACTCCTTGATAAAAGAGTCGGCTGTGCGATAGGCGTCTCTGCAGCCAGGGATTCTGTGGAGCTCGTGCCGCCCTCGGTGGGTACGGCTAAACACAAGGGAAAACGGTGTCAGCGTCAGGTGAAATAGACCCGCGGCCGGTACAGTATCCGGAAGTGGCGACGGAGGCAAAAAAACGAGCGACGAATTTCCCCGGGGGAGCACATAGGCCGTCAATCCTTACACGTGGCTTGTGTGTTCGAAAGTCGTAAAATCGGTAGAGGTAAGAGGGAGCCCACCCAAGGGAGCATGTTCAGTTCGGGGCACGAACCCACCCAAAACAGTGCTTTCGACGAGTCAACCAGGGGCAGTGCGTTTAGTGCGGGGCACGAGTCCACCCAAACCGACCCCTGGGATAGGCGAGAAGAGAGCGCGCAGTCGGCCGGTCCGTAGGAGGTAGATACCGCTACCTCCAACGGAGTTGGGGCTTGTCAACCCTACGGGGTTGAAGTTTGCTAAGTCACTGTTGCTGTACTCCGTAGCAGCGGGACGGAAAATCGGCGATGCCGTTCGTGCTGCCTTTACGGTACTCGGGTGTGCAATCGAACAAGATGACAAGCTCAAGCTACCGCTGGACTCGTGCATTAAGGGTTCCCACTTTGCCAATGCTCTCCTGTGTCTTATGGCCGAAGGATATGCGGAACTCGGTCCCCCACAGTACCCTCGGAGGCGTTTGGGAGCCCAACCTATGCTGCCGGTCCCCAAATCGACAGGAGCCCAGTGCCTCTCCGTGTCGAGCGTTGCTCGACTGATACACGCAATTTTCACATTGAACGAGACGTCGTCCAGCGTCATGGTACCCCCGACGAAACAGGGGCCGTGTTCTGACAGGGCAAGGCCAGGGCCGACGCCAGAAGCTATCTCTTAACCATCACGGCTTTTAGTTGGCCAACGCGTCCGAGAAATAGGTCGGAAACTCAGAAGGGGAGCCTTTGCGAGCGCTGCTCACTGCTAACCGCCCGGCCGTGGCGCGGAGGAGATTTCTTGTTTTTTGCAGTAGCAGTGCAGGGGCGGAACCGACTAGGGGAGGCTGGATGCGTCGACCCAGTCTCACCGTCGCGAATAGCTTCGCGAACGGCAGAAAGTGCCTCACCGAGCATATAAGTTCCTCTCCACTGGCATGGATTGTTTGCCCTGGGATCATCCGCCAGGGGACCAATGCCCCACACTGGGTCCAGAGGGGTAGATTCAGCCAAAAACTTGTTGTCAGAGCTCAAAAGGTGATAAGTTTATGTTTGGATTCTGCGTGAATTTGGCATAGGTGCCAGATAACAGGGCGTTTTCTCCTTGTCCCTAACACCGGAGTCAAAGTTGTGCACGCCTCGACCGAGGCGTTTGCATCTGCTTAGACTAGGCGACGACATGATGAGCTCTCCTGCTCGATGGTCTTAAGAAAACCTGGTCTTTTCGGCCATAATATACTGCTGTGAGCAAGAATATGGCACGTCGTCCGCGACGAACGACAAGGGGGACCATGGTGATATATAGGATGGGGGTGCCAGAACACACCACTTTGTCTGTGGAGTATTCGAGATAAGGATAAAAAGCCATGTTTGAATTTGAGCCTGCTATCGTCCCCGTCCGGGAACACCAGGCTCCGGGAGCACGACGCGGATCCGGACCCGTGGTTTCTCACCTCGCGTCTTCTTCGCTCGTTAGCGGAAAATTCGAGAATTAAGTCTACCAGCGCCGAAACGTGGCACACACCGACGGTGCCAACCCGTCGGTAGCCTCAATGGACATTTGGGTCTACAATATCCCCTTCTGGTGGTACAGTTGTGGGCTCTGTGGGCCGGTAGTGTCTCCTTGCGGGAACACCAGGCCTCGGGAGCATGATGCGAGTCCTATCCCGCGTTTTCTTGCGTCGGGTCCTCCTCACTCGCTGGGGGGAACTCGTATTTAGCCGCCCTCACTGCACCCGAAAATGAGTCCGACACCGACGCTGCCAACCCGTTGGTAGCCTCGTAGGGCATTTGGGTCTGCAATTTCTCCTTATGGGAACACCAGTCCTCAGCACTTTGGGCCTGTAGTGTCCTCTTCAGGAACACCGGGCCTCGGGACCACGACGCGAGTCCGAACCCACGCTTTCTCGCGTCGTGGCCTCTTCGCTCTTTTTATGTATAATTGCAAGGAAACTGCTCCAACCGCGCCTGAAGGGACAAAGGCTCTGAGCTGTTTCTGTTTAACGAGAGGCGCGATTCTTCTGTAAATTTACGGGAATAGCGTCCAGCCAATCCGGCTGGAGGCCGTGGCGTCACCACTGGCCCATCGGGCAGTGTTGGATCTTCTTCATCTACCACTGGGGCTGACGTGGCCTGAAACATGTGGGTTTTCGTGCTAAAAGACGAATCAGGCCTGTGGTCGTCTTCTGGAGCGCGGGGCTCGGGCAGGTAGCAATAATGCTTTTTACTCGAAGAGGCTCTTTTCCGTTGGGCCTTTGGGAGAAGGGAGACAAGGTAGCGAATCTTGTCGAATCCTCTTGATGGAAAAGAAAAGACGGAGCGCTCGCTGCTATCAGGAGCAAACACCGGATCGACCCTCGCTAAATATCTTGGTGTTTTAGTGTTGGCTTTCCCACACCTCAATCCGACCGCCACCGCCTAGTCAGCGAGAGGTGGAGATGAACGCGGTCGCGTAAAAAGGCGACGCGCCGTCACCGCAGCTATATTGCTGCGGGACGCGTGCCTGGGGAGGAGCGTGCGAAATGCAAACTCCCGTGTCATGGTTGATGGGGGCGGCGTTTGGAAATGCGTACTCCCATTACTGAGTTTATGTCGCGGGGGAGGGAAACGGCGCTGAAAGCGCGGGTTCCCGTCGCCAATCAAAGACCATTACCGAGGGAAACGTCGCTGGAAACGCGCGTTCTAACCGTCGAGAATAAATTATCTGGTCAGGGGGAACCACGCTCAAAGCGCAAGTTCCCGCCGCCGGTACTACTCCGTGAGAATCGTCAGCAGACGGCGTAGGAGCCGGTGAGGTCTTGACAGGCGCAATTTGTGCTGCATGAGTGGACAGGCTAGCAACAGAAACACGAGCATCTTCTGAAAACAAAATAGGTGTGTCCACGACAGTGTCGTCGACGGGGTCGTACCGCCGTCGAGCTGTCGATTGCCGGTACGGAACGTGCCAGGCTGGCGCGCGTGAGAATGTCCTCCCGGGTTATGGGCGGCTCCAAAGGGCATTCGAGTAGCAGGAGCGGGGGCAGAAGAGGCGGGTCAGCGCGGGATACCACCTTGGTGATCCGAGGTGTATGCGTTATCGTTTTGACACTTCGATGGCCCTGATCGTGGTGGTACCCTCGCAATGGACCTGAAAGATGGCGACGAGTTTTTTTGTGGTTGATCAAGCGAGAAGATTTGCCGTGTCGGCGTAGGCGACCAAGCGCGCTTGCCAACGTCGGTGTGCGTCATCGTCGCCAAGTTCGCCAAGTTCATGGTTCAAGAAGCCACTCGCAGTAACGAAAGGATGCCTACAATGCTTGAAGGAATGGTTGTCTTCGGGGTAGTTGATTCAAAACCCTCTGTTTGCCCGGAGGGCATCAGCGCGAGTGGAGGGTGAAAGGATGCCGCTCCAAAGGGGAGGGTAGTCTGTCTTAAACGAGGCACTAACGGCGAAAACTTCTGCATAATGATGCTCTTCTAGTGGCCAGCAGTAATGTGTGGTCAAGCCAAGGGTAGGATGAGTAATCGATGGGCATGAAAATTGGATGATGATGCGATCCCGTCTGCCACGAAAGCGACTGGGACGGCACTCGCCCTGGCCGCGCTCATGATCGGCGGGCCGAGGCCCCGGCGGGGCGGATGACCGTGGGCCCGTCGAAGAAACAGGCAGATAGAATCATTTTTCGCCGTTGGCGGCAGGTGTCTTATTATGCGCTTAGTCATTAAACGCCCGTCATATAGCATCCAACAAGGCGTATGGCCGCGGGTCCGTTGCCTTCGAAACAGGGTACAATGCAGGCATGAGAGCGGGAAATTACTCATTCGTTGCCACCCCCCGCACCACCTCCAACACCACATCCGTTCCCGGAGACAAACAACGATCACTCCGCGTAGCGCTCGACACAAGCAAGCGAAACTCCCGACTGAAACCTGAAAAAGGCGTGCCGATACACATTCCATAAGTATGCAACCTAACGAAGCCCTCCTCCGTGTCAACCCCGTTCTAAGTGCTTCATCAACAGACGCAACAGGAGGATGAAAACCTCAGGCGCAGATGCTCCTGCGGCCTAGCTCTTAACATCGTTTGCCTGCTACCACGGCTACCTTGCTGTGGTCCGTGCTATAGGCCGAAGAGGAGCGGGAGAAAGTTGACGAGCCTTCCCACGCTGAAAGTCCTCTCGCGCCGTTCTTCTGCCTTCCGTTGCCTCCGCCAGACCTGCGGCCACTGCGCCGGTTGTTGCGACCAACGTTTCCCCCTCGGCGGCGCCCTGAGCCACACCAGCACCCGTTGCGCCTCCCCCCCCTCCACCACTGCTGTCGCCCCCGCGGCGATGGTAGTGGTCGCCACCCCCACCATCGTTGCCGCCACATCCGAAGCCACCACCCCCAATGGTACGGTCGCCACTGCCACGACTGTCGCTGCGTCGCTGTTTGCCCCGGTTGCGTTCCGCCAACTCCTCCTTCGGGGTTCTGCCAGAAGACGGGGTTGGGCGCATCGTCGTGAGCCATCAGCAAGGCCTTGACGAGGGCAAGGGTCGGGGCGTCTCTCGTCTGTCCGGCATAGAGCGTACAATACATGCGAGTCTAGGCCGCTTCCAGTGAAAGGGCGTCCGCTTTCCGCGACGCGGGCCTCTCTTGCGGGAGGAGGGCGGAGGCCGTTTCTACCAACGCGGTCGCCAACGCTGGGGGGAACTCTACCCTCCGTGCAGAAGTCATGCACGCGACGCTGCCTTTCAAACAAGCGTTGTCCCCGGGTCGTGGCCGCTGGGATCTGACACCCTGCGGGCGCGTCGAAGGCGAGGGGGCCGCAGTAGATCCCGCCGCAGCCGACGCAACTAATTCGGCGAGGGCTTCTTGCCTCCTCTTCACTACCATGGACGCCTCCCGCGCAGCGGTCTTTGCATGCTCGACATCTTCGTGAAACCGACGTCGATGTGCTTCACGCTGGAGAATCGTCTGGTTGGCGTCGTCGAGCGCCCGCTGGGCCCACGCCGCCGCATATGCCAAGTGCATGGCGCCGGCATGGGCGCTCCAGTCCCGGGAGCGCTGGGGGTGGCGCTCTGTCGAGCGCGCAGAGTCCAGGTGGCGGCGGTGGTGCCCTGTACAGCGCGGGGGGGGGCAGCTGGTGGCGCTCCCCCAGGGCTGGCGAGAGCTGGCGTCGAGACGCCCTCGAGTCCGGTGGAGGCTGGTCCGTCTTCTTTTCTGCTTGAACCGGCGGGTCGACCCTCTTGGTTGGTGGGTCCGGGTGGTGGTATGGTCCTCCGTCTTGTGTCTTGTCACCAGATCCCGCCTCCGGTGGTCCCCCCCGTCACGAGTGACGGGATCTCGAGCGAGCTCTCCCTGTCTCGTGGGCATCCAGCGTGAGGAGCGTGGAAAACTTCAGCCTGCCCCGAGTAGCCCGCTTTCTCAGTGGTAGACATGTTGTGGCTCGTTTTCTGTAGGGAGGGGAGCGGCAGGAGGGGGTGTGGAGGAAGATGGCGGGGTGGGAACGACGCGTAAAGAAACTATAGAGGCAGATATATATTGTTGTGGTGTCTCTGCTGCAAGTAGCGATAATATCTGTGTGCTAGCAAGCAGCAAGATATGGGCCTCGACTCCGCCCAGTATCAGTGATGGTAGCAACCACGCCAACAAGCAGTACACAAGGCGGACAGCGGTAAGAAGGGTACCATCCGCCGAAACCGCAACCTAAGAGCAGCCCAGTCTGACCGTAGGGTAGACGGGTAACGCCTGCACGAACAGCAGCCAAAGGGGCCAAAGTGGGCAGCACGGACCCTAACCGCAATGCAGGGGGTGCAACGCAGTAAACGTACGTCTACACCCATCGTACTAAATCAGGCAGCTTTTTACCTAGGCGGTGGGTAGTATAGGAAAGCGTCGCCCAAACCACCCACGCCCATCGCACTTAAACAGGAAGCATTTCACCTAGGTGCAGTGTAGGGGGGGGGTGGCACATTAATGGGTTGCACAAGAAGCCCACCACCATCGCATCAAAACAGGCAGCATTTATCCCATGCACAGTGAAGGGGGGGGGCACAGTAGACGCGGTGTACGATAAAGGTGTACCTCTTTTTTTCTGAGGTTTCCTCAATTTGGAAGATTAAGATGCATCCCAAAATCTGAACTAGGGAAAAAAAAAACTGCTACCGGATTAAAAATTCCATGGCCTAGATATAGAACGAGAATCATGCAACACAAAAATGCCCTATTTTCGACGATTTTGTGTTAAGGAGCCCCGTCATTCAGAAACTAAATCATACAAAAGTGCTGCCTCTATCGTAGCACGCATCGGTGTAAAGGGTCGCCTGAAACGTCGACGCTCACCGCACAAAAACATGCAGTTGGTAACCTGGGTTCCGTAGTGTAGGGGGGGCAGCACAGTAGAGGATCGCCCAGTTAACCGTGCAAAAACGGGCAGCATCGGCCCTAACAGTAGTTTACGGGGAGGGAGCACAGTAGATAACCGCACAGTTAGCCGCATAAAAACGGGTAGCTTCTGCCCCAACAGTATTGTGCCCCAGCAGTGGTGTATGGGGGGGGTAGCACAGTAGAAGCTCGCGCAGTAAACGTAATAAAAAACGGACAGCATCTGCCCTGGCACTAGTGTAGGGGGGGGTAGCACAGTACAGGACCGCGCAACCAACCGTATAAAAACGGGCAGCATTTGCCATAGCACAGTAGAGGTTCGCTCAGCTAGCCGCATAAAAACGGATAGCATCTGCTCCAACAATAGTGTAGGGACGGGTAGGGCGGTGGAGGATCGCGGACACGTGCAGTATCTGCCCTAACAGTAGTGTACGGGGGGTAGCACGGTAGAGGGTTGAGCATAATACTAAGCAGACGACAAGGTCAGTACAATGCCCGAACAAAGTAGTTTCCCCACCGACCGCAATATAAGGGCACGATCGCGCCTACAGTAGTAGTGCTCCCTGCTGCATTACCGCTGCTGTGCCCATAGGTACCGACAAAACCAACCGCACGAAGATGGGCGGTATAACCCCCGAACAAGGCATATTCTCCACCGTCCGCACTATAGAAAGACGATCGCGCCTACAGTAGTGCCGATTGCTGTAGTATCGCTGATGATGTGTTAACAGGTAACGACGATTCCAACCGCAACAAGGTGGGTAGTATCGCGTCCGAACAAGGCCGTTTCCCCACCGTACGCACTATAAGGGGACGATCGCGCCTACAGTAGTGCTGATTGCTGAAAAATTGCTCCTGTGTCCACGGGTGACGGCAACACCAACCTCCTTCAAAATGGTAGTATAATACCAAGACCAGCTGTAGATAAGATGTGTACGCCAGCAGCCGAATAGAAAGGCTGTTTGCCCCAAATACCACGTTAAACCGGCTGATCACCACTTTCACTATTAAAAGCTGTGTTAAGCACATTATCTCCGCGAACTGTAGTAAACGCTCTGTCATGGGCAGTACCTGTCCGAACATGTGCAGAGAAAAAAAAATGCCAGCACAGGCCCTAGCAGCATCGTGAAGGGCAGCGCATGTACTAACAACAGCAACAGAAAGGCAGCGCATGCGCCAAACATATAGTGCTCAGCGTCTCCGCCAACTGTAGACCGCCTTGCAACGGACAGATCCGTCGTTACAGCTGGGAAACAAAATGCAGCATCGACCGTAGCAGCGTTGTGGAAGGGGAGCACATGTACCGGCAGCAGTGGGAAGACGGCCTAACGCCTGGACAGCTGAGAAATTATCCGTACCCACACCGACTGCACTATAAAGGGACAGTTACGGCAACAGCAGTGCAGTGTGCCGCTCTACCGCAGCTGTACCTGTACAGTAAGTGATGTTAGCCCCTGTGTACCCATGAATGGTGAAATATAGGGCATCGCACACGCCGACAACCTTGTGCCAGAAAAAGCCAGCATATAATTTCAGCGTTCACTAAATTCAAGTTCTTGTCACGGGAAGGCCAAGACGAAAAATCGCTCTAATCGAACATGCATAGAGCACTCCCACAACAGCGGAGCTTGTTAGGGCTGCAGTGTTGAGGCTGTGGACGCTAAGGCAGTGAGGGGTGGAGCTATGTGGTTAACTGGCGGGAGCAAAGTAGGCGACTCGGCTGCTGTACAGTGACTTCTACAGCAGATAATCCGGCGGTATATGGCACGCACTAACCGCGAACCATTATGCTGTACTGTGGTTGGTAGCGCTGCGAACATGATGGTGGTTGAAGCTGCGTTACGCAGTTGATCGTTGTTGATCGCGAAAGATCGGGGTGGGGTCCGGGTTGCGTCAAATTGATAGCTGTACTATTTAAACCGAAAGTGAGCACAGAGTGTGTCCGACGTGTAAGACAGATCGGCGCATGTACTGAAACCCATACGATAATGCGTGAACTGGAAAATTCGCTAAACGAGAAAGCCCAAACATTCCGCGAGTGATGATTGTTCCCCCCCACGGAGGACCACAAGGAAGGAGCCCCATCATGAGCTCCTAGACTGCGATGACCGTAGTCCAAGGAGGTCCCGCGAAGGTCGGTCTGGCTCCGTGAGCAAAGGTGTATGCAGGCCGAAGGACTATTTCAGCAAGCAAAATCCCCGTCGCTGGTTCGTCAAGGGTTGATTCCAGTATGCTTGTCAGTGGCGTGTCGTGCATATGCCTCTGCCCCGAATCCCAGAAAAACAGTACAGGTCGACAGGCGATCTTGGGGCTTGTGCTGGCAGCTCGCGTCGATGTGCAGTGCATCATGCTGGCTAAGCGCGGAGGTAACAAGTCTGATGGGTGGGGCTTGGCGGGTTCCGCCGCGGAGTGGTCCATGTGACCAGGTGGCGGGGAACTGATGCGACTAAAAACCGAGACGAAGAGTGTGCTCCAAAGAGTAGTGTCGTCTTCACGTAGTCGGAAAGTGTCGTCCGTGTGGTAAGCGTCCGGCGACCAACAGGAGGGGCTTCTGCCATCTAAATGCGGTTGTGGTCGCCGTTGGAGGAGGAAGGGCACTTCTCCCATTGAGAAGCCACCCGTAAAGGAACAGGGGCTGTGGGCTCGATGAAAAGCAAAAGCAAAATCGCTACGAAAACAGCTACCGGCAAGATTGGAGAAACGCTGCCACAACAGCAAGCCAAGCCCAAGACGACGCCATACTGTAGGAGTGGTGGGCTTTGTGTCCAGCAGGTCTGCCAACTGAGCAGTTCCTCGGAGAGTACTCACTTTCTTAGCCTTCTCAGAGACGTGGCTTCATTCGATTCCACCAGACCCCCGGATGGCTTCTGAGATCCAGGGCACGTGCCTCCGATCTACTTCCTGAGTATCCCGAATAATATATACGAAACCCATCCGAATTATCTCAGTTCGGATAATCACAGGGTTTTCAAGACCATATATAGATAGCCTATAGGGGGAGCCACACTGCCTCTTTGTCCCTTCACCCCAACCTTTTCCCGGCCATCCATCCATACTTCACCCAATACTGGAACCTGTCCTGTGCGCACAAACCTGATTATGCGAGATAGTGTGAAAACATCGAAAACAACAACAGCAATAGCAACAATAACATAAACAACAGCAATAACAACAACCACAAGAACAAGATCAACAACAACAACAACAACAAGAACAACAACACCAACAACACTACCACCACCACCACCAACAACAACAACGACAACAACAACAGCAACAACAACAACTACAACAACAACGACATCAACAACAACAACAACGACACATGTATGTGTTGTGCGTGCTACGCAAGGTGCGAGCTATGTATGCTTGAGCAGCGGTTCGTACCGTGTGCGGAAGGGGTGTTGTAATGACTGCTCTAAAGGGATCCGTACTGTAAAGGTATGTGAAAGCGTGTCGTTCCATGGATGCTACATGACGTTGTGCTCATGGTTGAGATTCGGGCAGTTGAACGGCTATGGCCGTGAAGAGCCTGGGGCAAAGTCGGTCCGCACGGGGTATTTTGCGACAGAAAGTGTTATGGGTCGTCAGGAAACGGTGACGGCCGAGCTGAAAAGTCACGGTTCGATGTACCCCAAGGCGTTTGTGTCAAAACCGGTACGGGGCTGAGTTGACTAGTCAGCGTCTCGGATCGGCGTCAAAAACCTAGGTGCATTCTGCTGTACCGCACGGTGGCGCGGCATGGCAGCGGGATGCCGCTTTCTGTCGTCTGCACTGTGCTATAATATCTTTCTAGAACCATCCATGCCGCTGCTTTCCCCCCCCCCCACGCCCCGAACGCCCCTATCTTCCCCACCACCTGCACCATCGCCTAGACCTAGAACCATACGTATAATAAACTCCTCACCTAAAAGCCTTCCTCCCCCCCCACCCCCCCCCCCAACCTCCCCCGCCCCCACCCCCCACCTCCCCAACCCCCCCACCCCATCCCACCCCCACCCCCTCGAACACTCCGCCCTCTCTCTACTCACTGATTGTACGACTTGCCCCAGGATATACATGATAAACTGATGCATTATTTCCGAAACAGTCGCATTTATCCCCTCAAAATAATGTATAGTTTCCACGCACAGGTTGAGCTGCCCCACCCGCCCCACCCCCGCCCTATGATAAACTGGTGTGCACATTTTTAGTTTCTTTTCCCCAAACCGTCGGATTTATCCCCTTCAAGGATTTATAGCTTCCACGCACAAATTGCCCGCCCGCCCGCCCCCCCCCCCCCCCCCCCCCCCTCCAACCCCGCTCGCTTTTGATCAAAACCAGGCCCCCACGTCCTTCAAAACTCCGCCCCCCCCTCACCGGTTATTTGACTTACAGGATTCACTTGATAAACGGATACATTTCCCTCCACAACTGTCAGATTTTGTCCCCCTCAGAAACGGGTTTTATAGTTTCTGCGCACAGACTGACTAACATCACCCTGTTGACCCTGATAGCTACGATGTAGTTGTAAGGGGAGTCGCCGACCAATATCCTTAATGAGGAGACACAACCAGTAACACGCGCGACGGGAGTATCACACACAGCTTGCAAAGATGAGTTTCGACGAAATCTTCGATCTCACAGCTGGGTTGTATTTTCATTTTTTGTAATATTTTCGTAATAGCACCTACATGTTAGTTCATGTTCCTTTCGTTTCGAAAGGTAGTATAAACGAAGGGCATTTTTATTGCATCGAAAATGTTCTTGTTTAATGAATCGAAATGAACTCGATTCGAAGATGTTGGAAACATATGAACTTGCCTCCTATCGCAAAACCATGTTGCATATGTTGTCAATGTATTTTCTGGTCGGAATAATAATGCAGATCTCGATATTAGGTATGATCGAATTGAACTTTCTGTGTTTTCGGTATCATCGTTCCTTTGTTGTGGCACTTGACTTATATTGAGAGCTGAATTGGGCTTGCGACCGCCATGGTATGATCTGTTAGAGAACAGTAGTCGTGAGCGCGGCTGTTACCCCCGTAGGTACTCGTTGAGGTTTATGATTAATCGTCACGGTGATGGTTGGCGATGGCCTCCAAAATCCACGGCGGATTGCCTCGGAGACGCTGGCCCACGGTGAGAACGTGCCATGCAGTTTGGAAAATCCTCTACTTCAAATCGAACTCAACCCCCGAGGCTGTGTCTTCATCTGGGCATTACCCGTACCCGGAACATCTGTAAGTTCTGCAGGACATTCATAACCGTACCCGGAATTTCTTATGTTCTGTACGCCGGTGCTACAAATATCCGGGGTACGGGTGCAGCATTTTTATACCGCTGCCCGGAACTTCTGCAACTTTTGTACGCCCGTGCCACAATACCTGGAACTTCTGGAAGTTTTGTTTGACTTTCATACCAGTATCCAGAATCTCTGCGAGTTGTGTACAACAACCCATGCCACAATACACGGGGTAGGGGTACAGCATGTTTTGTACCCGCCCGGAACTTCTGTGAGTTCTGTACGCCCGTTCCACAATACACGGAACTTCTGCGACATATGTACCACTTCTAGACTATACCCGTAGCCGAAACTTCTGGAAGTTTCGCATGCCTCCCATACCCTTATCCAGAATACGCAAACCCTACAGAACATAACCTTGGAAAATTCCGTAGATTGGGTAGGGGTGAATGGGCTATGCACACCGCTAACTTATAAGGCTATTTCTTATGCAGTCGGATTTGTCAGTCGATAACGGCCTTCTTCGACTGAAGCTCAAATCGGGCTTTCTTACGCAGTCGAAAAAGGTCTCTTTCGACTCAATTTTTTTCGACTGAGAATTCCGATTGGCGGATCCAGACCCTCCAGTCGAAAAGCTCAGTCGAAAAAGTTTTACACGTGTTTTTTGAACCGATCGCATCGCTCACCCCACCATCAAACACACACCCACACGGCCACACGGCCATACACCCATACCAAGTACCACACTGAAGTATCATACAAGGCGCTGACGCTGGCATGGCTATCCCAGCTATTGCTTCTCGCAGCAAGTCAGCGTGGCGCATTCCTAGTTTTTCTCGCCAGCAGCGCGCGGTGTCGATCCCGTGCTGCTAACAACGGCTGCGGCTGCTGTAGCTTTACCGGCTCTCGGCTGAATGCAACTCCACAAATGTAGCTTTGGCGGATTTCGGCTAAGCCCAAAGCCACCAACTCGCTGGGACGAGGGTTCGCCGAGCCGTTGCTCGCGGAGAGAGCGCGAAGCACAGAGCTGCCAACCGATTTCGACTGCTGTACAGCAGTACTCCCTCACACCAACCGCCTCTAGGAAGAGCACAAAAACTATAAAATCGACTCGACTGACGATAAGAAGAAGGGCCAGAAGAATCCAGTCGGAAAAAATCCAGTCGAAAATGGCCGTTTTCGAATGGCGGAACCCGACTGCATAAGAAATATCCTAAGGGTGTACAGATCCGGTCGCCCCGGTGGCGAATCAGGTTATCCTCGAGCCTGGTATAGGTCAGTTTCGTGAGTTCGAATTCCCCCGAGTGCATACTCGTATAAATTCATGGGGACTTTTTCTTGTGCACAAATTGACTTGCGGAAAGCGCGAGAGCATGAGTTAGCAACACTCGACGAAAAACCGACGAGCAGTGGGATTGCTGAACCCTATGCACGATATACAATTGAAGGCAAGAACCGGGGGGGAGAAGGAACGACACCTGTGACCACGGTTGGTCCAGAAGCTGGAAAGTAGACGTGTGCGAAAAAAAAATGAAATATATAGACTAGACTAGACTTATAGTCTAGACTATAGTCTGTAGTCTAGTGTTAAGGACTTTAATGGGGTATTGGTTCGTTTGACCACTTGCAAAAGGTTAACCAATAGGTTACCCAAACTAAGCCTTATAACACTCTCCCCCCCTGAAACGGCGGGATAGCAGGTCGGCCGGATATACGGCGGACCTCTGTCAATATCCAAGCCGTTTCATTCCCTGGGGATACCAGGGAGAGTATTTTTCAAGTTCGACATGGGGAAAATCTGAAAAGTTTATTGTTGTGGACGGTGGGGATCGAACCCACGACCCAAAAAACCCATGGTCTGTCGACGACGCCATTTGTTAAGGACTTGGTGGGGTATTAGTCCGTTTGACCACTTGCAAAACGTTAACCAATAGCTTACCCAAACTTAGCCTTATAACACTCTCCCCCCCTGAAACGGCGGGATAGCAGGTCGGCCGGATATACCGGCGGACCTTTCAATATCCAAGCCGTTTCATTCCCTGGGGATACCAGGGAGAGTATTTTTCAAGTTCGACATGGGGAAAATCTGAAAAGTTTATTGTTGTGGACGGTGGGGATCGAACCCACGACCCAAAAAACCCATGTCCTGCCGACGACGCCATTTGTTAAGGACTTTAGTGGGGTATTAGTCCGTTTGACCACTTGCAAAAGGTTAACCAATAGCTTACCCAAACTAAGCCTTATAACACTAGACTATAGTCTATAGTCTAGTCTAGATATATTGGGTTTTTTTGCCTGAGGCGGTTACCTTTTCACCATTTTCTTTTTTGGCAGACCACGCAACAATCAACCTCGCACACGAGTGAGTGCGAGTGAAAGATATGTACGAGTAGTAGGTGTGCATGACCTCTATGCGCACCTTGGTGTGCATACAAATTCGTCGGTACCTGGTAGTGGGGAAGGGGAAGGAGGGCCCGCTATGTTACTCTGGATCTGAGTTGCTACAGGGAACGAGCGAGAGAGTGGTGCGAGGAGAATACATAGGATAGAAAAAAAACAAACTACAATACATGAATGAAAAATTTCGTTCCAATAATCCAATGTTTACGCGAGGGCGCACCAAAAACTCTATTTATTTCGACACCTACGAACCATTTTTTTTTCCGCACTTCCAGAGGGGGGGGGGGGGTACGAAGACCCCCCCAACTACGCCACACAATTTCCTATGCAAAGAACCCCTATTCTAAGTCCTATATAATAACGGGGCAGCGACCTTGCAGCGACAGGTATTATACTATATAGCAGACACGCAGCCCCCTGGTCGCGCAGCAGCAGCCTGCGTTCCAGCTACGCACGGCGCAGAGCAACGGAGAAGAAGCGAGAGAGCAAGAGAGAGTGGTCACAATGAGCACGGCCTCCACGGTGAAGGGACCCCTGCTACAACACTCCTTCGACATGACAGCTTGGCTACAAAGCGTCTGCGGAAATCCAGCCGATGGCGAGGACTTCATCTGCTGCTGCGGGGCCAACTTCGGTGACGGTTCAGGATTGGACGAGGGCCAGGCCATTGAGCATGAGTGTTTGGCACAGCACAGAGAGTGAGTGGAGATGCATGAGGGCTGTCGTGTGATATTGGAGGTTATCGTGTACCTCGCAGCAGCATCGGCAAGCACTGGAAAGACAAAACTCTGGATTATCATATGTAACAGTGGTCACCATCGAGCAGTGTGTGTCGTTCTGCCTCCTCCCCAATAATTGACAACATCAGCATCAGCAGAAGCCTAGCCCTGGCAGCAGCAGCAGCAGCAGCAGAGCAGCAATAATACCAGAAGCCGTAGCCGCATGATCAAAATCGCCAAAAAAAATAGGGCACAAAATGCGAACCAACTAGGTTACTCCGCGTCCCTAGTGGTCCCTGGACGCCTTTCGCATGAGAGCATAGCACTTTCGCCTATCGGAAAAATCGCCACGAAGACCAGCTGCGGCAACTGGGTGTGCAAGAATTGCAATCGCGATTTCGGACGCAATATAGAGCAACAGATCCGGACCCACCTGGAGACTCACGAACAGTCGCTCCAACACAAGTGAGGACTTGTGAGGACAGCAGTTGTTGCATTCGCTAGCACAAGCAGTTTCGATAAAAATTTGAAAACGTAATTTGTGAGTACGACCGATTGAATAGTTGAAACTCAACTTTGCAAGCTGCGTGGTACATAAGATCCATGTTCAACTTTATTTATGATATATATGGTGTGACCTAAAGCCCTCCCCCCCCGCCCCCGCCCCCCCCCCTCGCCACATTCCCCCTCCCCCACAAGGAATATTTATAGTTTCCACGCACAAATAGACCTGCCCCACCCGTGCCCTTCCCCCCTTCCCCCCCCTCCCGCCCCCCTTTTGATCAAAATCAGGCCCCCACGTCCTTAAAAACTCCGCCCTCCCCTCACCGGATATTCGACTTACAGGATTCACTTGATAAACTGATGCATTTCCTTCCACAGCTGTCAGATTTTGTCCCCCTCAGAAACAGGTTTTATAGTTTCCGCGCACAGACTGCCTAACATCACCCTGTTGACCCTCATAGCGACACTGTAGTTGTAAGGGGAGTCGCCGATCTATATCCTTAATGAGGACACAAAATCCGTAATGCGCGCGCGATCGGAGTATCACACACAGCTTGCAAAGATGAGTTTCGACAAAACATCTCACAGCTGGAGTGTATTTTAATTTTTATAATATATATATGGTGTTTGTGAAATATACCTGGTTGTTGTTTCACTGCTTCGCATTTTTTCGGGAGGTCGTTCGCGCGTGTTCAGTAGTTTGGGAAATGCCACGCTGGGCGTATTTTAGTGGTGCAGTGTATGAGGCTGCAGGCCTTGTCGATGTGTGTATGTAAAAAGCAGGAGCAAATTCGTATTTTCGTTCCACGGCTGATCAATTGCTATTGTTCATGTCGCAAGTTGCATGTCGACCAACGTGTGTCCACAGGGGTGTTGGTGCCGCGGCGGCGGTGGGGAGCGGGCGCACATTGCTGGACATTTTCAAACCGAAGAGCGCCACGGACGGCGCGAAGGAGTCGCCGATGTTGATATATATACAGTAGTAGCGGCGGGGGCGCAAGCGGTGACGCTGACGTGGTGGCGACGGGAGTTGTGAACAGGGATGAGGGTGGTGCGGGCGCGGGCAGTGACGCCGACGTGGTCGTGACCGGAGTTGTGAGCAAGGATGAGGGTGGTGCGGGCGCGGGCAGTTTCGCTGACGTGGTTGGGAGTTGTGAACGCCCTTCCGGTATTTCTCTTCCCCCTGACCTTTCGGCCAAGTTTGGACTGATGATATGATGTCTCCAAGCAGAACTAAGCTATTCTGTTGTCTAATTTGTTTTTTTCGAGCTTGTTTCGCGCACTACTGTATCGACGGTGGCCGCAGAAATAAGTTGGCAGAAGCAAGCCGACGAGTTCGTACGTCCTGAGACGATGTGGGGGCAAGTTGGAGGGGGTTTTGTGCCCAAGCGCGGCGCTTGCCCGCCATTGATTGTTTCCGACTACATTGTCCACCTCGCATTGACGCAAGGATTTACATACCTCAACAACCTAAAGTACAGTTTGACATCCCTTGCTCTTGCAACGTTGGCTTGCTTGCCAAACCTCTTTGTTAATGCAATAGTGTGCAGTAAACCATCCACAGCGGCATAGCCAGAAACGAACCACCAAGGGAAAAAAAAAATCTTCGGGCCTCCGGGAGGGGGGGGGGGGGGGAGGGTAGGTGTGCGGGATAACTTTGCTTGTGCGCCCTCGGTTTGCGGTAAAAAAAACGATAAAAATTTCTTCCATCATGCAAAAAAAAGGCCAGATTCACTCCGGCATGGTTTTGGTTGTGTTTGCGGTAAAAGAATTGCAGAGAAGGCGTAAACGGCCTCCATACCATATGCGGGGAGCGGGGAGGCAACTTCAATTTTTAAATTTAGACAAGGTGCGGTAGCACCTATTAATAGACCCACCGACCGGGGCAGGCCCAGCACAATACCATGAGACAAACGACAGCAGCGCAGCAGCAGCTGCAGCGCAGTAGCAGCACCGCAGCCGCTGGCGCAGCCGCAGCGGCAGCGTCGGGGGCGTGGCGCTGCTACTGCGCTGCAGCTGCTGCTGCGCTGCTGTCGTTTGTCTGGTGGTATTGTGCACCGGGGCAGGCCCAGCACAATACCATCAGACAAACGACAGCAGCGCAGCAGCAGCTGCAGCGCAGTAGCAGCACCGCAGCCGCTGGCGCAGCCGCAGCGGCAGCGTCGGGGGCGTGGCGCTGAAGATGACCCCGCCAGATGAGTTGCGGCACAGCAGCTCGGCTCGCCCTGGCTGGATCACCACGATCAACAGAACAGCCAGATTTTACTGAAGTATTAAATTGTTCAGAAACAAACGCAGGTAACACCAACCGCAGGCGCGGCACAAACACCACCGCCGCCGCCGCACAGCAGCAGCAGCAGCCGAGACAGCAGCAGCAGCGGCAGTAGCGGCTGCGGCCGTGCGGCGTGGGTGGATGTGGCGGTGGAGGCCTCGGCGACGGCGTTGCGGTATGTCGAAGGTGCGGTGGACAAAATCAGCACCGGAAACGACATCACGCAGCAGCAGAGAGCCAGGTAACATCGTAGAGAGCGCGGGAGCGCTTGCTTCACAGGCACCTACCCCTGAGGTGGCGTGTATGCGCCATGCTTCCCCAGCTACCCTTTGGTGCCTCCGCATCAAGATTGGGTTGTGTCTACCGCTGCCAGGCACAGCGCACAGCGAGCAGTGTTGTCTGCTGTGTGCTGCCGTGTGGGTTGTGCCCTCGTGCCCTCTGATTGTTGTGCCGTTGTTCCTGGAGAGCAACAGTGCTAAGCTCGGTGTTTTAAGGCCAACCATATGATCTGGTCGTCATTGATGGAAGTCCACTCTAAATCGTTCACTTAAATCGGAATTTTCATGCCGTTTGGAGCGAACTCTTCCTTCGAAGTTCGCTCGGCGTTGTTCTTTAATGGAATTTTATAAGATTCGTAGTCAAAACCGTCGGTGGGTCGTGATCCCACTTCTCTCTGCGTGAGCAGAGTGTTCTCACTGTTGAACTACGACGGCGGAGCGTGTGACAACACGGGCTGATACAGCAGGCCGTTGACAGAGGGAGAGACAGGACAGGTTGAGAAGAACTCCCAGAGGTGCAAGCAGAAGTAGTAGTAGTTGTTGTTGTGAGAGCGGTGGGCGAGCAGTTGTCAGTGCTCCCTCAGCTCTCAGATGAAAGGAACAATCCAGCGGGACCTTCCAAAGTCCCGCTGCGGAGAATCCGCTAGGCGGTGTATCCGCCGCGGAGGATCCGTCAGCGGAACGTGGAGGGGAAGGCTCCGTGGCGTGTTCTAGACATGACAATCTCCCGTGTTCCCCAAGCGATCCTTCCATGAACGATGTCTGGAAGGTTGAAGGGGTTTCGACATTTTACCTGGGCGTGTTGGTTCGGGGACATGGTATCCATATCATCCCCCAGTTTTAGTGGTGATAGAGCTCGAACTCCACCAAAACTCAAAAGTAACGGAACCATAGACAAGAGTAACAACACGTCTGGATGATATACAAATTCCAGTGGCGATTCGCTAACGCTCGGCAGTTTGTACACTCCTTTGGACAAGATGGACAAGACAGCATGATAAACTGACAAACTGCTGTAGTACCGTAGACATGTGGATAAAAATCCGGACATAGGATCGGACATGATAATATATAGCGAATGACAAGAGCATAATCCTTTCGCATGCGGTATGTTCAAATACATATCGCGGACATTGCGGCTGGCCAGCTGTGGATTACGACAAAATATAGAAAAATGATCCTGGACAGGAGCGTGCGAAAGCAACGACAATAAATAAATATCCCGGGTTTATTAGCAAAAATATGCTAATTAGACGCACGCTACACGAAACGAGTGTGTATACTCATCGTGTGGACAACATGGCTGAAGGCTCAACAGGCGTGACATGAATCATATATGCTGGAAAGCAAAACGACTTACCTGACGGAGACAATAAATTATACACCAAACATGTTATACTGCGACAAGGACATTTGGCTGATCACACCACACTTGGCATCTGATGGGTGTTCGAGACCGAATCAGAAGTCAATTGTGGTACACATCAGTTGGCATCTGATGGGTGTTCGAGACCGAATCAGAAGTCAATTGTGGTACACATAACAGCCTGGGCGGTGAACGAAGTCGACACGAGACAACCGCCAACAGTATACATTTCAGGGTCGCATCCATATAAAAAATACTAGGATTTTTTTTTTTGATAAAAGGCGACAAGTTGACTGACAGTAATCGTGCATACGGGCATTATGCCGCAGATGTGCAACGATATCGGAGTGTGCAGTGGGAGACATACAAGCGTTCGGCAGACAGACACATAATGTATGCCGTAGTTCATCTGTATCTGTATCAAATACAGATCGTAACAGAATGAGGCATTTTTTAACGACAAATGGTGTGCGCGAACGCTGGATATTTATTATCAATCCATCCACTGGTGTGCTACGGTGCCGAGTACTTTTCAGTACTGAAGAGACAAGTGCCCAACGACAACAGAAGACATGAGAACGACCCCCCATAAAGCGATGGGAGTCGGGTCTCTTACGACTATACATCGCGCCAATAAGTGCTAACCTCAGGTTGTACGATACTTCCAGTGCATACAGAAGGCAATGCGCAAGAAACCAAACTGCTGAAAATCAAAAGAAAACAGACGAAAACAACAAACTACGCAGGGCACTGCGAATGGCGAGATAACGAAGTCACGAGAATACTCGTGTGACAGTACGTCGAATACATTGACAAGTTGGCACACACACTAGACACATGCTCCTATTGGTTATGGTAGACCTGACGGTCACCCCCCCTTCAATTGAGGTGATTTGGTATTTACCATTGCAGGCCTAAAGGTACTAGTCAAACTAGTACAGTGGACAATCTCAATCGCGGGATCAAAACATACCGCTGAGCTGGAGGCCAAAATACAGGGAAGTCAACCAAAAGACATAAGGTGCTAAGAATACAGTTCACCACGGAGGGCGAGGACAATACTTTAGAGTGCGCGGTACTCGCACTGGACAACAGACAAGCCATGAGGTGACTACACCTTAAAAGAAAAACAACTCCCGCAGGAGCTTGACACATATGATGGAACAACTAGCACAGGGCTGACATCAGTAGTTGCTCAGTCTGATGTGACAAAAAAAGCGCTAAAACAAGACAAGACGATACAAGAAAAGCCCATTAAAGTTCTATGGGACATCCGCGGGGACAGAATGAGACTTCCGCGTAGGAGGGTTGAATGCTGAATGAAGAGTCCGTCGACAATACTGCAGCACGGTAGGAAGCAATCATATCTCTGCATTGAGGAATGGCGTTGACATGACGCCAGATACCCATCTGGGTAGGATAACCTTCCAACTTGAGATTATATTGGAAGTTGATGAGAGATGCTGCTCCTACTCCCCTTTTATGTCCATCAATACTCTCAACCGTGAACGCACCAATCATAACTTTCGACAATGAGCCTTCGAGATCGGGCACGGGAAGAGTGGTCCCTAAAAATAAATCGTCGAGCGCATCAAGGTCAGGAGCAGGGGACGACTGAGGGACATAGTATTTTTTCATTCAGCCAAGGTGAACAGTAATCTCGGCGGGGCTGCCATCTTTAGTGACGCGATAGATGACGGGTGACGTTTGCGCTCGTACAGTATATGGTCCATGCCATGTGCTGATCAATTTTGGATTGGGACCATCAGCTTCAGTATATGGGCGGTGGATTAATACCTGTTCTCCAGGTTTGAAACTGGGAAACGACAGGGTCTCATTTGCGACCGCTTGCTTATCCGCTCGCTCTGTAAGATTACGGCGGGCCAGCTCGTATGCAAATTGCAAGTTTTCGACAGTCTGTTTAGAAAGCTGTGATTGCGGTGCGGAGGTGGACGGTACTCTAAGAATGAAATCGACAGGTAGTACATCTGCACGTCCAAACATCAGGAAATGAGGAGTTTCCTGGAGCGTGGTAGAGTAAGCTGTATTGTGAGCTAACTGGACAAAAGGCAACAGCTCTGCCCAATTATCGCAGGAAAAGTTGCTGTACATAGCCAACATATTGTGGACAGTGCTGTGTACACGCTCTAAGACAGAGTTGCCCTGAGGGCGAAAAGCGGCTGTACGCGTTTTCTTATATCCAAAAACTGATTGTAATTCCTTGACCAATTCGTTGTCAAATCCTTTTCCTTGGTCGGAATGAAGTGCTTCTGGAGGGCCAAACACCAAGAACACGCGTTCGATTAGACGACGAACGATCGTGCAAGCCGCCTTATTTATGATGGCTATCAAAATGACAAATCGAGTAAGATGGTCGACGACAGAAAGGATGAAGCGATTTCCCTGTGACAAGCTTTTATACTCGACAAGATCAACAGCGACGCATTGGAACGAACGTGCGCGTGACATGGCGGTGTCCCACAGGCAACTTGGGCGGGCGGTGGGATGACTTGCGGTGTTGGCAAGACAGACACGCTTCAATATGAGTACGGACATACGTGGACATGGTCGGCCACCAAAATCTATCTCGAATGGTATCGAATGTTGCTTTAAAAGCTAAATGACCTCCAGACGCTGGTAGATCATGACACGAATTAATGACAATTTTTCGGAGAGATGTAGGCACTACCAGTTGATCGCGGAAAGTGCTACGCTTCCGTAAGTGACCAGGAAGGTACGACCGAAATAGCAATCCTTCATTTAAAAAGAAGTAGCTCATCGTGTATTTAGATTCTCCACTAGGGAGTGGGGCCGATGTTGGTGCTCGGAGGTACACAAAATACTGACAAAATTCCTCTTTCTGTTGATCGACGAGTTTCGCGGGGTCTACAGTAGGGAAGACAGACACAGCGCTCATGAATAATTCACGGTCGCTTCCTACAGGTGCTACGTCGTGCAAATTAGAAGCGGAGAGTTCGTACTCGCGGGGCCCAGGTGGATAGTACGGTCCCTCAATCGGTACATTGCGACAAATGGCGGCTAATCTGGGCTCGGATGGATTGGGTTCCCCGTTGACTTCGCTAAAAGCACGATACAACATATCAGGCACGACATATAAGTTGCCTGGGACATGTTTGACAGTGAAATCGTAGTTCTGAAGTGCGATCGTCCATCGGGTGAGCATGTTAGAGGTGTCCTGCATTTTATACAGGTACGTTAGTACTTGGTGGTCAGTACAGCATGTGAAATGCTTGCCCCATAGGTACGGACGCCAGTGGGTGACAGCCCAGACCACAGCACAACACTCTTTCATGGTGGCACTATAATGACGCTGGCTTTATGAAAATCGGTGACTATAATACGCGATGATATCAAGATCGGAATCGGAGCTGCTTTCGCGTGAGCGTTGAGCGAGAAATGCTCCTACTCCTGCTTCTGAGGCATCGGTATGGACAATAAATTCCCGAGTAAAATCTGGGTATTTAAGGACCGGTGCGGAACTAAGGGCATGCTTCGCGCGAGCGAATGCTTCACGTTGCGCGGGCCCAAAAGCCTTCTTGAAAGCGGTCTGTTTGACATAATCCTCACGAGTGAGTTCAACCAGTGGTGCTGTTATTTCAGCATAACCGTCTATAAAACGGTGGACATAGTTGAGTGTACCTAAGAATCCGCGATTATCTTTGATACACTCAGGCTCAGGCAGTGCTAAAATGGCTTTGGCACGGTCGGCACTGATTGAAATACCTTTTTCCGAAATGACATGGCCAAGATACTCGATTTCTTTCTGACCGAATTGAAGTTTGGTCGGTTTCAAAGTTAAGCCAGCTGCCTGTAACGCTGAGAACATTTGCTCGAGGGATTTTAGGTGAGCTTCGACCGTAGAATTAAGACAAAAAATATCGTCCATGTACGTAAGAATACCCGACTCAGGACCAAGGTGGCCGAAAGTGACAGACATCATGTATTGAAACAACCATGGGGCATTACAAACTCCTAAAGGCATACGTTTAAAACAAAACTTGCCGGTCGGAGTGACGAATGCTGTCCGGTCGATGTGCTCTTCTGCGACGGGTAGCTGCCAGAACGCACTCAGGACATCGGCTGTAGAGATGAATTTGACGCCTCCGACTGCATCCAGACAGGAATCTAAGTTCGGGAGGGGGCAGCTCTTGCGGACGATGTTACGGTTGAGGGTATGACAATAATCAACACAGAAACGAGGGCTACCGTTCTTCTTTGCGACAAGCGTACACGGGCTACCTTACGGGCTGTGACGTTCTTCGATGATGCCCCATTCAAGCATATCGTGAACACACTTATCAAAGACAGCTTTAGCTCGAGGGTTGGCGCGGTACGGGGGACGATCGATAGGTCGGGTGTCAGGAGGCAAAGGAAATGTTGCTTCTGCATTGGTGCAACGACCTATCTCTGACATTGACAAGGCAAAGACAGGACGGTATCGAGCGCACAAATCTAGGACAGAGACTTTCTGGTCAGACGTGAGCTTAGTGTTAGTAAAAGCTTTGGACAGGGGACCTTCAATCTCGGATTTGGCTTGAGTGATTTCATCAACTGATATAGGAGGTTTCGCAACGGCATTAACGTGCAATTGATCAGGCGTCACTACGGACACAGTGAATAACTGACCAAGACATAAATCAATAGGTAGGGCAACCCCATCAGAAGACGGGTTTGCAATTTGCACGGCTACTGAACCATCAGCAGCATGCCAAGTAGCAAGAGTGCGAGCGACAATAATTTTCTCGAACACTGACGAGCTACTGGACTCCAAAAACTCAATCTCAGACATGATTAGGGGTTCTACCACAACAGTAGAATCGTGCGCGGGAAGACAATCAGTAAAAGCTACGACAAGGACCTCGTGTCTCGGTTTAAGATCAACACGTTCACGCAACCTGACATCGACTCCTTCTGCATCATGGTGGACAGCAGCGACGGACAGGTTAGAGTCGCTAGAGACAGTGGAGGGATCAGCGGGGCGGGAGGCGGGGTAGCTAGTACGATGAACTGCTGGTATAGAATCACCAGTAGAAGGAAAATACATTACTTGGTTTTCCCAATCAAGAATAGCTCCAAAAGTAGACATGACACTGTCATCAAGGAGTATTGGATCGGGACCAAGAGACGGTACAACTAATGCTTCGACATCGTGCGTAATCGTACCAAGGGTGAGTGAAAAAACAACAAACCCTAAGACATTCAACGGCGAACCATTCGCTGCTTGCGAGGCAACGGCGGTTGGCGGGACAGGTTGGATAATGACAGAATGCAAGGTTGGGTGTGACTTTAACCATGCATGAGAAACTACAGACACATCAGTAGCAGTATCCCCAGTGATTGCGGATACTGGATAGTCTTCTACAGAGCCAGAAAACTGCACTCTGCGAGACGAAAAGAACAAAGAAAACGGATGGCGTTTGCATGCCAGCATCGAGCTGTGCCACACAGTTGTCTTTTTATTATTATTTTCTGGGTGAACATCACCCATGACACTCAGGCTCGAGTGGCGTGGCCGCTGAGTACTACGACTACATTCGGACACGCACGCAGACACCGGGGTATCATCAGCAAACGTCACCCGCTTGCGCGGACGGAGTGAGCTGGATACCTGACTACTTCGACCTGAGACAAGAACACTCTTAACAGACAAACCACGGTCAACTCCGTGACTGCTTCTACCATCGACAAGGACATTCGGTACGGGACACTCAGTACCTACTGCTACTGTTGCGATGAGTTTCCTCTTCGCGCTAACCTCGCCTACCGGACAGGTAGCAAGGTGGATCCCAACTGCAGGTAGCGCTGCAACAGCTGGGCTCCGTCAGTTGTCTTCGCCACGTGTGCTGCTCGCCTGGCTCCTGCGGTCGTCTTCAGCATCGTCGTCGTCGTCGTCACGGTGGTGGCGGCGGAAACGGCGAGAGTTGCCGCGGGGGGAATTCGACCTGTCACGCTTTGAAACGTGGCGTGACTTCATGTCGCGTGCCTTTTGCAGGCACGTGGACTCCCAGTGCCCTACGGGTTTGTCGCACCTATCATAGGTGCGGTGGGGGCGGGGGTTGCGTTGGTTGTTGCTTCGCTGAGTTCCCCGTTGGCGCGGCTGCTGGCGAATGCCTTGCTGCTGACGACCCTGCTGACGTTGCTGCCTTCTCGGCGACTGCAACTGACGGACAGCAGTGCGGTTTGGGACGGACGTAAATGACATGGCGCTCATAGTGGTGGCCCCACCAGTGAGGCGTGCGGCCTCGTGACGGCGAGCACGCTGGACAGCTTCTTTAAAAGAAGTAACTGGTTTTTCCCCACTTTGCAACAATTGCAATGCGGATGGCAGACTGCCACAGTGTGACAGTTATCGCTGCCCAAGGCGTACGACCTTTGGCATGACGTTCGACAGCCGATTCGAAACGTAGCGCAGAGGTGGATACAGTCTCGCCTTTTCCGGTTTTAAAAGTCGCCAGTTTAGTGGCGCATTCCTCTACCGAATTAGAGGGCATGAGTATATCGAGAAGAGTTAATTTGAGCTCCTCCCAGGTGGAAGGCGGGGCAAACGAACCGGGATTACTCATGTTCTCGGCATTGACAACGTTGGCACACCAATCAATCCTTCCTGACATTAGTTGTTGGTATAGCGTAAGACAAGGACCATCGCAAACAAGTGACAGATGCTCAAAGCCAAGATTATCCGCGAATTTCTCGTCGTGCGGAGCTACGGCTTTCGCTCGAAAACCAACAACGAGGCGAAACTGAGACAAGACCTCTGCAACATCAACGTCGGCGCTACCTGCTAAGCGCGGTAAGCTACGTACGTCATTGGGCGTCAAAGCGACAGCTTTCGGTGCGGACAGCACTCCTGCGTACGTGAGAACTGGTTGGACAGGGAGAGGGTTCGAGGGGTCAGTCTCGGACGAAGCGGCAGACGAACTACCTGAGACACTCATACATGCCAGTTGTTGGAGCGTGGAGTTGTGTTGATCGGAGATCTGGTCGATCTCGCCGTTTTCCATGCGTTCAAGTTGGTGATTGATGATGCGAGCTAGGCACTCGCGGATGGCGACGATGGGTGCGGGAGAAGTCGGTGCAGGGGTTTCTGGTGAATTCACTTTGTGCTCTTGGACGCCTTCCGAGCGTAGCGGATTTTTTCCTCCCGCTGCGGGGTCGGCGTACTCTCCGTCAGTCGACATCTCCTAAGACTAGGAATCGACACGAACAAGTTTATTTTTCAACTGCCGTCAGACGCCAATAAGATTCGTAGTCAAAACCGTCGGTGGGTCGTGATCCCACTTCTCTCTGCGTGAGCAGAGTGTTCTCACTGTTGAACTACGACGGCGGAGTGTGTGACAACACGGGCTGATACAGCAGGCCGTTGACAGAGGGAGAGACAGGACAGGTTGAGAAGAACTCCCAGAGGTGCAAGCAGAAGTAGTAGTAGTTGTTGTTGTGAGAGCGGTGGGCGAGCAGTTGTCAGTGCTCCCTCAGCTCTCGGATGAAAGGAACAATCCAGCGGGACCTTCCAAAGTCTCGCTGCGGAGAATCCGCTAGGCGGTGTATCCGCCGCGGAGGATCCGTCTGCGGAACGTGGAGGGGAAGGCTCCGTGGCGTGTTCTAGACATGTCAATCTCCCGTGTTCCCCAAGCGATCATTCCAGAAACGATGTCTGGAAGTTTGAAGGGGTTTCGACATTTTCCCTAGGCGTGTTGGTTCGGGGACATGGTATCCACATTTAGATTGAATTGTTTTAACGCAAACACTCGAATATAAAAACAAAAATACACTCCAGCTGTGAGATTGAAGATTTTGTCGAAACTCATCTTTGCAAGATGTGTGTGACACTCTGATCGCGCGTATTACGGGTTGTGTGTCCTCATTGAGGATATAGGTCGGCGACTCCCCTTGCAACTACTGTGTAGCTATCAGGGTCAACAGGGTGATGTTAGTCAGTCTGTGCGCGGAAACTATAAAACCCGTTTTCGAGGGGGACAAAATCTGACAGCTGTGGAAGGAAATGCATCAGTTTATCAAGTGCATACTGCAGGTCATATAACTGGTGAGGGGGGGGCGGAGTTTTTAAGGACGTGGGGGGCTGCGTTTGATCAGGGGGGGGGGGGGGCGGGGGGACGGGGGGGCCAGCTCAATCTGTGCGTGGAAACTATAAATCCTATCCTGTAAGTCGTACAACCAGTGAGGAGAGGGCAAAGCGTTCGAGGGGGTGGTATGGGAGGTGGGGGGGGAGCCGGGTGGGGGGGGGGGGGGGGGGGGGGGGGGGGGGGGCAGAAAGGGTTTTTTAACCAACATCTTTAGGTCGGAGAGATGTAGGGATTTGCTACACTCGTGGTGCTAGGTCTAGGCGATGACGCGGGTGGTGGGGAAGGAGGGGTCGTTGGGAGGCGGGGGGGGATGAATGAAAGCTACGTCATTGATGGCTAGAAAGATAATGACGTGATATCATTTGAGTAGAAGTGTATATTACTCTGGCCGATTTCGATTGTAGGTGGGGCGTTTGAACAAAAGGGCGGGGAAAGGGAAAAAAAAAGTGTGTGTGTGTGGGGGGGTTAAATTGGAGCTACGGTATGGATGGCTAGAAATATAATGAGGTGATATCAGTTGGCTCGTAGTGTTTACTACTGTCAGGCAGGTTTTGATTTCAGGTGGGGCGTTTGAACAAGAGGGATCGGGGGGGAAGGGGGGGTGCGGGCGGGACACTTAAATATGTGCGCGGAACCTATAAATCCTTCGAGGGGACAAATTTTACGGTTGTAGCATGAAGACGTCCCTTTATATTACCTGCTTGATGTTGTTTATTATTAAAGAAGATTTGATGTTAGGTGGACAGAAATATAATGAGGCGATATCAGCCGGCTCGTAGTGTTTACGACTCTGGCAGATTTAGTTTTTTGGTAGGGCTTTTGAACAAGAGGGATCGGGGGGGGGGGGCGCACGGGACACTTCAGTATGTGCGCGGAAACAGTAAATACTTAAAGGGGACATATCTGACGATTGTAGCAAGAAGACATCCCTTTCTATCACCTTCCTGGTGGTGTTTATTATTCTAGAAGATTTGGTGTTAGATGTCTTATGTAACACAATCTTTAGGTGTGGTCAAGAACGTGTTAAAGCTTCACAATTTTTTGTTGTACATGGATCGCAAGATAGAATATACAACCATGTAGTTACCATTGTTTTCTGACATCGATGATTATATGAAAGGGATATACATATTGCCAAATGCAACAGGGGAGGTGACGTGGTCATGCAATGTCACCACCATTCATTGAGCACGAGATGGAGAAGTGCGAATCGTCAGTGTTTCGAAAGGAACGCTTGGTGTACCCGCGCTCAATTACGTCACTTCGTTAGTCATACTTCGTTTGGCATAAGTTAGGAATCGATCATGCAGACGTTATGTACGAAATACCCTACGTAATCTAGGTTGACAGTGTGGTGTACCGCAATTTCAACATATCTGCCTGTTTTTCCTTTTACATTATTATAGGCTCAAATGCACGATTTTACGCCCATGATTTTCACCGTGCCGATGTGGGCTCTGAGGTTGAAAATTCTAAGACAGAGATACATCTTACAAATATAATAAGCGAGGTGATGCGGGCATGCAATGTCACCACTATTGAACACGAGGGTGACTTTGGTTCGTTAGCCATATGCTACTGCGTTTGGTAGAGGTTGTCAGGCGATCATACAGACGGCAGGTAGGCACGGAATACCCTGCGTAATTGGCTCGTAGTGTGGTCTACCGTAGTGATAAACATATCTGTCTGTACTTCTTTTTCACATTATTATTTTCTAGTGCACGATTATACACCCTCTTTTCTCCCCACTGTCGTCGAAGATGTTGTAGTCCTGAAGATGTCGCGTCCATGTCTGGTGCTCTTGTCAGTGGTGCTCATGAATACATGCCCTAGCGTGTTGTAGATGATCGCTGAGTGCTGCTCTTTTCCTTCACGTCAAGCCAGGTAGTATTGTGGTGCGTTAGGGGACCGCCGCGTGAGGGAACCGCCAGAGCGTTTTCGGGCAGCGGCTCAAAACCCGTTGGCGGCCCCCTCGCACGGCGGTCCCGCTGCCCAAAAACGCTCTGGCGGTTCCCTCGCGCGTCGGTCCCCTAACGCACTACAGTATATTGCAACGCACCCGCTTGCTTGAAAACGACAAATATAATTTCTCACACATCTGATACAGAGGAGACGCGGCCCGAAGATTGTTCAGTATACCGACGGTCAACATATAGCATTTACCGCCTTCGGCGATCTTGGAATATATTACACCGCCTGCCTCTACTACCAATGCGCCCATAAGTTCAACTACATCTTCCGATTGGTGCCTTCTCGCCTAAGCGAGCCACAACCACGAAGAGGTTTTGCTCCCACCAACACTCCTCTCCCCATTGCTACCTTCTCGCCATAGCGCACCACCAACACTCTGTGATTTTACTTTCACCACCACACGTCTCTCGATAATTGCCCTCTCGACAAATAGCCTGGAGCTATAAAATACATGTGAAAAAATGTTAAATGTAGGGCAATAACCAAAAACGGGTATACCCGGTCACTTTTTCCTCAAAAACGGGTACGCTCTAAAATCACGTGAAAAGCACACCCCACCAGCCACGCGATTGCCCATCGATGAACCTCTCGTTTTTTGGCCTGCTGACGCTATACATGAGGTGTGCTCGTATACGGTATATGTCTATTGTGTAGTTGGTAATTGAATGCATGCATTTGTTGTCTTAATCACACTCATTCGTACTCGTGCTACGATATGTACCACGTATACGGGTATTCTCGTCAAACATGTACTGAGGTATTCATTTCATCAAACAGAGTATAATCATTGATCATACATAGTAGTAACAAGAGCGACGGCGGGCGAGCGAACAAGCAAGCGATAATGAAATACGTGTATCTGTTGTTGTGATCACACTCATTCGTACTCGTAGTACGATATGTATCTGTCGCCCCGGTGGCATGTCAGGTTATCCTCGATCCAGGTATAGGTCAGTGTTGCGAGTTCGAGCCCCGCCGAGTGCATACTCGTATAAATTCGTTGGGATTTTTTCTTGTGGACAAATCGACTTGCGGAAAGCGCGAGAGCGTGAGTTAGCAACACTCGATGAACAATCGACGAGCAGTGGGATTGCTGAACCCTATGCGCGATAAAAATTGAAGGCAAGAACCGGGGGGGAGAAGGGAGGACACCTGTGACCACGGCTTGTCCAGAAACTGGAAAGTGAAAGTGTGCAAAAAAAAAAATACTCCGGAGTAAAAAATGTACCACATAGTACCACACAGTACTGTTAAGATACGGCCTGGAAAGGCCTGTAAGTATCCGAATTTGAGATCATTTTGATGGATTTCGTATGATCAGGTTGGCGTTTTGTATTCGCGAAAGTTAGGAAGTAGATCGGAGGCACATGCGTCCGATCTCAGAAGCTATCCCGGGCTCTGGTGGAAACGAATAAAGCTATATCTCTTCGAAGAAACGAAAGTGAGTACTCTCCGAGGACCTGCTCAATTGGCAGACCTGCAGGGGGCACTCTGTGTCCCCCACCTTTAATTTAACATGTGGCGTCGACGAGCTTGATGTGCTATTGTGGCAGCGTTTCTCAAATCTCTCCGATTTTTTTTTCGTAGCGATTTTGCTTTTGCTTTCCATCGAGCCCACAACCTCTGTTTCTTCTCGGGTGGCTTCTCAATGGAGAGAGCACCCTTCCTCCTACAACGGCGACTACAACAGCAGTGAGATGGCAGGGGCCCCTCCTGTTGGTCGCCGAGCACGTACCACACCGACGACACCTTCCAAGTACGTGCGGACGACACTGCTCTGCGGAGCACACTCCTCGTTCCGACTTTTGGTCGCATCAGTTCACCGCCAGCTGGTCATAGACCACCCCGCAGTGGAACTGCCCGAGTCCCACCCATCAGACTTGTTTGCTCCGCGCTCTGCCAGCATGTTGCACAGCACATCTCCGCGAGTTGCCAGCACAAGCCTTAAGATCGGCCATGGACTCGTACTTTTTGTTTTGCGCTTTGGGGCTCGGAGGCATATGCACGACACGCCACGGACAAGCATACTGGAATCAACCCTTCGAATGACCTTCGACGGGGACTTCGCTTGCTGAGAGAGCCCATCGACCAGCATACACCTTTGCAGTCGGAGCCAGACCGCCCTTCGCGGGACCCCCTTGGACTACGGGTACCGTGCTCTAGAAGCTCATGTCGGGGCTCCTTCCTTGTGATCTTACCTGGGAAGGAACAGGCGGTGCTCGTGGAATGTTTGGGCTTTTTCGTTTGGCGAATTTTCCAGTACACGCGTTATCGTATGGGTTTCAGTACCTACGTCGATCCGTCTTGTGCGTCGAACAAACAGCTTCTCCCTTTCTGCCGAAATTAGGACAGCTACTAATTTGACGCACCTCGGACCCCTCTCCGATCTTTCTCGATCAACAGCGTTCCACTACTGCTGTGCGTCGCATAGTTTCAACCACCATTATTTTTGCAGCGACAAACAAGCAACATGTCTACCAGTGAGGAAGCGGGCTACTCGGGGCAGGCTGAGGTCTTCCACGAACCCCGACCTGGATGCCCACAAGGCAGGGAGAGCTTGCTCGAGATCCCGCGACTCGAGACGGGGGAAACCACCGGAGGCGGGTTCCGGTGACGAGACAGAAGCCGGAGCACCATACCTCCACCCGTTCCCACCAACCAAGAGGGTCGATTCACCGGTTCGCGCTGAGAAGAAGAGGGACCAATCCCTACCGGACTCGGGGGCGTCTCGACGCCAGCTCTCGCCAGCCCCGGGGGAGCGCCACCAGCTACCCCCCCCGCGCTCGACAGGGCACTACCGCCGCCACCTGGGCTCTCCGCACTCGACAGAGCGCCACCCCCAGAGCTCCCGGGACCGGGGCGCCCATGCCGCCCCCTTGGACTTGGCATACGCGGCGCAGGCCCAGCGGGCGCTCGACGACGCCAACCAGATGATAGCACGCCGACGTCGGTTGGACGAAGTTATCGACCAGGCAAAGACCGCAGCGCGGGAGGCGTCCTGGGTAGCAAAAAGGGCGCAACAAGCCCTCGCCTAATCAGTTGCGTCGGCTGCTGTGGGAGCTACCGCGGCCCCCTTGCCTTCGTCGCGCCCGCAGGGTGTCGCATCCCAGCGACCACGACCCGGGAACGACGCCTTCTTCAAGGGCATCGTCGCGTGCATGGCGTCTGCACTGAGGGTAGACGTTTCCTCAGCGTTGGCGACCGCGGTGGTGGAAACGGCCTGCGCCCTCCTCCCGTCGGAGAGGCCGGAGTCGAGGCAAGCGGACGTCCTCATTGAAAGCGGCCTGGACTTGCGTGGATTGTACGCCCTATGCTAGACAGACGAGAACCGCCCCGACCCTTGCCCTCATCAAGGCCCTGCTGATAGCCCACGACGAGGACCCCGACCTTGTCGTTTGGCCGAACCCCGGAGGAAGAGTTGGCAGAACGAAACCGAGGGAAATGTCGCGACAGTCGCGACCGCGGGGACCGCAACCGTGAGGGTGGCGGCAAAAATGGTGGGGGTGGCGACCACCACCACCACCGCGGGGGTGACAGCATACGGGTGCTGGTGTGCCTGAGGGCGCCGCCGAGGGGGAAACTTTGGTCCAACAACCGGGGAAGTTCGCCGCAGCTCTGGCGGAGGCAACAGAGGGCGGAGGAATGGCGCGATAGGGCGTTCAGCGTGGGACGGCTCGTCAACCTCCTCCCTCTCGTCTTCGTCCTCGAGCACGGACCACAGCGAGGTGGTCGTGGTAGCAGGCTAAAAGTGTCAAGAGCCATGGCAGGAAAAGCATCTGGGCCTGAGGCTTTCACCCTCCTGTTGCGTCTGCTGATCACGCACTTCGACGGGGTTGATACGGAGGAGGGCTACACTAAGTTGCATACTTTTGGAATGTGTAACGGCATGCCTTTTTCCGATTTCAGTGGGGAGTTTCGCGTACATATGCCGACCGCTACGGGGAGTGATCGTGTTTTACGGATGTGGTGTTGGAGGTGGTTCAGGTGGCGGCGAATGAGCAATTTCCGGCTCTCCTACCTGCATTGTACCCTGGTTCGAAGGCAACAGACCCGCGGCCATACGCCTCGTTGGATGCTATGTGACGGGCTTTTAGTGACTAATAAGACACCTGCCGTCCACGGCGAAACATTTTCTTTTCTCTCCCTGTTTCTTCGACGGGAGCGCGGTCATGCGCCCTGTCGGGGCCCCGGCCCGCCAATCATGGGCGCGGCCAGGGCCGAGTGCCGTCCCAGTCGCTTTCGTGGCAGACGGGATCGAGCCATCATTCAACTGTCATGCCCATCGATGATTCATCTGAACCTTGGCTTGACCACACATCGAACTGCTGGCCACTAAAAGAGCATCATTGTGCAGAAGGTTTCGCCGTCAAGGCCTCGTTTGAGACAGACGACCCTCCCCTTTGGATCGGCCTTCTTTCACCTCGCGCTGATGCCCTCCGAGAAAACCGGGGGCTTTGCCTCAATTGCCACGAAGACAACCATACCTTCAAGCATTGTAGGCATCCTTTCATTACTGCGAGTGGCTGCTTGAACCCTGAACTTGGCCAACTTACCGACGATGACGCACACCGACGTTGACAAACACGCATGGTCTGCTACCGCCGAGACGACAAATCTTCTCGCCCGAACAACCGCAAGAAAAATCGTCGCCATCTTTCTGGTCAATCGTCGCCATCTTTCAGGATCAGGGCCAGGTAGACTGTCACAACGATACCACATACACGTCGGATCACCATTGTGGTATCCTGCGCTCGCCCGCCTCTTCTGCTCCCGCTCCAGCTCCTCGAATGCGCTTTGGAGCCGCCCACAACCCGGGCGAAAAATAAATTTGGGCGCCAACCTGGCACATTCCGTAACGGCAATCGGCAGCTCGACGGCGGTACGGCACCGTCGACAACACTGTCAAGAGCCCACGGGCTTCTACGCCGTCTGCGGCCGATTCTCACGGCGTAGTACCGGCGGCGGAAACTAGCGCTCAAGCGTGGTTTCCTCCAGCCAGGTAATTTTTTTCTTTTCTTTCTTTCTTTTTCGACGGCGAGAACGCGCGCTTTCCGCGACGTTGTCCTCGGTCATGGTCTGAGTTCGGCAACGGGAACCGCTCTTCCGATGCCGTTTCCCTCAGCCGCGGCATAAACACAGCAATGGGGGTACGGGCTCCAAACGCCGCCCCCATCAACCATGGCACGGGAGCCTGCGCTTTGCGCGTCCCCCCCCCCAGGCACGCGCCGCGCAACAATATAGCTGCGGCGACGGCGCGTCGCCTTTTTACGCATATGTGCTCATCCCCCTCTCTCTCTGACCAGGCGGTGGCGGTCGGTTTGAGGTATGGGACGGTCGCCCCAGAAACACTTTTTCTGACCACGAGGTGGCGGTCGATTTGAGGTGTGGGAAGGCCAACACTAAAATACCGAGATCTTTTGCGAGGCTCGATCCGATGTTTGCTCGCGATAACAGCGGGCGCTCTGTCTTTTTTTCCATCAGGGAGGAGTCGACAAGATCAGCTAACTTGTCTCCCTTCTCCAAGAGACATACCGAAAGAGAGCCTCCTCGGGTGAAAATGTTATTGCCTTGCCCGAGCCCCGCTCCAGAAGACGCCCACAGTGTCTACGGACCTTGCTTCGTCTTTTGACACGCTAACCCACGTGTTTCAGGCTACGTCTGCCCCAGTGGCACAGGAAGAAGATCCGACACTGCGCGACGGGCCAGTGGTGACTCCACGGCCTCCAGCCTGATCAGCTGGACGCTATTCCCGTAATATAACGGAAGAATCGCGCCTCTCGTCAAGCAGAAACAGCTCAGAGCCCCTGCCCCTTCGGGTGCAGTTAGAGCAGTTTTCTTGCGATTATACGCCAAAGAGCGAATAGGTCACGGCGCGAGAAACCGTGGGTTCGGCCTCGCGTCGTGCTCCCGAGGCATGGTGTTCCTGAGGGGGACACTACAGGCCCAAAGAGCCGAGGACTGGTGTTCCCAGAGGGGGACATTGCAGACCCAAATGCCCAACGAGGCTACCGACGGGTTGGCACCGTCGGTGTTGGATTATTTTTCGGGTGCAGCGAGGGCGGCTTCTTACGAGTTTCCGCCAGCGAGTGAGGAGGACCCGAGGCGAAAATCCCCAGGTTCGGACTCGCATCTTGCTCCCGAGGCCTGGTGCTCCCCCAAGGGGACACTACAGGCCCAAAGAGCCGAGGACAGATGCAGACCCACAAATGTCCAACGAGGCTACCGACGGGTTGGCACCGTCGATTTTTTCCATTTTTCGGGCGCAGTTAGTGCGTATTCTCGCGCTTTTCCGCCAACGAGCGAAGAAAGACCCGAGGCGAGATACCACGGGTTCGTATTCGTGTCGTGCTCGGGACCGAGGCCTGGTGTTCCTGGACGAGGACATTGCAGGCCCAAATTTCAACACGGATTTTTACCCTTCTCTCGAATACTCCACAGCCAAAGTGGTGTTACTCTGGCAGCCGCCATCCTATTTTCCACCGTGGTCCCCTTCGTCGTTTGCCGTGGACAACGTACCATATTCTTGCGCGGAGAAGTACATGATGGCCGAAAAGACCAAGTTTTTGAAAGACCATCGAGCAGTGGGGCTCATTATGTCGTCGCCTCGTCCAAGCACACGCAAACGAATCGGTCGAGGCGTGCGCAACTTTGACTCCGCTGTTGGGGACAGGGAGAAGCCAAACGCCGTGTCACCTAGCACCTACGCCAAATTCACGCAGAATCCAGCCATAAAAAAATCACCTTTTGAGCTCTGACAACAAGCTTCTGGCTGAATCCAGCCCTCTGAACCCAGTGTGGGGCATTGGTCTCCGGGCGGATGGTCTCAGGGCCAACAACCCATGCCAGGGGAGAGGAAAAACTTGCTCGGTGAGGCACTTTCTGCCGTTCGCGCAGCTATTTGCGACAATGAGACCGGGTCGGCGCACCCGGCCTCCCCTAGTCGGTTTCGCACCTGCACTGCGAGTGCAAGAACCAAGAAATCTCGTCCGCGCCGCAACCGGACCGTTCACAGCGGCCAGCTCTCGCAAAGCTTCCCCTTCTACCATCCGATCCATTTCTCGGGCGCGTTGGCCAATTAAAAGCCGTGGAGGTTTGGAGATAACTTCGGGCGTCGCCCCTGACTTTGCGCTGTCAGAACACGGCCCCTGTTTTGTCAAGGGTACTGTGACCACGACGTTTCGTTCACTATGAAAAACGCGTATATCAGTTGAGCAACGCTCGACTCGGAGAGGCACTGGACTCTTATCTAGATTTGGGGACCTGCAGCATTGTTTGGGCTACCAAACACCTCCGAGGATACTGTAGAGAACAATGTTCCGCATATCCTCCGGCCACAAGACACAGGAGAGCACTGGCAAAGTGGGGACCCAATGCACGAGTCCAGCGGTAGCTTGAGTTCGTCACCGCGTTCGATTGCACACACGAGTACCGCAAAGGCAGCGCCAACGGCATCGCCGATTTTTTGGCCCGTTTTGCAGAGCCTGTTACGGAGTACGACCGCAATGGCTTGACAAACTTCAACCCCGTGGGGTTGCCAAGCCCTACCCCGTTGAAGATAGCGGTATCTACCTCCTACGGACCCGCGAGCTGCGCGCTCCCTCTTCGCCGATCCCAGGGGTCGGTTTGGGTGGACTCGCGCCCTCGCCGAAAACACTGTCTTGGGTGAGCTCGTGCCCACACCGAAAGCACAGCTTTGGGTGGACTCGAACCCCTCGCCGAAAGCACCGTCTTGGGTGGGCTCGTGCCCCACACTGAACATGCCGCCTTGGGTGGGCTCCTCCCTCTCACCTCTACCGCATTTCACTTTTTTCGCACACACGAGCCACGTATAAGGATTGACGGCCTTTCTGCTTCCCCGTGGATATTCGTCGCTCGTGTTTCTGCCTCCGTCGCCAGTACCGAGGGCTGTACCGGCCGCGGGTCGATTTCACCTGCCGCTGACACCGTTTTCGCTTCGGGTTTTGCCATACCCATCGAGGGCGGCACGGGCTCCGCAGAAGCCCTGGCTGCAGCGACGCCCATCGCACAGCCGACTTATCTATCCCGGCGCTTTTTACGGGAGACGGCCCCGGCCACGACCACCTGTTCGACTGTGTCCGTCTCCGCCATGCTTGGCACTCAACCGCCGCGACTCCTGCTTTTGCCGACTCGCCGGTCCGCACAGTGCCACTACCGTCCGACCGCGACCACGCAGAGCCTATATGGGAACTCCCTCTCTTACGGCTCACGCCTTCTCCTGGTGACACGCCGACTGCATATACAAGGTCGGACGCCCTCGGCAACGCTGCTGAATTGCGGTTCGCTGATTCCGTCGCGCGTTATTTACATGACGATTGGAAGTGAGAGCAGTACGCTGAGCCGACGTGCCACGCCATGATGCGTTATGTTTCTACCGGCCGGCCATCGGTCCTGCCGCCCGGCTTTTTATCGTGCTACCTCTCGCACAATCGCCCATCCCTCTCAGACCAAGGAGTTGGCGGATAAGGGTCGACTACATAGGACCGACGACGACATCGTCCTACTCGTCGGTAACCCGACAGTACCGCCAACAAGGTCTGACAAACCCAACTCTGCGGGGCAAGTTGCTTGCCTGCTAAACGACAAGCCAGTTCGCATCGACGTTCCCCTGCTCATGCGCCCTTGGATCATGCAAGCTTGTCACTCGACGGCCTCTTGTCACCTTGGCACCACGCGCACGTTGCGCATGCTGGAGCGTTTTTATTGGTGGATTGGCATGAATGGTGCACCCGGTGGTGGTCTCGCCACTGCTTGAAGTGCCAAGCGCGGAAAACCCCACGGCTGACTGTCCGCTGGCCCATATCACAATGCCTCTGCCGGAAGGTCCAGGTATCGCCGTCAGTGTTGACTACTTTGGCCCCCTTCCGGTCACACCACGAGGCAACACCTACATCCTGCTGTTCACGGATCACTTCAGTCGTTGGGCCGACATGTTCTCCGTCACTGCCGCTGAGTTCACCGCGGAGGGTACATCCAATATCCTGGTGAACCAATACATCCCCTTGTGGAGGTGCCCGCGCACCATACTCTCGGGCAACGGACTGCAGTTCTGCTCCAAGATTTCACAAGCTGTATATCAGCTGTTGGGTGTACACAAGCTTGCTACAAGCTCCTATCATCCCAACTGTAACGGGGGCGTTGAGCGGGTAAGTCACAGTATGGCACAAATGCTGGCTATGGTCATCAACAAGCGACGAGACGATTGGGGCTTGCATCTGCCCTACGTAGAATTCGCTTACAACAACTCTGTCTGCGCGGTGACGGGTTTGGCGCCCAACGAGGTCCACATGGGCAGATTCCCACAGCTTCCCCTGACAATTTTCGACCGCACAGGTGTCGTGGGACACCAGAGTCTGACCCGTGACCACCTGGCCTATTGCGATTTGGCCACCGACCGGCAAAAGCGCGCGAACGACATTGTCCGCGCACACCACGCCCTCACGGTTTCCCGTGTTAACCGCAGAAACTCCGCCCTCGTGGACGCGCTGCGTCCAGCACCTAACTTCACTGTGGGTGGTTGGGCATGGGTATACAATTCTGCCTCTACCATCCGCCAGGGTGTGAAGGCGAACACCGACGCCAAGGTGCTCAAGGACAAACTCGCGCTTAACTGGACGGGCCCATACAAGGTCCTGGCCGTCGGTCCCTGCTCCGCCGCCGAGACCCCGGACGGCTCGCCGCTCGGGAGCAACCTCCTCTATTTGGATCTCCCTTCCGACCTGCCTGGTTAAGACGCTCGTCGGTGTGTGGTCATCGAGCGCTGCAAACCCTGTGCCAGCCCCCTCGACAGCGGGGACATGCCCAAATACCTACCGGCGGGGCTGACACAGTATGTGCTCAACAATTTTTCCAAGAAGTCCCCACCGTACCACGTCACTCAAGACGACGTTTCGACTCCCCTCCAACGGCTGGAGGTGGAGCAGATCACTGGACATCAGTCGGTACGGGGGCGACGTGGCGTCATCGCGGTGCTATGCAAGACGCATTGGGCGGGACTCTCCGAACTCTCCAAGGAGCGGGAAATGGACCTTCACCTCTCCCGCTCCCATATTTTGCGTTATTGGGCCGGACCCCGGACCAGCACCGCCAAACCAATTGCCTCTACCGCCGAATGCGGATCGGGGCGGCACAGCGTGAGCTCTCCCCCAACAACGGGGAACGTTTCCAAGCGCCGGGCTACGCCTGTGTTCCCCGCGCCGATTGGCTCCGTCGCTACCACGACACAGTACTCCCTAAGGGAGCCCAATTTTGGTACCAGGGAGACGATGGTTTATGGTGGCTTGGAAAAATCAGAGCGAGCACTACCGAGGACAAGGTATACCTGGTCCGCTTTCTGGACGACCCGGGACCGATCAAACTCCCTCTTCCCCCGGCGCGCTACACGACTTCAACGGGAGCCGTACGAGGTCCTTGTTGCTTGCAAGTTCACATCGCCAGTGCGTTTCCTCGGGAATCCAACGTAACGTAGACGAATCTCGAGGCGGGGCCGTGGTCAGTTGACTTCCAAGCCACCACCGCTCCTCGATAGTTCTTCATTTTTTTGAGTTATGAATTTTGCGTCTTCGTCTTTGGGTTGTTCGTAGTGTCCAGAGGGTCTTTGTCGAGTTTTGGGGCGGTTCTTTCCATTTTCTTTTCTGTCCTGCCGAACCGCCTGCTCAGTGCCGGGTCAGGGTTCGGGTAAAACGCCGCTATCTGAGGCGCAGGGCTGTCGCATTTTCGTCATTGTTCAATTTCGCCCTGCCGACGCCCTCCTCAGCCCAGAGCCGGGGCAACCAGGGTACCCTGTTCGCGCGTAATGTGGTACAGGGCTATGTGCGGGTCTGTGTGTCCTTTTTTATCTTTTATGTGTTGTATTTGTTCTACTTTGTTTTTTTTCATCTAAACACTTCCTCCCCTAGCGGGGCTGTACGTGTTGCCACCTTCCATCCCGGGTATTTGTCGTTTCCTCGTCTAACCCCCCGCCTTGCCGATGGCCCGCGGGAGGTTTTTCGCATGACTTCTTGCTTGTGTTAGCGCCTGTGTTCCCCTCCATATCGACGAGGGCTCGCCTTGTCATAGTACCATTTCTGTGGTTGGTTTGCCGTAGAGCCTTCCCTGCCCCCCCCGCCACACCGGCGGCATGCGGTAGATTCTAGAGCCTTTTCTGCCCCCGCCGCCACACCGGCGGCATGCGGCAGGTTTTTGAAGGCTGACTATTGCCTTGTTGTAGGGTCTGCGTTTCTTTCTACTGCTTTTCTGCGCGTGTTCCTGGCTCCGTAGCCAGACGGTTAGAGGTGTGAGAGTGGGGTTTGAGGAGCCGCGTCTTCGACTCATGGTCTAGTTCGTAGAACCGGAGTTTCCTCGAATCTCCCATATTTCTGCATATGCGACTCATCAGGGTGGGCTAGTGATAAGATACGGCGGCCTCGAAAGGTCTGAAAATATCCGAATTTGAGATCATTTGGATGGATTTCGTACGATAAGGTTGGCGTTTAATATTCGGGAAAGTTAGGAAGTAGATCGGAGGCACGGTCTCCGATATCAGAAGCTATCCCGGGCTCTGGTGGAAACGAATAAAGCTGTATCTCTACGAAGGAACGAAAGTGAGTACTCTCCGAGGACCTGCTCAATTGGCAGACCTGCATGGGGCACTCTGTGTCCCCCACCTTTCATTTAACAGTACTCGTCAAACATGGACTGTTGTACGACATGATCATTTAACAGTACTGCGAAAGATCCTGCTTCGGTTTCGGTGGTTCGGGCGCCCCGGAGCACGAGTACGCCTTCTGTCACTCACTGCCTTTCCCAGAGGCCCTCTACCCATGACCGGTTGCCAGATACGCCCGCGCAACAGCCGAACGAAGTTCCTTCGTGCTGCCAAACACAGAGCCTACACGCAGGTACGATAAGCCAGAAAGGTTGCCCTCTGTGGCCACGGTGCTCGCCCGTCGGAGTTGAAGGGGTGGAGAGAGCTACGTTTGTGACAGGGGTAAAGTGGAAGGGGTCGAAGATGCTGTGAACTTCTAGACCTCCCTTCTTTCAGGCACCACGATGGCGTTCCATCCCAGCGAAAGCGACGTTCGTATAGAGGGGATCAATATATTACCTCTGATTGGGTGTAAAGTATATGAAGGCATCTGATTAGGTTAGACACAACCAAAAACGGGTGAAAGCCAAGCATAGTGGCCATTTACTGGTATACCCGGGACAATATCTCTCAAAAACAGGTAAAATTTTGTTTTGATCAATCGCGTGGCTCGTGGGGTGTGCTTTTCACTTGATTATAGACTCTACCCGTTTTCGGTAGGAAAGTGACCGGGTATACCCTTTTTTGGTGATTGCCCTTAAATGTAGCTTATATCAACCACTATAGTGTGAATTATGGGATGTACGGTAGCCCAGGAATAATATTTGGAAAGTCCGTTGGCTATAGCAAACCGGTCATTGCGGGGTATGTTGTTGTTGTTTTCTCACATTCACTAGAGTGTTTGCGAAAGTACGTTTTTAGAAATTTACTTCTTCAAAAATTGTCCCGAAGGCAATATTTGCGGTAAATTTTTGAAAAAAAGGCAAAAATGTACTTTGTCGAAGGTAGGTTTTGATCAAAAGTTACGGTAAATTTTGTCTCTCTGTTTCATTGGCCTACAACACACCGAGCATTTGTCCGAGGCAGAACGCCTCTGCAAGGGTCTATAGCGCCCTAAGCAGGACCAGTTTGAAGCACCACGCTGTTGTCACGACACAACACAAGCTACTAATACGAATGCACGGAGGATTGAGAGGGTAGTACCCGGAGCACGACGCGCAGGCGTAGCATCAGAGATATGCAGCAGGCCGGTGATGAACCGTCTGTTGCTGCCCTCTGCGTCCGTGACCAAGGGTTCAGCGCTTGCTGCAAGCTGTGGTGAACTTCTCGCAGCTGGCGGAGTCGAACGCACGCACGCGGAGAGGAGCCTCAACGCAGAGAGCGACACCACGCGCCTTGATTGCGGCTATCGTGTGCCGCATCTGGCAAGATAGGACTCGTATCGGTCCATCTGTGCGACAGCAGCCACCGCGCTTCTCCAACATCACCGCGACTGAAGCGTGGCATGACTTTCGGTTTAGGGCAGAGGAGCGGAAACTCCTCTGCCCTAAACCGCTGCGTTCACTGCGGATTCTTCGCAGGGTGGTGCTTCGCAATAATAACAGGTCCACGTTCCATGGGGAAACTGCGCTTCGCCTTCCCTTCCGTCGCATGAGGAAGGCGTTGCTCTGCTTGTAGCATGTGTAATGAGGTAGTCCCTGCTCACAAGGAGTTTTTTACGCGCGAGACAGACCGCCATACCTCTGATTTGTAGTCTGTTGGGTGCTTGCATGTACCGTGTTCCAGGTACTGCTGCACCTGAAACGAGAGGCTCGAGACTGGAGTACGTACAACGAGTACTCGTATATCGTATAATACTACGAGTACTCGTACTACTGCTGCTGCTGTACTCGTACGTATATTACAATCGCGCACATCCCCGTTTCCCTACTAAATTTCGGAGGCGTCGCCTGCAGGATTTTGTTTAGGGCAGTGGCCAAAACAAGGTGCACCTTGTCGGTAAATGGTCAAAGTAAGGTGCAGGCTGGAACGGCACAAAACGCAAGACGCCTGAGGCTGAATAGAGCCACATGATTGGTCGAAATAGCACCGCACCCTCCATAGGCCGCCTTGTCGGACGGTGCACCTTGCAGAGGCCACTCCGCTCGCCACGCCACCTTGCTTGGTCGCCGGCGGCACCTTGTTTTGGCCACCGCAAGCTAGGCTGTTCGCTCAAACGACCAACCCATGTCAGACCTCTCGCCAACACCGCGCAGGTGACGTGGACGCATACGTCCACACGCACGTGCATGCGGACGAACTTTTGGGGCCGCAGGATTCTCTCTCTCTCTCTGCCTCACACCACACCACACGCGCACCACACGTACACCAAAAGCACCATGAGCGCCGTAGGCGCCGATGGGCCGCCCGCACCACAACATCATCTCCTGCACCAACGGCTGTGACTGCGTTTGTGGTCCAGTTTGAGCAGTTGTTGTCCAGCACAGAGTACATTTCACCACTACTACGAAACTACCAATACACCTAGACTCTGCTGTAGCGGCTACTACTGCTGTTTGTGTAGACCAGAGTCTAGATCTCATATGTAGTCCACTTGAGAGCCGTATGTAGATATACCCACTTTTGTTTCGCCCTATATCGTACTTTGAAGTATTTAGACCTGTACAGCAAGCGTAGCTCGTGGTTGACAAGTTTGCCAATGGTTGCCGTTCATCTCTCTCCCTCCTGGCCCATTTCGAGCGGCGTGGATGACGAAAATCACGGAAACAAACAGACGCAAACCCGCCGTCCCTTCCTGGCGAGTACACTTTCGGTACTTGGACACTCGCGTGTAGGCCCGAATTTGGAGATAGCGCTGCAGTAGTCTATACCCGCTACAATCGCAGGGAACGGGTGTGCTGTCGCAGGGCGCGCCGATACAATTGTAACGATATAGGGCGAAACAAAAGTGGGTATATCTACATACGGCTCTCAAGTGGACTACATATGAGATCTAGACTCTGGTCTACACAAACAGTAGTAGCAGCTACAGCAGAGTCTAGGTGTATTGGTAGTTTCGTAGTAGTGGTGAAATGTACTCTGTGCTGGACAACAACTGCTCAAACTGGACCACAAACGCAGTCACAGCCGTTGGTGCAGGAGATGATGTTGTGGTGCGGGCGGCCCATCGGCGCCTACGGCGCTCATGGTGCTTTTGGTGTACGTGTGGTGCGCGTGTGGTGTGGTGTGAGGCAGAGAGAGAGAGAGAGAATCCTGCGGCCCCAAAAGTTCGTCCGCATGCACGTGCGTGTGGACGTATGCGTCCACGTCACCTGCGCGGTGTTGGCGAGAGGTCTGACATGGGTTGGTCGTTTGAGCGAACAGCCTAGCTTGCGGTGGCCAAAACAAGGTGCCGCCGGCGACCAAGCAAGGTGGCGTGGCGAGCGGAGTGGCCTCTGCAAGGTGCACCGTCCGACAAGGCGGCCTATGGAGGGTGCGGTGCTATTTCGACCAATCATGTGGCTCTATTCAGCCTCAGGCGTCTTGCGTTTTGTGCCGTTCCAGCCTGCACCTTACTTTGACCATTTACCGACAAGGTGCACCTTGTTTTGGCCACTGCCCTTTTGTTTACCGCTAGCGCAAACACACCAAAAACTCGGTGGGAAGGCAATTCACATTTTTTAGCGGAAGGCAAGTAAATTTTAGAAACGTATTTTCGCAAACACTCTACTCTTGTAAAAAATCTAGAGTCCGTGGTCACACAAAGGTGCTGGAGCCCTAGGAAGATCCGAAAAACCAAGTGAAATCAAAAGTCGTCAGGGAAATACTACTCTTTCCCGCCTAAAAACGCACGATACGGAAAAAGGCACACAAGAGAAAAGGTCAAATGTGCAAACTTAACTCACATGGCCGCGGGTATCCACTCAACTACAGCATAGAGTTCCCCCGTCCCCACAACTAACCAACTCGCGGCTACAAACTACAGCGGTTGGGCTGTCTGCACCGTACGAACCGCACGGTAATCGTGAGTTTAGACGAACGCTTCTGCTGTCTGGAGTGCTGTCAGAGTGACGACCCGCGGGCATGCAGTGAAACAAGAGCAATGGAACCAAAAACCACAGTACAGATATCAATCATCGCCCCTCCTTCCCGAGTTACTTGACAGGTTGCACCGCGGCTACGACGCCCGTGCCTGAAAATTGAAAATTGCGGCGGGTCGTTCCCCGTTGAAGGGTACTGTATAGCAAAGGAATTTTTGTTTTTTCATTTTTGAATTTTGTTATTCCTATTTTTCACGTATACCTACGTACGTACGTATTTAACCTGCCGAGTACACAAACATGATGCCCTACGTTACGAGGTAGTCTTCATCTACATTGGGTTAGATGCCTATTAATAGGGGGACCGGTCATCGGAAACCTAAATGGCGGGTATGGAGAGTGTTTTCCTATCGGGATCTCTTATTCCTGGTTCACGTGCAATAATACAACAGCTATCGCTTTGGATTTTGGGCTACATCCACGCAATATTCACGAAAATACACTGTGCAAAACGAGAGGCCGCTTCACAACAACCAACCTCCAACGCAGTAGCTTAATGCAGTTAGGAGTTTGACCACTTGAACGCGTCTGTCACGCTCCTCATTCCAACCGTTCTTGTAATATACTCTTTGCGAAGCCATGTATTTTTGCACTTTTGGAGGCAATATGTGGAGACTTTGCCTCATCTTTTTACACCCTCGCCGCCCCCTGTGTTTTATTTACAAGGCTGATCGCCGTCCGCGACTCGTAACAGGCTGTGAGTGAGCTCTGCTGTACATCAATGTAGGGTGCGATATCCTGGCGATCTCGCCACATGCAGATTTCACAGCGCTGTCGTTGATTTTGTCGAACCGAGTGTGTGGAGCACAGGAAGTCACGCGTTTAAAATCCAGGTTGTGCGTGACAATCTCTCAAGCAAATTCAAATACCTGTTAGATGTTTTGGCCAAGATCGAGAAATCCTTCTTTCCTGGAAAATTGGAAAGTGCCAAAAATACAGTAATACAAAATTTAAATTTTGCCCGTAGACGACCATTCCATTCAGGCAAAGTTGGGCTGGGTTTATCGGAAAATTAACTATTCGAACTATTGGCCTTCCATTAGCCTCAGGGTGTTAGCTCTACGTACGAAACAATGGGTCAACTGTATCCCTGAGCGGGGGCGTAGGGTTGTCGACGTTGGAAAGTTATCACCTCGTGGTTCCTCGTGTATTTGTTCATACTGTACCTCCGTTGACTCGCTGATTAGACACAGCAACAAGCATTGTCATCATCGAAGGGAGGAAAATTATAGGACAGGCCGCACAGGGGGTAGAGCCGGGTGGTCTAGTGGCTACGCTCGAATGCGGTACTACCATTATTACTACCATGAATAGAGTCGGTTATGGGGTGCTAGTCTCACGTCCCACGTGGGTCTCCTTTTGTTTCATTTATCAAATGTACCTAAGGAAGGATTCAACTGCAGAGAGCGTCTGGCAGCTTGCGTAAAGCATAATACGATGGCAGTCGACGAGAGAAGAGATAACATGACGAATATTCTCACGATAAATGAAGGCACCTACCGTAGGGGAGAGGGGCGACAGGAGCCTGCTGCGCTCAACTAAGTATCCCATGATCTGTGTTACATCTATTATAAAATGAAAAATACACTCCAGCTGTGAGATCGAATATTTTGTCGAAACGCATCTTTGCAAGCTGTCTGTGATACTCCGATCGCGCGTATGTATCAGAAGGATGGAGAATGAGAAAGATGAAGGGCGAAGACTGTAATAATATTATAAAAAATGAACATAATATATAATATGATACCAATAATGATAACACCTAGACCTATAGACTATCCCTAACCACACCAACCGTATACGCGCGATCGGAGTATCACGCACAGCTTGCCAATATGAGTTTCAAACTAATCTTTGATCTCACAGCTGGAATGTATTTTTATTTCTATAATAATACCTATGGTTGAGGGGACGAGCGAAAAGACGATATAGACTATAGCCTAAATAAGTAGACTAGACTATACATACGTGTCGGGCCGCTCTTACCAAACAGCAAAAAATCCCCGCCATTCACATTCTGGCAATCGATATGATGGCTTCGACGTCACACCGTGACATCTACAGGTAGCATGCCTTGGTTTCACCCCAGACATGGCATGATTTTGCGTCCAACCTATGAGCCACCACCTGCCTACGTAGTGAACTCTACGACACGTGGTTGTTGTTCTTAGCTCTATTCGCTTCGCACGCTCACTTTTTCTAAGAGCATTCCTTGGGTGGTCGGAGTACTACCACGTCATGAATACCTAATGTGCTCAGTCTCGGTGAGATCCCCCACCTCATGTACTCAGTCTCGGTGAGATCCCCCACACGGAGCAAGGGGTATACACATATTTTCTACCGGAAACGCCGACACTTCGGTGTCAGAACCGCTGGCACTTCGGCTCCACGGAGACATACACGACGCAAAATAGCGGAATGGCAACGCTACTTTGGGAATTCCAGGTTTCGTACGATGACGATGGAGTTACTGCTGTGTACGTAGGCTAATGTTGGTAGCACCCGCACGAATCACCATGTATGTGTTTCGCGTTTGGTGCATGGTATATTGTATTTTTGCTGTTGATTTTGTGTTGCCAGATCCCCGCCTACTCCCCTGTGACCACTTCTTGTGCTCGTGTGGTTTCGGGCATTATATTCGGCTAGTATTGGCTGCGTCACCCCCCTCGAGAGAGTGTATAATGTAGTCCAACCTGCGCTATCATCTCCCTTGTGGAGTCTACTTTGTTGATATTTGCATCCCGTTTCCCTTATATGCCTCTCATCTTCTCGTTAAATTTATTTACTAGATATATTTGGCATTCCCCGCGGGCGTAGTATGGCATGGCGATAACAGCGGTATGGGCACTAATGTCATCATATTTTTGTTGTTGTTGTTGCTGTTGTTGTTGTTGTTGTTGTTGTTGTTGTTGTTGTTGTTGTTTTGTTGTTGTTGTTGTTGTTGTTGTTGTTGTTGTTGTGTTTGTTGTTGTTGTTGTTGTTGTTGTCGTGGTTGTTGTTTTCGCATAAACTCGCATAATTAAGTCCGTGGTCACGGGACAGGCTCCAGTCACTCTGGAGCTGAGGAATAACCCAGGGAAAAACACAAACAAACCAAAGATGGTACACGCATATATCACAGCTGACGCAATTCATGCCTCCACCAGAACCCTATAAAAGTGAAATCGGGAGTCAGCCTACGATGTGCCAGGTCCATACTGGTGCGTACGTCTCAACTCGCGCCTGGAAAAACCGACTATATCGATGCCTCCACCAGAAACATATAAAAGTGAAATCGGGAGTCAGCCTACGATGTGCCAGGTCCATACTGGTACATACATCGCACTACTCGCGCCTGGAAAAACCGACTATATCGCTTGCCACGCAAAAAAGACTACCGCCACGTATATATTGCACGTAGTACCTATCACTACGCATACGCGCGACAGACGCAGGTCAATCGGAAAAAAAGAAACAAAGAAAATAAAAGAAGATAGAGGAAAAGAAAGAAAAGACAAGAAAGCGAATACACGAGAAAGAAAAGAAAAAAAAAAACAAGAAACGCAAGAAAAGACAAGGAAGGCAAGAAGAGGGATCATATACAGAGACCTTGCCCCAACCTGGTGGGTTAATCGCGCTACTAAAGTCAAGAATAGATAAGTTGCTGTAGCCGCGAATCGAACCGAGGATACACAAATAATCCTAACCGAGGATACACGAATCCTCACTAATAGTCGTCGACAGCAGAACCCAACAGACTGCGACATATTTCCTTTGATGAGCAATTCTGGCGAAAAATTGCTCAAAACAAATTATACCTGTCCTAAAAGCATCACCCGACCCACCAAAGGACCCCCACGTCAGCGACGTGGACTACGATCCACCCCCCTTGTTGATTCGAAAGTGATGGTGAAGTCTCTGTAGATCCAGGTTACAGAGACGAGAAAACTCGTTTCCTGCCGGCAAGTAGTCACTGTCAACTTACATCCTCTTGTAGAAGTACCCCTCGTCTTGCCTCAAGGCACTTCGTCCGTTATTTTTTCCTCATAGACCATAGCCACGGCGGTGGGGGAGTCCCGTGTGGAAATTGTGTTTGCACAGGTTCTGCGTCACGCGTGACCTTGTTCTTCGGGGTCATTGGCCGCCGTCCTGTAAAACATACATGGAAAAGATTCTTCAATGGGGCGGTCGGCCACGCTTCGCCCAATAAATCGCCTATTAACAACGTGGTTCTAGTCAATGAGGTACAGAGTCAATCGTGCTAGAGGCTCATGCCAGATCGTGATGCAGGAGGTACTCCCCTTACCGAAGCCTTGATCCTTACTTGGTTCTCCGCGGAGATTCTCGCCACCCTCTGGCGTGTACGACACGCTACAAAAAACAAGACGGTTAGTTGTAATCGCGAGTCCAACCTGGATACACAAGCCCTCCTCACGGAGCAGTAGTATACGACCATGACTCGACCGCACTAACAACCCGAGTATCAGGCCTGGGCTGGATCTTCGCTGCCCTGCCCCATGTGCAAGGAGTACACAAGAATTCGCAGTTGCGTACACTCGCGTACACACCCGGTAGACCCAGGTAGCCCACTCCAAACATGAAATCTTACACATATAATTACTTGTTGCATTCATTCTGATCCACATACAGAACAGGGCCTTTTATAGTGCCGGTGCCCGGTATGTTGCCGGTATTGTCTCTGGACACAGACAGCGCCCTCAATAGTGCCAGGTGCTAAAGTGCCGGTTGGGCACCACGGCTCGCAATAGTGCCGATTCACTACACACTCAAAAGACAGCGAACAGACGCCACACAAAAAAGAGGGTACACGTGCTGCTGCGGGACCGAATAGAGCTCCACGCAGAGGCGCACCATGCCTTGTGCGGAGGAAGCGTTGCGCGCGATTCAGGGATGGGCTACCATCGAGGACGACGATAAGGTGGTATAGACTCTTCGACTGGACGCAGTGAACGAAATGGCGGCAATGCTGGCTGGAACGCACGGATCTACGGGCGGCGAGGAGGAGGACAAAGAGGAGGAGGGCGGTGGAGATGAGAACACGGGGCGCAGGCGCCGTGCTCCATCGGCTTAAAATGAGCTGTCGCCTCACTTCGGCGTCCTGGAAGAAGCAGCATAAGAGAGCGGCATCGGAGACGCGGCGTTATACCTAACGAAGCGAAGATGGCAATGATAGCACCGCATTCCGCTAAGAGGGTGCGCCAGGCGGACATGATAGAGTTGGGCGCGACGTAGTGACGGCGGGGGGTACATGGTTGCCTGATTTCTTGCGGTGAGCTTCCTGTCTTGCTTGTCGTGTTTTGTTTGTTTTTGTTCTTTCCTTTCGACATCGAAGTGAATGCGCCAGGCAGACACACATTTGATAGTTTGTTCCGATGTAGGGAGGACGGGGGGTACAGTGCATTTTCTGTCTTGCTTGTCTTGGTTTGTTTGTTTCTGCTTTTTTCCTTCAGCAGCGGAGTGAGTGCGCCAGGCAGACACACATGAAAGAGTTTGTCCCGGCGTAAGGAGGGCGGGGGGTATAGTGCATGGTTGTTTGTTCTTTAGCAGTGCGCCTCCTGTCGTGTTTCTTTTCTGTTTTGTTTTTTTCTTGGCTTGCAACATCGAAGGAGGGCAACAAGGACTGAGATTTGGCTTCGTCCACTATTTCTACACAATTTCGATCAATTTCGTACTCTGTTGGCCCCGCAAAGCGTGAGCGCCACACCATGACATCAGACACTTCCTCAATAGTGCCGGCCCGGCCCTATTGAGGGATATTCGAAACCTCATTAGGGCCTGACGGGCACTAATGAAGCACAACTTTCAATAGTGTCGATGCCTGGTACAGTGCGGTCAGGGCACCATAGCGAGCCCAGTATCGTATGTCTGTTTATACCTTCCTCAACACGAGTCATACCGTTTCTGTCAGCAGAACAAGGATGAACATATTTGCCCTGTTGACCCTGCCATTGGCAGGGGAGTCACCGACCTGTATCCTTTACGAGAGCGTGCACACCTAGTAACACACACTATTGAAGTATCACACGCAGCTTGCAACGATGTGTTCTGATCAAAATCCTTAGTATACAACGGCAGCTTGCGCTGCCGGGGTTGTAACGAAGACCACTGATAGGGACAGCTTACGCTATACCTACAATAGGACCCGAAGGGTGCGCCAGCTAGCGTTGGGCTGCGAAAACAGCTGAGTTATATCGACACACGGCGCGTATGAAAATACGAGGAAGTGTGGTGAGCTAAAGCTTTATTTTTCCCCATCCGCCGGAGGATGAAAAAAAAAAAAAAAAAATCCTTCTTGGTCGATCTCACAGCTGGAGTGTTTTATTGTTTGTCTTTTATACCACCGGTACATAGCATCTAGAGGACAGTACGTTTCTGTACGCAGAAGACCAAGCCTACGGTAGGGGGGGTACCCCCTTTTTCACTGGTGTGTTTGAGCCACTCGCACGAGTAGCTCTGTACCTTACGGATGAAGATGGTTTAGGCAATTGGTTTGGCGTAGCTTAGATCACCTTTGCATTGCGGATTGATTTCGTCAATGTAAAACATAAAGAAAACGTAAGAGCATAGGAACAAAGGGGTTACTCGCGCGAGTGACCCCTAGCCACTGAAATAAAAAGCCCAAAAGGGGACCCCCCTACCGTAGCCTCGGTCAGAACAAGGATGGACATGGTTGCCCTGTTGACCCTGACATTGGCAGGGGAGTTACTGACTTGTACCCTTCACGAGGGCATGCGCACCTAGTAGCACACACTATCGAAGCATCACACGCAGCGTGCAACGATGAGTCCTGATCGAAATCCTTTTTGGTCGATCTCACAGCTGGAGTGATATATTTTTGATGTTGTACCGCCGGCGCATAGCATCTACACTGCAATACGTTGGTAGGATTGCCGGATTACGTTCTAGCTGTTATCGTTGTTCTCACAACAACTACCAAAACCACGCTCTTGGTCACAGGACAGGGTCCAGTCACTCTGAACTCGCGTACCCACGCTGCTAGGCGCTCTCAACAGTTGTTCCATTTTTTTTTGGGGGGGGGGAATCAAAGTCAAATTTCACCATGCTCGGAGTCGACCTCAAGGAATACGCTACCAGGATTCGAGGGTAACCACTAGACCACCGGGGCGGCCGGCTCTCTGGGGTTGTAAAATACCCCAGGGAAGGCACAAAGAAGACCAAAAGTGGCACACGCATATATGATAGCTGAAGCAATGCATCCGTCAAAAACAAATAAACCCAATGGAATCAGAAGCAAGCCTACGTACGTACGAGGTCCATACTGGTACAAAAGGTTCAAGACTCGAATCTGAACCGACCACAACGCGTGCCACTCAGAGAACCCACAACCTAGGACAATTCCGAGGAAAACATAAGGATTGACGGCAAGAAAGAACCAAGGGAACGGCAGAAATAGAAAACGAACCAAGGAAAAATATACGTACGTAGTATGTTTCGTACACTCGCCAACAAGGGAGTGTAGCGTTGTAATGCCGGCTATACAGACCGCTACAAAAACAACACCAAGAAAATACGTGTTCGGTTTATGATACGCCAGCAATACCGGACGAAAACCACCCGCGTATCTACTACACACGTACTACCTCGAGCACTTCGCATGCGTTCGACAGACTCAAGTCAACTGGAAAACAAAACAAAACAAAAAAGAAAAAACAGAAAAATAGAGGAAGCAAAGAATGGAAAGGAAATGACACCATACTACTACTAGCAGACCCTAGGAATTAGACCAAACACGGCATCTTGGGCACTAAAAGATATCGCATGCAAAATGGCGCTTGGGGAAAACACATCAAAGCGAAGAAACCGGGCAGCGAAACCGTAGCGTCTTGCGGCCATTGGAATGCCCACAGACGCCAACACGATGATAACAAGACCCAATCTTTAGTCTCTCGGGCAGGACGCCCGTCACCCGCCCCCCTACCCCAGCTTCTCCCCTCCCCCCTCCCCGTCCCCGCCCTCCCGCCTCGCCGCTAAAAGATACGGACGGTGGTTGTCGTTGCCGTGGCCTTTGCGTGTCGCTTTCCAGTTCTTCAGCTCTCCGCGCCATGCCGGTTTCGGCATGATCAACTCGGCCCCCTCCTCGACCCGCCAAACTACATGCCGGTCTTCTGTACAGCCTATTGCCACCCTTCGCATTATATCCCCCAAGGCAGACAAATCCTCTTCCACGCGCACCATCCAGCGCTGATCTTACTCTCCCGAGTAACCTTCGCCCCCAACTAAATCCAACAATAAAACCTTCTGTGGCAGACACTCCTCCCCCGTGCGCGCCATTAATCGAGCGAACCATATCCTACGCTTCCGCACTTACGCCTCAATGTTCTCGGAAGCTGTCGTGGCAAGCGATTCGGCGTACGAGAGGGTGTGGTTGTCGCGCTTCGGTTTTCGCCAGACGAGGCATCGAAGGAGCATGGACTGGTGAGCCTGTCGTAGCCTGTCGCAGTCAGGCTTGTTCGGGCTCCACGTTACGCACCCGTAGAGTAGTGACTCGATCTCCTCGGCTTTCAACATCCGCACCTTCAACCGTAAGCGCACACTCGGGCGATAACATATTTATATTCAGTACCGATGGGCGCACGCCCAGGCCTCTGAAGACGCCGCCTTATCTCGACATTGTGTTATCTATCTGCGTCGATGGCCCAGCCCAAGTACAAAAAATCGATCGATTCTTTGTAAACCTAGCCGGATGCATGAATAGTACAAAATAGAGGCCCCACGTGGGGTCTGCTGGCACATGATCGCCGTCTTGGACCTCGGAGACCGTAATCCCGAACGCCGAGCACGCAATGATGGTCACCGTCATCACCCTCTCCAGCCCTTCTGGTGATTGCAATACGATGCCCGCATCGTCATCGTACAACGTACCCCACAACCTATGCACCTCCTCCTTTCTGCCCCGCCCGTCGACTTTGCTGGCGCGTGGTGTGCACTTCTTCTCCCCCTTCTACTTTGGTTGGAGCTCCACCATGTTATTTAGTATGTCTTCATCAGCGAGGAAACGTTTCTCGGTACCACGCCGTACCGCCGTGAAAAACATGTTGAACCGCAATGGTGCTAGCACACATCCTTCCCGAAGACCTTGCTTCATGTCCAACATATCCGAGCACTTCCCACCATCCAACCGCATGAATATTTTCCTAACGTCGTGTAATTGGCGGATGACGGCGAGCATTCTCATAACCATGCACCTTCCCTGCAAAGTTAAAAAAACAACTGAACTATTCACATTTCCGGCTGAAGTACGGTCGATCGAGGGCGCGGTAATAGACCATAGAAAGAACGAGTTTAAATCGCTTCCCGAGGTTTGGGCGCATGATTAGTACGGCATGGCGCGCATTTTCCGATCTTGTGACGTATTCTAGTGTACTCAAAATTTAAGTTGGTTTGAGCCTTGAATGGATGGTCTGCTCTCTTGCTGGAGTTTGGTGTCTTGGTTGGTCATTTTGTAGTGAATGTCTTATAGTTCATCGTCCCGTAAGGTTCTGGCCGGTTAAGCAACCTACGCGCGTATCTAACTCTGTCGTTAGAAACAGTGCGCAGGTTGTTGACCACGTTCCCAGGCTACGGTGTGTGTTCTTCAAGTTAAACTGACCTTTCCACCCACCTTCATCCAACATAATCAGAGAGACTGTGGTGATGCTTCCTGGGCCATTTCCTACACCGTCGCATTCGCCAGTCGAATACCGCCTCTTTCGACTGAAGAAGCCCAAATCGGGCTTCCTTACACAGTCGAGAAAAGGCTTTTTTTACTCAATTTTTCACGACCGAGAATTCCGACTGCCGGATCCAGTCCAAAAGCTCGACTTTTTGGATTGGTTCGTCCAGTCAAAAACCTCAGTCAGAAAGGTTTCACACGCGTTTTGTAGACCGATCGCATCGCTCGTTCCACCACCAAACACCTACCCACACGACCACATGTCGACACACTCATACCAGGTACCACACTGCAGTATCATACAAGGCGATGACGCGGGCTTGGCTTTCACTGCTGTTGCTTCTCGCCGTAAGTCAGCGTGGCGCAATCCTTGTTCGTCTCGCCAGCAGCGTGTATCACAGGACGGCAGCAGCATGCGGTATCGATCTCATGCTGCCAACAACGGCAGCACCTGCTGTAGCTTTGGCGGCTCTCGGCTGAATGAAACTCCACGAACGTAGCTTTGGCGGCTTTCGGCAAAGCCCAAAGCCACTAACTCGCTGGGACGAGGGTTCGTCGAGCAGCTGCTCGCGGAGAAAGCACGAGGCACGGAGCGGTCAACCGATTTCGACTGCCTTTCAGCAGTACTCCCTCACACCAACCGCTTCTAAGAAGAGCACAAAAGCTACAAACTCGAGTAAACTGACGATACGGAGAAAGACCAGAAGAATCCAGCCGAAAAAAATCCAGTCGAAAAGGGCCGTTTTCGATTTGCGGAATCCGACTGTGTAAGAAATGGCCTAGTATTATAAACTAAAATATACACTCCAGCTGTGAGATCGAAGATTTTGTCGAAACTCATCTTTGCAAGCTGGGTATAATTCTGGAGTACCTCGTACACGGGGTTGCCTAGGTCAACATGTGGTAGAGCATGTCAAGGTGGGAGCCGTCGATGGGCCCTCGGGAGCAGTCGTAAGAAAGGTACACGATTATATCTTATCGTTGTCTCCGCCGAAGAAGGAAGGGCACCTAAACGGCCGCAAACTTACAATTAACCCGACATGCCAAATACAAATATCGCAACTCCCTGAATACGAATTCCATATCGCTATCTTCGTAGGTACTTTGTAGTTACATATATCAGACATTGGTAGAGGAAATAGTCAATTCTACATCCCTCTTGTGCTCGTGACAACTGTCATGATAATGCTCCCTTCCTGCAAACTATGAAGTACCATCATCTTCAAATTCAAACAAAGTATAAGAGCTACGCCTTCAACGAAGGAAAAAGAAAAAGAAAAACTCTGATATGACTTCCCCATTCCGGAGTCAAGCCACATTTTGTCCAACCAGTTCCGCTTTGGTTTAGTCCATACCAGATCTCAGCACACGCGTTGGTATTACAGGACGCTTTGATTAGAACGCTTATTTAACGAACTATTGAAGCCAGTATTCATCATATCTACCTACTCTACCTGTTCAAAGCAATTATATCCTTTCTCAAATTGAATTTTCAAACTAGCTCGTAAATGCGTCGTTAGCCTCCTGCAGAGTCAACCATCCAAAACCCGCAAAATATATATCCAAATGTCTTTCTGATCATAGTACACGCCATATCGTCCACCATCAGGCATTACGTTGAAATGAAGATGAGAAACTTAAACATCGTTAGCATAAGCTCGAAAATCAACCTATATCATATCCCCAGGTAATATACTTCAATTCCGTGAAAACAAAAAAATGGTGAAATCAAAACGAAAAATCGATGAATCTCAACATCAAATGCCTATAAAAATTAACCGATAATGTTTACCCATGTTTTACTGTACCAAGTCCGCCTTCGATCCAAATTCAATACAGAAATCATGACAAAAACAAAAATCCCAAATTTCGACATAAAGAGTCCCCAAAAGCAACAAAAAAAAACAAACTTCCCACAAATTTATCGCAAGGTTACGGTGGAACTCAAAGGAGTCTGTGCCGACTCGCGAGACCGCGGGCCCGGTGGTATCAGCTCCCAGGACTTCCTCTCGTAGGCTCGGAGTGCGTTTGTCCACAATGCAATAGTTTGTTCGTTATCGCACGGAGAAGTGGCATGCCATCGGCCATGGACCTTCCCGTTCGTATCTAACGATCTCAAGCGCCCACAAGAAACGCCAATAAAGACACATGAACTCCCTGACAAAATGTATCCAACCATTCTATGTAAGGTTAAATGCCCAATGATACGACCACAGCGGTACAGCGCCCTCTAAGAGCCCTTCTCGGGCTACAAACTACAAGTTGGCTCAGACCGACAAGCTTTGATGAACATAGCTGTCCGTACGTTGGGCAATGGTCAAGTCCAACACATCCCGATCATTTTCACCACGACCTAAAATCTACCACGTTTACTGACCGTGAACAAGGGTTGTTCAACAGCCGCGTCATCACCAATGCATCTTCAAGCAAACCACGCTCCACGCGTCACACCTCCAATTGCCGATGCAACTTGCCGAAACCCACACCACATAAGGAATGTGTATTCCAGCACAATAGCCACCCCTTTGAAACGGAAGCAATAACCCCGGCCATGCTCTGTCCACACACAGCCTCGGCGATGAATCGCCAGCTGTGGCTTCGTCAGGTGCTATCAGTGCCCTGCGTAGAAAGCCCAAATCAGAAGAAGAAACTCGAAATTCGAAACCGAGATAAAACCGAAAATCAGTAATGCTCAATTCGGGATCCCCCCAAACTACAATACGATCACAAACGCAGCCCATACCGCTGCGCGAGTCCCCGCTTCATATCAATCTTCAGCCGCAGCGCCATGAACTTCTTTCGCAGCACGGCCGTCGCGCCATCAAACACGCGCGACACAGGCTCCCAGGTGCTCTCCGCCTCTCCCGGCCCTTCCCAGGCCACCTTGACGACAAACTCGTCGTCACTACCGAGCGGCAATCGAGGTATGACTCTGCCGCACTCCACCGCAGGCGATTACGTTCAGGTGGGGGCTTCGCCCGCACCGTCCTTGCTCCTGAATGAAACCGGACCGCCCCAGGCTTCTTGCGTGCAGGCGGGTCACCCGGCAACCCCCGACATAACACGTCAAGGTGCGCGCGAAAAACGATATCACGCCGCGTCTTGGCGCATTCCAGTGGGCAGCCATGGTCAACAGCGTTGTCGACAGCCGTCTCCAACACGCCGGCACGATCTCGCATTTCCACCTCGGAATCGTGGAATATCATGGGTCGTCGAGACGGCAGCGTCAGTGCGACCTCATCGTCCACATCACCTGGCGCGTCACCGCCCGGCACAAACGCTGTGACAGCCATCGCCGTTCTCAGCCCAGCACCATCGTTGGTCTCGCCCACACAACGGATTGTAAGCTCCATCCCAGCCCTATCTTGATGCCCTGGTTCCTTCAGTACATAGGTTATATGCTGCGCCATAACGTTGATGCCGGGTTTATCTCTCATCGTCTTCTGCCCGATGATAACCACATCGCCTCCCCCAGGGAGCACGATAAACGGCATGGTAAATCGGACTAGTCTCCACGGTGTATCAATCGTCAAGTGGAGTGGGCACGGTTGCGTCTTAATATCACACTGTTGGCCCAGCGACGCCACCACACGCGCATGCCCAAAAACCGCCTGCGTTAACGCGGTGTACGTCTTCCCCACCGCTCCCCGCAGGCCCTTATCAGTTCCTCCAACATTGCTGTGATGCTTGAACCAGAATGTATGACCACCTCGACCTCAGCAGCCGCGGAAGCACCGGGAACCGCAAGACGCCCCGCAAGATGCTGCATCAGGACCTCCACATGCGGTTCGTTCTCTACCGAATCCACGATTGTCTCAGCATACCTGGAAGGCTGCACGACCGGGACACACGCGCGAAAACAATGGTGCCGGAATCTCCCCGCCACTGCTGTGACGCGGTTGCCGCGGGCTGCACCGGATTGGTGTGAAGAACTGGTGCTGCATTCTGTGACCGAGCGCTTTTGGAAACCTGGTGCTGCACCGTATCGGTTAGCCCGATATCTACTGGCATCATCTTCCGCGGCACGCGAATGTACACGTAGTCCTCGTCACTCTGCGTAGACGCTTCAGGCGCAGCAGGTTCGATTATCGTTACCACCACGTTTGAGGTGGTCTGGTACCCACTAGCTCGAGGGGTGACAGACGCAGGGCCCATCCCAGTTGCCTTTCTCCGGGTCTGCTAATCGGTACAGTTTGTGGACTGCTGATGCTGTATGGGGGTCTGGCCGTGGCTCTGGCCATGGACGCCTTTCCCCGCCCTACCCTGCTGGCTTTGGGGGTAGTCCCGCTGCTTGTGATGGTTCTTGCCATACACAAAGCACTCGTAGTTGTCGTACGGACAGTTCCGCTCTACTTTCACACGGCAGTCTTGGCTCTCGCGTGAGTCGTGCCGGTCAGTTTCAGTACCTCCCCGCGGCTCGGTCCACTCTACAGCCACCGACCCAGCGTCAAGCGTCTTCGCTGTTTGCCGGCGTAAAGCATCACTGGCCTTAATTACGGCTCGATCCCGTTGCTGATTGGCAATTACGCTGAACAACGCGCCAGGGTCATGCGTTACGAGATCGAAACGAATATTTTTTTTCATCTTGTGGCGGACCTCGAGTGGCTCGATTCTCGCCACGATTGCCTCCACCAGCACCTTGTTATGCGTTAGCGTGTACTGCTGACCGCCGGGCCTCACCACCTCCGTGAGCCTGGTTTCAGTCAAGTATTTCCGCCGGGCACGTTTTTTCATGAACAACCTGCTATCTACCGACACGCTCGCATCAATTTTCAGCACACGGAATATATGGCCGCATCAATTCTCATTACTCGTCTGCTCCATATCAGCGCCAGCAAATCTTCAAAGCTCTTGCACTAGCTCCCTGTCGGAGAGGTCGACTGAAGGCTTGCCATCATAGAACTCGTCAGCCACCATCATTTGGGTCACCGAATCTACCAGCTCTCGCCTCCTCGCGAGTACCCGGTGTCCTCAACTTGGTTTGTGGTATGCATCTGCTGCTCAAGCTCCGAGTAGGCAACAAGAAATTGACGCATATCTTCGAAGTTAACACTTCATTACCCAACCTTGGCGGCCTATCTCCCCCGATCGTCACCTTGATTTTCGGCCTTAGCTCGCCACTGCCTCGGCCCCACCTCTCGGGCTGCCCCAGCTTGCAGAATGAATTCCGTCAGCGCCTTGCGCCCGTGCTCCTCTTTCTAGTAGGGTCTTCCATTGCCTTCGGCTGGTGTCTCACACCAGCACGCACAACAGTGATTTCCGGCCTACGAGAATCAAATTGGTCACGTTTTGGGCAGTAAGCCGAACTTACCCAGTTCAATGCAATTGTACCGACTCGTGCGACCGCGGGTCCGGTGGTATCAGCTCCGAGGACTTCCACTCGTGGGTTTGGAGTGCGTTGGTCCACATTGCAATGGTCCGTTCGTGATCGCACGGGGAAGTGACAATCCATCGGCCATGGACCTTGCCGTTTGTCTCTCAAAATCTCAAAAGCTCACAAAAAACGACAATAAAGACAATTGAACTCCCTGACAAAGTGTATCCGACCACTCTGTGTTAGGTTAAATGTCCAATGATACGTCCACAACGGTGCAAGTTCGAACTATTGCTTTGGTAAAGAAGTCGGCATGCTGAAACTAGGACGGTACGTGGATGATCGATACCTCTTTCCTCTCTACCAGCTCCCTGAGGAAAAGGGTGCCGTACGTCGATGTGCTCGAAGTTGGAGATATAAAAATGGTTCTGCGCAAGTTTCACAGCACCTTCATTGTCCTCAAAAACCGGTATGCATGGCATGCCGGCAGCAGGCGACATGAAACGCCAAACTTGCCCCAGAAATAGGACTTCCTTCATGACATCTGCAAGGGCTATTTACTCTGCCTCTGTTGTATTTAGCGTGACGCACTTCTGTGTCCTAGAAAACCATGACACACGCATTCCCGCACATCACTAGTCCCTCTGAAACTGACCTCCTATCAGCTGCCACACTCGCGTAGTCCGCGTCAGCAAACGCCTGCGAGCTCAAACCTCCCCTGCTGTACCTCTCTGTAAAGTAGTACCAAATCCGCTCGTCCGTCTCACATATCACGAGATACCATTGCTGCCCTCCAGTGCATATACTTGGGAGCCCAACAGTACCTAGCTACTGCTCTAACTGCATTGGAGATGTAAGGCCGAGTCTGAATTGCATGCCACATCAGTGAGTCTACTAACTCGTAAAATGGCCAGTTCCCTGGTGCTTCATTCTTGTCAAACTGAAAAGGTTTCGTGCCAACGGGGAGCGGGACACTCTACCCCGTATTAGCTCGCCAACTGTTCAGCAAATATCTGGTGGGAAATTGTCAACACCCCCTTCCTCCAATTCCTCAGGTAGAATCACCCGGAATACCAACGTAGCTCTCCAAGATTTTTTTACCGCAACCATCTGGTTCAAATCGCTCCCAAATTGATAAAACCTTGTCCTCTCTCCAACTGCGAATATGTTATCCACATGCACCACTATGGTCATCACTACTCTCTCGTCTTCCATCAACCGGAATACGCATTCGTCTGCCAGACACTGCAAAAATCCCAAAGATGGGCATGCCATTGCCTCGATGCCTGTTTCAAGCCATAGAGACTCTTGTTTAGCCTCACTATCTTCCCCGACAACCTCCCGCAACCCCAAGGCAAAATCATGAACACGTGTCCCTCCAGACCAGATTACACGAACGCCTGCTCAAAGTCAAAATGGCGCAGGTCGAAGTCCAGTTCACAGGCCATGGCAGTCAACAAACGAACACTCGAAACAGCAACAGTAGGTGCGCAAACAATTCTCCGAAATAAACGTTAGCTCTCTGCTCATCCCCCCGTGCTACCATTCTTGCGTTTGTTTTCGTTGGCCACCCGTGCTCACCTTCCTTCCAATCGAACACCCACATTGCGTTTATGTGATTGTCGACTCGTTGCTACACGGGCTCAAACGTCCCCGCCTTCAGGAACCCGCAAAATTCCCGACCTGAAGAGTTCTTCCTAAGAAGCGCGTGTTCGGACCGCATGTCGTCCGTAATATTCCTAGGGACTTCGAAGTCCCTCGCGTAAGATTACGGCAGGTCCGGAGGCTTGTAAGGCGGTCGCTGGTCGTTTAGCGTAGCTGCGATGGCCTCGCGTGTGGCAAGCATCGCCGCCATAGCCCAAGATATCCCCCCGGACGTCCCAGCGGATATCTCCTCTCCGCGGTCCTCCACGGCGGGAGCAACTTGCTCGCGGTCCTCACCATATTGTCGTTGTTCTCACATTAACTCGCAAAATCAAATCCGTGGTCATATGAACACCCACCGCGATCCTCCACGGCGGGCGCCAGCTGCTCGCGGTCCCCACTATATGAGCTTCTGCCGCCATCCTTCACGGCGGGCGTCAGCTGCTCGCGACGGCCAGCATCCATCGCTCCACACGTATTCAGCATCGACAGAGACTGCTTCTTCCCCGCAGTGGACAGAAGCCCAGCGTTGTGACTGAAAGCATCGGCGAAGTACGTCGACGCTGACAGCTGTCGTGGTGGCGGTCGTGACGACTGTGACGGCGGCGGCTGTGACGACTGTGATGTTCCCGGCTGCGACGGTGGCGGCCGTGACGGCTCTCACGGCCGCGGAAGTGACGGCGGTGTGTAACAGATGTGACGGCGGCGGCCGTGATGGTAGCGTGTATGTTTTGGTGAACTTCGGCGTCGTTGTCGGCGCGGCGGCGTCCACTGAGCGCACCAAATCTCCTGCGCCCGCCGGCCGCGGCAACGGCAGGACGAGCGTGGGGGGGACCATCGATACGATGTCGCTGGAATAACACACGCCTCCGGTGGAGCTAATGAGGTTTTTCACGGTAGACAAGAAGTGGTTGTGACCGTTTTGAGGAGAAAACATTTGACCGCTTGGGCATCGGACTCGGTGCTCCGGTCCACCCACATTATTCCCGGATGAAAAAAATGAAAATCACCTGCAGATCCGGCAGTCGCCCGAAGAAAACCTCGTGCGGTGACCGTCATACATTTTTCGTCTTGGTCGCGGACCGGATAAAACAGTCGGAAGCCCACAGGGCAGCCTCGAGCCACATACGGTTGCCATTTGCGCCGACGAACGGGGTTTTGCCGAGGTCAACGTCCGGGAACAGTCGTCCAATCTCGAGATGCGTCGTATGGCCGCCCTTCATAGCATGACAAAAAAGACTTTCGACAACCGCGTTCTGCGGCGGCTTCCCCGGGGCCGTGTACTCGCGGCGAATCCCGGCAGAGTCGCAGTAGTTCACATAGTCGCGGCTGATGAACTCCTCGCCGTTATCAGTGCGAAAGCAGTTTGGCCTTACCATTTTGTTCATGTCGGCGAGAATCTCCTGGACGTACGCGGTAGTCTCAAACTTTCTCCTCATACCGTATAGCCGCATACACACTTGCGAATAAAAAAGACCAAGGCTACAGTAGGGGGGGTCCCCCCGTTTTCACTGGTGTGTTTGAGCCACTCGCACGAGTGACCCTGTACCTCACGGATGAAAATGGTGTAGGCACTTGTTTTGGAGCAGCTTAGATTACCTTTGCATTGCGGATCGATTTCGTCAATATAAGACATGAAGAAAACGTAAGATCGCAAAATAACAAAAGGGTTACTCGCGCGAGTGACCCCTAGCCACTGAAATGCGAGGCCCAAAAAGGGACCCCCCTACCGTAGCCTGGGTTTTTCGCAGCCAAACGCTAGCTGGGGTGGTTCACGGACTGTGTGAAAGACTGTGCGTGCGTACTCAATTATCTTACGGACAGGAAAAAGTCGTCGCCGTTAGGGGTGGTCAGTCATTGGGCTAGAAAAAGGGCAAAGCATCACGGGAAAAGTTATGAATTATATGAAACAATCAGCAGATTTTTTCCCCTAAAAATGTGCATGTTTCGGGTGCATATCTCAACTGTAATTCTAAGCCATTTGTGTTCTTTTGTTAAACGCTTAGGTCTAATATAATATCATAACTCCGCCCCCCCCCCTCACCGGTTATTCGACTCACAGGATTCACTTGATAAACGGAAACGTTTCCCTCCACAGCTGTCAGATTTCGTCCCCCTCAAAAACGGGTTTTATAGTTTCCGCTCACAGACTGACTAACATCACCCTGTTGACCCTGATAGCTACACTGTGGTTGTAAGGGGAGTCGCCGACCTATATCCTTAAAGAGGACACACAATTCGTAATACGCGCGATCGGAGTATCACACACAGCTTGCAAAGATGAGTTTCGACAAAATCTTCGATCTCACAGCTGGAGTGTATATTCTTATATATTATTATGTCATAATATCAAGGTTTTCCTTCGTTTACCCTTCGCCCTTAACACGTTTGATAATGGTGACCTTATACATCCCATGTGACTTACCTTCAATGGCCCTCTTCTCCTCGGGACCTAACTCGATACCGTATGTGCTGTGCAGGCAGGAACCTCTGTGAGCGATTTCCTTCGTGCCGCAGTCGTCTCCAATGAGTCCTACGTATTTGCGGGCAGCACCCAGGGAGACTGGGGTGGCGCGAGTGCCGGCGGGTTTGACTGGGCGGCTTTCAAGGTGGACACCCAGGGGGATATTCTCTGGAGGTGGCAGGTAAGTTTGGGGAAAATCGATACGAGAGTTCCGGGGAAAAGCAAACTCTGCGGGGGGAAAGGGCGGATCGTGGCATTCGTGCAGACAGGACGTTGGAACGTTGGTGGCGTCAAATGGCCATGAGTTAACTACCGCTGGTTAAGCTCCGACAGTTTTGCTACTGCAAAATAATCCGAGGTGAAAACCGGCACTGTGTTGCAGTCGCCGCTTTACTGCCCCTTATCACATGTCAGATGTAGAACTACAGCGCAGTGTTCATTTTGTAGCGCAAAGACTCCCAACAACTAACTACGGGCGTACCATCACGGGACATCATGAGTACTTCTAACTCCGTGTTTTTTTTTTCTCAAGCGCAAGATGCGCATGCCTCCCAACACTAGATGTTCGTTAGAGTGTACGGATGCCGGCGTGCGGGTCATAACCATGCTAGGCGCAGGCAACCAAGATAAGGGTGGCTATTCGAGGCAAACGTTAGGTATGCAAGTTCCGCAGATAAGGCGACGTAACGCAGCGGTATCATACCTCTATGGAGCCCCGGCGCGAGGTCATGCTCAGGTGAGTGTTTTAGAAGAAAGAATAACCCGGGCAAAACTGAAAATAAAAATAAAAATGCTATGATGGTGTTTGTCGTCCGGCACCCCGAAATGGGTATATCGGGGTACAAAAGCGACGAGCAACCAAACCCAGTGTGTGGTGTGCTTGGTGGTCTGCAGCGAGAGCAAGCGCGTGGCTCAGATTGAGCACCATGTTAACGAACCGCGTCCCTCAGCCAGGAAGTCTAAAGTCATGTGGTGAGTCAAACATGCATGCATAGTTTACAGGTGATACAGGCTCGGACTAATTAAGAGCACAGATACGTAACGCATAATGACTGACCTCGAGCGGTCCGTACGAGGACGCTAAAAACGCTCGCCAGAGTGTCCGCGAAGCCACGTACCTTCAGGTGCACGGGTGCACAAGGTTGGAGTCTCTTAGTGAGGGAAGAGTAGACGGTAAGTGATTGCTTATCTCGATGACCGGAAGGCTTTCGTCTGGAGAAGTGTAAGGGGCTTGGAAGGTGCTCAAGTTGTGGGCCAAAGCGTACCACAAAAACAACAAAAGGGGGCGGAATCAAACGCGTCGCCTGTTATTACGAAACGCCTCAATACTGTAATCGTGAAACTTATAACTGTCACAAACGATTCGTAAAACAACTGTTTTGAGACGTGGTGAATTCTTCATCTAGTCGGCAGCGAATTCCGTTCGCTTGACTCAGTGTCACCTCCAGTAACAAGCTTGGTTAATTGGCTTCGAATGCATGGCCGCAAGGTGGTCGCAGCAGCAGCCAACGATAGCAGGTACCCCGACTTAGAGTGAACAATAGACAAAGGCAGTACGCACAGACGGAAGAAGCAATGGCAGAGCTTTGGAGTCTACACCGGTCTATCAAAGAATAAGGGCTAATGATATCAAGTTGCCCGAACAGCGCAATACATGCTCTCTTCAGTCGGCTGTTACGGACCTAGCAAGTCCCCCCTCGGCCGACAGCGGTTCATCTAAACTGCCTCCCCCTTCTACATGCGGAGGGAGGGTGTTCCGTTTGACATCAAATCACAACTTAACCCCAACCATAGGATCCAGACATGTATTGCTGCCGCCTGTTTTGTTTTATTTGCCCCTTTCACTCCTCAACCGCTGAGCAACTAGGACGTTTCACAAATAATTCTTCAATGTAGTATATTGATCAGTTGATGACCGCCGGTTCTCAACGCGTAGTAGTCTCAGTATTGTCATGTTTTTGCCTATGGAGACAGGTATTCTCCTTCTGTGCAATTGGTAAAGAGACAACATCGTCTTCATTTTGCATTTTGAACCCTTGGGAAAGCTTATGTATCTGCTACAAACCATTTACATCGAAAGGTACATGTTCGCGACCCATGTCAAGCCTTTCTCTATGTTTCTGGCCTTTTACTTTATCCACGTGCGTTTTAAAGTGGAGCCAAACGTTACATGCTGCGGCCATGCCCAATGCGCTGCACTACAACGTTCACATTGCATGCATTTTTTTCTCGGTAGATCGGGACCACGGAGGAGGATGTGGCCATTGATATGGCTATGGCAGACAACGAATCCGTTGTCATTGTCGGGCGTCGATGGAGTGACAGCAATTTTCTCGCCGCCAAGCTCGATCGCGATGGACAACTTATATGGGAATGGGAGGTGACACATCTCCTTTCAGGACCGAGTTCATGGCGTACCACGAAATGCTCGCAACCGTTGAACATCGACTGAAACCAGAGACTCTTAGATTGTGGCAGCAGTAGTATTTGCTCAAACGCCCGGGTGAGAGGATTCATATACAATCCACAGGTTGAATCGGCAATAATTCAAATTCGAAATTCCTGTTACCTTTGACGGGATTTCATTGTTCACTTGATTTCACCGAGGTTACGAGCGCGAACAACGCTCCAGTGCGCAAGAGGCGATGTACATTGTGGAAAAATGAATGGTTGATGTAGTTTCAATTTCACCGCTGTATTTGAGAGATAACTGAGGTTAACCTAATAGCACAATGGGAACGCCACGATGAAGAATTTACCTGAATAATGTCTGAAGTTCGTTTGGTTTGGTGCTGCACATCACATGCTATCGTCAGGACGGCACCGCCAACGAAGATAACGCCAACGCAATTGTAGTGTTGGATGATGGCTCAACGCTTTTGGCGGGGAACACAGGGGGCGATTGGAATTCGCCGAATTTGGGCACCCGGGACTTCGCCGTGTGTAAACTGCACGCGAACGGCTCATTGCTATGGAAATGGCAGGTAATAGAAATCTTCCGCAGAACTGTTCATCGCTTGGCTCAGAATTCACGACACGTCGGATGCTTTGTTTACTGAGGGGGTACATGACCTGTCCACCACATTTGATTATGTTGCGTTCAGGACAGTTGTGTCGCTATCATACTAGCGTGCGTTTCTGGCGGCCGCGCTGCACCAACGCGCTGTGCAGCGGCCTACCCTCAGTGCCTCTTCGTTATGCGGAGAAATGCCATATTGTCACAGATGCTGACAACAATTACTAAGGCAGTGAGTGGCCTGGGTGTCTGGTGTGATATTAACCGCAGAAGACAGCGGTCTCGCGTTTGCTCAAATCAATCGAAGGCGTCCTCGTATACTCGGCTATGTTTCTTGAGTGTTCACTTACTTGATCTGACGCTGTTTACCCTCGTCGTCGAACGGTGTCTTGACCGGTTAAGAATCACTGATAATACCTTGTTCAACCCTGGTCTTGTGTGTTGCGATGTCGCGCGTCAAACGTAAAGCATTTTTTGTACGAGTACTGTGTTCTTGGTGGAATACGTACAGCCAATGCCCAAGCCGTAAGTCCAAACACCTGCTCTCGTCAGTAGTCTAAGTTTGATTTGTCTCATGTATGTTAGAGCCTCTCTGTATGGGGGGCACGGTAAGAGTAGTTGCGGTCTGTCTACGTCACTGTCGCGGCAAGTGGCAAACGTTCCTACTGTCGTCCAATGAACATCTCCGTCATGCAAGACGCCGTTCGGTAGTTTGTTCGTGTAGCGAGATACCTTAAACCAATACTGACATACAATCAGTGGGCACTGACAGCCGCCGTAACAAGCAAGATCGAGCTGATGATTTTATCCGTTGGTTGGCAATCCCTGGCCGGTGTTTTGCTGATATATCAAAATGCGTCTGGCAGAGCGGAACCAGCGAATACGACAGTTTTTACGCCGCGGCTTTAGCAGACAACAGCTCGACCATCTTAGCTGGGTCATCGGCCGGAATCTGGGGCGACGTGAGCTTTGGTGTGGCCGATTTTGCTGCAGTCAAACTCGATTCGAACGGAGCCGAGGTGTGGAGGTGGCAGGTGATGGTCCATAAAAATGGGCGCTTTTAGGTTATGAACGAACAGCACAGGCAAAGTCATAGTCTAGACTATACACGTATACATATTTTTCACAACATTTGTCCTGGCGTACTCATCATACATGGTTGCAACTAAATTACGCGTGCATGAACCTGAAAATTGTGCATGTTGCTATCTTGACACGTAGATTGTCGTCCGTAAATCTTGCAACATTGTGGTTGACGCGCGTCGAGAGCATCGATTTGATTTCACCGCCGTCGAGGTTATTACGTGTGCTTGACAACATTGAGGGTGTGTGTGGTGTCGGACAGATATGGTGCGTAGCCCGTTTTTTGTATAGGCGCCGAGACGCTTCGGCCGTTCGAAGTAAATCCCTGCTTCCCGTACTTTGCGCATATACATGTAAAGCAGTGGAAATACCTGATTTATATCAAATGATTTGAGTCACCTTCGCCCTCGACGTTTGGGGCATATCTGTTGCCGGCCGGGTAGGGTTATATGTTGCCGGTCGGGTAGGGGCTTGGCCCGATCTCATTGCCACGACACGGCATGAGGGAAACCCAGCTGGCCATAGCCTCCTGCAGAGCTTATTCGTTAGACGTAAACGACACTTTGTCGTTCACAGACGCCGTATGCGAAATTTTTGAAGAATACTTTCCGATTAACTACTGCATAGGCCCTTCCACCTGTACAACCTACCAAAAACGTTCAACGCTGATCGTTTTTCTTCAAGGCACCATGCTCAACCGAGGCGTGTGAGCGTAATGAGGGAACCCGCAGTGCTGTCGAGTCCAGCTGTGGGGAGATGCACGCCTTCCTGCTGCGCTAGTACGGTCGTGAGGGCGGCGACGTGATAAATCCGAAAATGCACCCAAATGTCAGCTACGTCGGAGAACTAACGTAGGTGTATCTAGTCTCTGGGCGGGTCGGATGATGTTTACGAGTCATTGTTAAATCGAATAAACAGTAAACGCGCGACCTCTGTCCGTCACCCCGAACGCCATATGTGCGCTCTTGATGTGAAGCCAGCATGTAGCGGGCGGACGCAAACATAGGGTGATTGGAAAAAATACCGCAACGCGCCTATCTCTATGGTCAATTTCCACTTGCGACACTCCCCCAAGAAATATATAAACCCAGCGCGGCACGAACAGAGGTCGACCACGACGAAAGTGAAAACCGACGACTCGCACGTTTGAAGAGCTCCACAATGCACCTCCATCTAGCAGCCCGAACGACACACACAGTTTCGAGCACTACGGAAGAACATATACAGCATTGGCGACGTACCTTATTTTGATCCTTAGTATGACAAACAGCAACATATTTGCGCATCAAGAGGCACAGTCTCTTGTTGCCTGGTGAACATATCACCACCTACTCGTATGTACTGCTGAAGCTGTATGCTTTCAAGGGCGGTGTGTTGTCGGTTGACCTGTTTGGAAAACCTGACGGTGAGAAAACCTTGACGACATGGTGGCTCTTGCCATCAACTCTGGCTGCTTGCTTGTGTTGAAGTGCTCAGTGTGGCGCGTACGTGGTTTGTTGTGCCGTTTTGGATTTCTTGCGCTAGTCTGTGCCAGTGATACGTACGTGAGGCCATGGTCGTTATCGGAGCTTTGTTCGTGTATTCCGAGATGTATGCAGTAGGAAGAGGAGGCATTCCTGGTACCTCCCGGTTTGTTGATCCTAGTTGGCTTACCCGTTGAGCTGATAATAGTGGGGTAGTGGAGTCACCGGTATGAAGACAAGTATGAGACGTACAAGTATATATTACGTTTCTCCTAGCCAAGGCACGTTGTCGAGAGGAGAAGACTCACTCGGTAGAAGATGCACAACGAGGAGTGGCGGCGAAACACTAAAAATCACTCGACCATCCCGACATACCGCTACGATAAAATCAACTTTTTACTGGAATCCCCTACAATACTCAACCGTCATCATATTCGCATCAAATCCAAGCATACAACCAACAGCCTCCTTGCTTCGTAAACAATACGGTATGATGCTATAGTCTATTGTCATATACTCAGGGTAAAACAATTGGATGAAAAATACTGCCAATCAATATCCTCCCAGTACTACTGTGACGAGAGAGAAAGATTGCAGCACCATAGTCCTTCAAAACCACTCCATAAATCTAGAGATACAATTCAGGGACAGTATCCAACATCAATCTTCACGAACCTAAGATCTAGGTTGTAAAATCCTCAGTCCAAAAACAAAAACTCGAGTCCGAAATCCAGACCGAAAACAAAAATCTGAACTTTAAATTCCAAAGTCCAAAAACTCAAACATCGGCCTAAAAAGCAGCACTCAGCCTTCCATTATAAAACGGTTGTCAGCTCCATAGAACAGTGGTGGAAACAAGTATGATCGCACAGCAGTCTCAAAACTCACTTTCGAATTAGACAAACGCCTCCCGGCTGGGTACATACTAAAAGTCCATTCTGATTCGAAATGCTCAAATCTAGAGCAAAAAAATGTCATACTAGACAACGCAATCGTTAAAAAATAATATTTCAAAAGTCAAGAAACAGTTTCTTGCCCCCCTAACTTCTATGCACTTTTAAACGTACTAATATTCAGCTAATATATGCAGAATAATCCGTCAAGAAACAATTCAAATCAGCTCGCGAAAAAGTTAGTCGCCCTCGGGTTCAGACGTATCGAACTCGTCGAGTTTGAGACCGTTTCCCTACCTAACGAACCATAATCCTCTCAAGTAGTCAAGCGAATCCTTCCCCGCACAAACGGTAACAGGTGGGCGTGACCCCTCCCTTAGGACGAAAACTAAACGATTTGGCTCAGCTGGGTCTCATTACGAGGCTAGTTGAAAAAACCATAGACTGATTACGCCGGGGTGACCCCGGGTAGTTTATCATAAAACGTTGCCGTCCCCAAGTCCCAAAAATGAAAAATCCCTGCTAAAATACCATTGTTAAACATAAGAAACAGCGAACCGAGCGTTTTAAATCATGACAAATTCTACCAATCTCCCAAAATCAAATGTTCATCACAAAATCCCGGTGAAAACGAAAAACTAGACCGGCGAGTCCCTTCGTCAGGAAGTCTGCGTGTTGCTGCTCAGACTCTAGGACGACAATGTCAAACTCTCCCCTGAATACAAGCTCTCGCAGGAAGTGATGCGTAATAATGTCGATGTGTTTCGAATTCGACGCACACACCGGGTGATGAGCCAGGTGCCTTGCCCCCTTGTTGTCCTCGAAACCCGTGATGCATGCAGAACCAAGACCAGGCACAACATAACTCCGCACGCACCGCAAGAAAATCACCTCCTAGAGAGTGTCTGCCAGTGCTACGTACTCGGCTTCTGTGATCGAAAGTGTCACGCACTTTTGAGCCCTCGAAAACCAGCACATGCATGCCCCTGCGGACATGACAGCCCCACCGTACACTGACCTCCTATCAGTGGCCTTGCTGGCGTAGTCTGCATCAACATACGCAACCAGCTCCAGTCCACTGCCTCTCCGAAAAGTAATGCCAAAATCATTCATGAAAAAAAAACATCCTCCAAATACCAACCGATGTTTTCCAGTGTATCTCCCTGGGCGATTTGGTGTACCTGGCTACCGCACTCACTGAGTTCGCAATATCCGAACGTGTCCGATTGGCGAGCCACATCAAGCACCCTACCAGTTCGCGGAAAAGCGCCTTCCTCGAGCGGGTTTGTCGTACCCAAACTAACGCATATATCACCATTAACCGCAAACCTCGGAAAAATATATCAAATCCCGCAATATGTTACTATGTTTCAGAGTTGACTCGACAACTGTTTGATGCCGGTATAGCACGAATTCAACCGCGTGTTTCTTTCTGTTTAAGGGTACCGATAGATCAGAGCGCCAACGCCTCGCTACGCGTGACGAGGTTGTTAAATCGAGGGTCAAGTTATTCCGCATGTCCCTTCCCGGAAGAGCGACACGGGGTATCACAGTGCCGCGAGAGTGTAAATGTAAGTCCATGCTGCTACTTTGTAAGCTACCGCGATAAAGAAATAACGATCCTTTCAACTGTTTGGCAACCTTGATTAAAACGCGTATAAAGAATACGGTATCAGGTAAACTCCATAACAAACGCCGGAATGTCCACAAGTTTCGTCTGTGCTCAAAATGCTCGCATACTGCGCACGTACATAAAATATCTGAGCACATAACCGGGGACTGTATGACCCTTATAATCTACCATATTCCCCCTGCTCATTACTTTTTTGGTCCGGCATACAGCATATACCACTTATCATAACACTCTGCGCACGAGCATGATAAGGACGGAGGGACTTGAGGGGGCGATCTAACAAAGGAGCCTCGAACATAATGAAAATCCTATCATCAATCATTGTCAAGCAAAACATGTCAGACTACGATATCAATTTCATAATACAGCAGGCATAACCGGGACAAGATCAGGGTGGAATATTTGGTTCAACCAGAAAAACACACCCCGATGCAGTATGTTCACCTCATATTGCATCATTATACGTGAGAAATACTATACTCCCTCACTACCGGTTTCTCTTTTTCGTGTACCGCACTATGCTAGATCGCTGGTGAGGTAGACATCCAGCTATTCTAGGAGTAGCCCGCATTGTATAAGACAACCAAACTACCACGTACGTTGTCATCGTCTCTCGTGCGTACCCGAAATATAATACTACTGGTACTAACAATACCCGTCATCATCTCCCGGGTGTACTACTGGTACTAACTATACCCCTACGGCCATCAGCCGTCACCAATTTATCTGTAAACACGGACGACGTACGATGTCGTACCAGGAATTTTGCTCGAAAGTACGCGGCACACAACCGAAATCAAACATTATGTTTCAGAGATGGCGAATTCGTTTTCAATTCCTTCCCTCTTTGGGTCGTGAGGGAAAATGGTTGATTGAAAATGAACCAAAGTACCAAACGGTTGTACATACGACAGACAGAAAATACGGCTGTCGCAAGCAAGCGCTTGCTACTACTGACATCATCTATTATCAACCAGTCAAGCATCCTGCATCCTGTGCCTAGTAAGCTCGTATTGATAAGCAGAGCTATCATACCACAAGCAACCACATTTGCCGGTGGTTGGGGCAAGAGGGGCTGGAGGACAGGCACGAGCATTTACCCTGCCCGCTCCTCCCCCTAAGCTACATTGTCCTTTGCCTTGATTTAACGCGAAAAACGAAATCTTGACCGCAAAAAAACGCGAAAGAAAATAATCGTCTCAGCCCGAAATAATAGCATTTAATAGCTACGTAAGTAAAATACTGGTGGTGCATAGTTAGCAGTATAATACGTCGCGACAGCAGTTCACATGATGTATTTTCACACAGAAAAAGTCCACTACCTGCTGCATCGCTCTATAATCAAGACAAAGCCCAGACAGAAACAATGAACAACAAGACCTGTGATTATTGCCTAATAGTCTGGTACAAACTTTGGGAAGGATTCTCCACCTTGGTGTCCGTGCCTCCCACACCCAGCCTCCTCCACCGCAACCGCAACCAGCCACCTTGTGCCGACCCCTACCTGGACCCACACATCAACGGGCTCAGCAGCCAGCGGATACTTCTCGTAATTTAGCTCCACAACCAAATCTTCGAGCCATTCCTTCTCCCCCATCACAAACTGCTCCTGCTGCACCTGCGGCTGCTGCTGCGCAGTGCGCTCGATCCCAGTCTCAAGAATTGAGAATACGAGCTGTGACGTCGTAACATACGGTGTTGCCGCCTGAGGCTGCAGCTGCTGCCGCTGCTTCAATGGCAACTGCAAGAGCTCCTCCTGCTCTTCCGCCCTCGTCTCCAATTCCACTATAAGACTTTTCTCATTCTTGAACTGCTGCTGCTGCTGCTGCTGCTGCTTAGCAGTGCTCTCACTCCCAATATCAAGTACTGGGATTACGAGCTGTGACTCACATCTGGCTACGCCCGCTGCCCTCTCTGGTACCCGAGACGGCTGAAAAATTTCTCGCGTTTGCTCCAGTCGTAAAGAGAAGCTTCAGAGCTCGAAGAGAAGTTGCGAGTACTCGCGAATGATGAGTTCGCTTTCCTCAATGCGACCTTCGATTCGATAGAGCTCATGCCATCCTGCCGAAATCTGGTCCATGGTCCGCAAACCATAACGTAAACCACCCTCGATTTCTTTCTACAGTTTGTCCCGTATTGCGAGCAGCTCTTTCCAGCTCCCGCATCTTGGCCCGCTGAGAGCTCCTCGCCCTCTCTGCCAACGCCTTCACGTTCACAACCCCCATTTTAAGCTCGCCCTAAGGCATGGTTAAAAAGACACCCAGCTTGCTCCCTTTCACAGGAAGGGCTGTTTGTGTGATATCTCCAGCTAGCTCTCTTCCGCAGAAGAGCCCACGTGACTCAACACCCTATTCTTCGAAGAGGGCTAGTACAGCGTACTGTATACGATAATTATCGTGTTTGTTGATCGCTACGAATCGTAGAGGGCTTACCCGTTGAAAGTAGTGTTGGTAGTGGAGTCACCGGTATGAAGACAAGTAAAAGACGTACAAATATATATTACGTTGCTCCTAGCCAAGGCGCATCGTGGAGAGAAGACTCACTCGGTAGAAGAAGCACAACGAGGAATGACGGCGAAATACCCAAAGTCATTCCACCATTCCGATATACCGCTACGACGTAGTCAACTTATCACTGGAAACCCCTGCAATGCTCAACCGTCATCATATCCGGTCATGTCCAAGCATACAATCAGCATCCCAATGTCTACGTTAATGAAACACTACCAAGAAGTCTAATACCAGACGAAACGAAAAATGTATGTCGATAGCAGCTTGAAGAAAAATCAAAATGACAACTTGAATGCAGATGGAGGGAAAAACCGAAATAGTACAAGTAAGATGATTATAGTAACAAAACCAAGGTATCTTCCTCACGAATACCGCTCACGATATCGAATGAAAAAGTAAATATCCGGTATCATAGTGACCCCCATGACTAGTGGAAGAGGGTGACATGGCCCAATAAAACGTTACCGTCCTCTAGGAGCAAAAAAAGTATCGGCCAATAGCCGGCCTTCAATTTTTTCAATAGTGTTCAGGATTTTTCCTGGCGGGGGCGAAAAGCAAATTGCGCCGCATTCGGTACGCTCCGGTTAGACGCACTCCAAGGCATGTCTGTACAAATGTTCCCTACAAAAACTGAAAATTTGACCGGACTGTGTTCAACATTAAGCACCATTTGGCGAAAAAACTGGGTCCTACCCTAAAACCAAATCATTTGAACGACATGACATATCATACAAATTTTTATGTACAAAATCCCAAATATACACGCCGTTTTTGATAGATCCTCAACGTTTACACACGTGTTCTACACGACCATCCTGAGGCCTGACCAGCGGAGGTTTTTCGTTTGTCTTTTTTTCGCCGACATAGATAGGCTAAGGTGGTCCACATTCTCCGAGAAATCCTAACAGAAGAAATCAGGGGGAAACACAAACAAAAACAACACCGTGTGCTCAAAGTCTTCGAAAGGGCATATAGAACACGTGTGCAGAACCTTATGGTCTGAATCCAAAAAACGGCGGGGACATTCGCTGAGGAGTATTGGGTTTTTCATTGTGAGTAAGTTTGTATATAGCTGTGTATTTATCAAGTTACTATGTGGGGACGCGGAGTGTCACCTGCTGGTCCGCCTATTGAGCAGGTCTTCGGTGAGTACTCACTTTCTTAGCCGTAGTAGAGAAGCAGTTACATCATTTCCACAGAGCCCCGAATAGCAACTGAGAACAGAGGCGCATGCCTCGGTTTCATTTCCTGACCACCACAAACAGATGACGCCAACCTATCATACGAAAACGGCCAACTACTTATCAAACCCGATAATTGCAGGCCTTTCAAAGCCGGACCTTAACACTAGCCCAACCTAAAGAGCCGCATATGCAGAATATAGAAGATTCGGTTCAGCGAACTGGACAATGAGTCGAAAATGCGGCTCCTCAAAAGCCACTCCTACAACTCTAACGGCCTGGCTATGGAGCCGGAAAACCGCGAAGAAAATCCGTTGAAAGAAAAAGCAGACCGTACAACGAGGCAAGCCACCCATCAAAAATCAGTCGCGTACCGCCGGTGTGGCGGGGGGGGGGGCGGGTACAGGAACGGCTCTACGGCAAACAAACCACAGAAAAGGCACTATGATGAAGCAAACCTTCGCTGAAAGAAAGGGGAACACAGGCGCTAATACAACGTAGAAGTCATGCCAAAACCTTCCCGCGGTCCATTGGCATAGTGGGGTTAGATGAGGAAACGACAAATACCAGGAATGGAAGGTGACACCACCTACAGCCCCGCGAGAGGAAGGAGTGTTTAGCCGAAACAAGCAGAACAAATACAACACCGAAAAGAAGAAAAATATCACACAGTCCCATACATAGCCCTGTACAACGATATGTGCCAACAGGGTACCCTTGTCGCCCCCCGGGTCTGGGCTGAGGAGGGCGTCGACATGGCGACAAGGTCGTACCTAAACAGATATAGGTGGCAACCCACGGAAGCGAAAAAATATCGATTAATCAATGACCAACCGTTAAAGTCCGCGCGAGCAACCTAATTGATGTATTCACGATCGAGGCCAATGGAATCATTATTTTGAACCAAGTCTCCAAACAACTTATTGGAGCATGTATAAGGGCTCCACATGGGTCGCTGGCACCCATGCTTTCGATAGGTTGGTGTGTGTGTCCTCATTAGTTTAGACTCATGTTGTGATCTATTGTATGTTTACCACACATACCCGTGAAAAGTCAGGTAATTGCCAAACATGCGTGAGTTATTTGCATTCCAACATTTTTGAAGCAGGACGAATGAAGGCAACACCGTAAAGTACAGGATGAACACAGCGCCGTGCGTAAATATTAGACATCTAATCACCACAAAAAAGTCCGCTACGCTATAGTCTATACAATTCCAAGTGTGTATGTAATCGCCTACCAGGTGCGAAAGAAGTGGTTTTGATGGGACTTATGCAGGGCCTTTCTGGGAAACTTTCCGGAGATTCTAATCATCAGTTTCATGCCTCAAACTTGCGTCCGTTATCAATTGCAATTTCTCAGACTCCTTTAGTCATTATGTTTAGTTGCCGGCCGTGTTCGTCGCTCTTATTCGTCACGCTTAATCCGCAGAAATTATATGTCAAATTTATTGCCAGACGCTTTGCAATCCGTAACAATTATATCAACTATATATATATATATATATCATTTATATATCATTCTGTTTGTACTGTCGGTTTGAAGGGGTACTCCCGAGATGCCCACGTAAGTTCTGCTCGACAGTTTCTTATGAACATGTACGGTGCTATGTGTAAGGCTCGTTTCAAAGAAGAACGGCATGAGTCGGTCAAAGTCGACGTCCAAAACGATGTAAACGCTCGAAAGAAACCACGTTTCCCGATGAAATTATTTGCTCTCAGCCTCTTCGATTCAAAGAACCTGAGTGCAATACCGATTCGTTTAGTTCAACGTCTAACGTAGGGGCGCGGTGCGGTGCGGTTGAAAAAGTACGGTTCCTTGCTGTTCGCCTAAATGCTGTCAAGGACCACGCCCCACCTTACCTTACCATACTCGTACCAATTATTGTCCTTTCTTTGTGTGCTATCTATGGCGACTTCGAAAGGCATGTGTTTTTTCATTGTAGTCAATCGTTGATACACGGTGCGGAACTTTGGCCAAACTTTACCCAACATGTTCCGAATGTCGTCCTTGTTTTGCAATGTGAATGCTTCATTAACTAAAGCATAGGACATGGCTTTGACCATCGGATTCACTTCCGGCTGACTAAATATCAGTGTTTAGGGGGAGGTAGAAAGCTGTTGGCGTAATGATCTTCACAAAACCCAATGGTGTAAACTTGCCAAAGCAAGCCTCAACGGTGCGGTGGAGCGCGGTGAAGTGCGGCCCGTTTATATAACTCTTGACATCCTCTGGTGCCGTGCAATACAACCTGGTAAATCGCACGGTGCGTTGTACTGTCCGGTGCAACTTCGCCAACTCGCACTGATCAAAAAAAAATTCGGTTGCAGAAATCTGGATCGCACTTCATCTTAATCAAAAGAATACTTGGAGCAGGTTCTTTTTACATACTTCGGACACCTTACGACCGAGGCTGCGGTAAGGGGGTCGCCTTTGCGCTATATTTCGCAGTGTGTTGGGGTCACTCGCGAGTTACTCCCCTATAACGTTGAAGTCTTCAGTCCCTTCATGTTTCAATTCTGCGATTGATTATTGCAGTCCCCAATGGCATTGGAAGGTACGTCGAGCCTATAAAATCGCCAATTTTGTGTTGACTTGTGAAGTTCATAGCCACTCGTGCGTGTGGTAAAGCCTCGGGAGTGAAAACTGTTGTATCCCCCCCGTTACCGCAGCCTTTGTCATATACTGCAAGTTAGATCCTCTATCGTGTGTAAAAGATGTAGCTCTTGGCCCAAACTTGTGCAGATGAGCTTCTTCCTATACTTCAAGTCGAGACGAACAGGTACACCTCGATCATGATCATACATATAGTTATAGCCCATCCCGGCGAAACGCGCGCAGCTTATGGAGCTCCAATATTTTACCTGATAGCGGTCACCCTGCTGGGGCAATAATCTATTCACATAAAAATAAGAGGAATCTGCCAACCTAGTAGTCATTGCACCATTTTAAATGTTTTTGTGCGGGTGGATCTCGTCTTATAGCTCAACCAGGGAGCGCATGTGTAGCGTATGTACCATACATGTAGCTCACTGTTGAACTACCCTCGAGCAGCGCTGAAGCTAGCTAGCTACGGTGGCCTGATGTACCTGCGGCAAACAGAATTTTATGCGTCGACGATGGTTTGCCATTTGCCCATCGAAATGATGACACGAAAGCATCACCATCAGCTCAGCATGCGTGCTGGCCCGTCGTAGTAGAGCACCTCGTGTACGGCATTGCCTAGATAACAAGCAGGCTGAGCATGTCAGTGGGCCCTGCAAATAAATGAGTCATACCAGGTCACGATTATCGTTCTCGCCAAACACCAGTGCCAATCAAACATGTCAATCCATCAAACTCCCCCGACATGCCGAATACATGTTGCTACACCGATAACATCATTTTTATATATCAATCTCTGTAGATACGATAAAGTTAGGCATGTTGGACATTGGCACGAGCAGTCAATCAAGCCATCATTCCCTCTGCCCTCCACAGCTGCCATTACATCCTCGAAATTGATTCAAACTCAAAATAAAAACCTTCATTCAATCTCACATGCAAAGTATGAGAGCCCTGGGAAAGAGTCGTAACCATGTCTCGATTGTCGTTCATGCCCGACAAGTCCCAATCCCACCTGAAATTCCACCGAAACCGCTCCTTCATGGCAAATACATGTTGCAACTCCCAGAACATGAATGTCACATACAAATCTCCGTAGATGCTACACAGTTGCACGTATCGGACATTGGTACACGCTCAATCAAGCAATCCACATTTCCCTCTGCTTGTGACGACTGTCACTCTATCCTCTACATCGAAGCAAACTGAAAAGTAGAACCTTCAAACTCACACAAAGTATAAGGGTCTTGATCGAATACGCTTGCTGTCTAGAGTGTTTTATTTAACCATTCGGCTTGCTCCTATGGAGTAGGTGAGGAGACCAACAATGGGATGCTCCGAGCCGCACCACCGCAGGTTCCCAAACACACACACCGACACAGACGACGCGCGGTACTTGTCGTCAAAGGCGCCACACACATAAGCCAAACAGGAGTGAGCCGCACTTGTCGTTACGTTCCACCCTCAAGTATGTACGGACCGTATGGTATCATCAAAATCCTGGTCGTATTTTTATTATCGTCACGATATCTTGTAGGAGAAGAAGCTCCACGCTGTCGAGGCAATACCTAATAATGCCTCCACACATAATACGAAACCCTGTATATAATACGAAACCCCCAAATATCCTCGGAACTGTATCAAACAACCACGTAACACAAACAGCCCTCCTATTCGGTGCGCAACACAAAACGTCCCTAACAACTTATCACCAATTGCCAGGCAAAGAACCAAAATCCCAAACACCAAGATCAAAAATTGCTTAGGTAAGACGGCCCGCCCAAATCCCATCCCTCATCATTGCCGAAGTAAAACGGCAATCTGAATACCAACATTGCCACTAGGAACTCCTACCTTTAGTTAATCTCCTAGCTCAAACTTGTGCATTGAAACGTCGTTAAAACCGATGCATTCTTTCACTGTCGAGCTACTTAGCAGAAATAAATGCATGCATGTTCATGGAGGTGTAGACTATCAAGTTAAGAAGTGCCCAGGTAAACGGGCAATGTCAATACCGAAATATCTCAATATCAGGTTCAGCGTAAATCCCCCATATATAATAAGACGGTAACCACGGGAAGGAAAACCTCCAACAAGCCAGAATGGAACCTATTGGGAAAACCATTCACACAAGTCACTAACACCGTATTTACGTAATATACCGTCGCCCAATAACATTGCCCCCCCTGCTTTGCACTATGTAGGAAGGAGCAAACAACAGAACTTATGTGATATAAGGCGTGTCAAATAGAACTATATCAGCCCCCTTGCTGTTAATAGATGCTTACCACGAGAGTATGCAAAAGGCAACAACATATTGCGTCTGAATTTACACGTGCTATGGATACTAGTGATTTTGAGATCCCTGTCCGTTGTGCACACTTGACCAATAGCCAACGTATACGACACGTTTCATCGAGACCATCGGTATATCTCACTCGCGTGTTAACCTTATTCGGAGCCTGAGTCCACCCCAATACTTTCTCCAATCCCCTAAAACTATGTCTTCTTGGTGCCAATCACCCAATACCCCAATACCCGAGAAAAGAAAGAGAAGGACATAATCACAACCAACTCTTCAGAAGTTGCGGTGAAAGAAAAAACGGCTCCGTGTGCGGAGGCTTGGTTACAATATCAGCAAGTTGCGATGCCGACGATACGTAGGCAACGTCGAACACCCCGTTAGCTACACACCGCGACGGAAGTGATGATGGATACAACGTGCTTACTGTTAGGAGTAGTCACAAGTTTTTCTCCAAATGGATTGCCCGCAAGTTATCTCCCTTCGCCGTCGTAAAGCCGACATATCGGCCCCGTAAAATAAACTTGCAGAGCTACCGAATGAAAATCGTCTGGCGAAACCCATTGGCCACAGCCACATACTCTGCCTCCGTAGAATAAAGCGTACTGAATATCTGCGTCCTACAGTAGAACGATATACAGGCACCGGCAAACATGATAACTCCTCCAGAGGGGGAGAGACCTTCGGACACTTGCCTCGTGCGCGTGGTCCGCGTCCACGTAAAGTTCCAGCTGCGCTCCATTGGCCAGACCCCTCTGAAAATGATACCGTAAGTACTCGTCGATTTGATGTGCATGACGACCTGCAGCGCTGCTTGCAACACCTTTGGCGCTGCAGAGTACCTCGCCACCGCTCAAACCGCATTATGGATGTCCGGGCGGGCCTGGTTCGCCAGCCACGTCAAATGCCCTACCAAGGACCGAAAACGTTCGTCGCCGTCGGGTTCATCGTCGTCAAACACCTCAAGAAATTGGGGCAACCATCGCAGGGATGCTCTTGCCGCGAGTGACATTAAACGTCGCTACGTAACGTTCGGCGAAAATCTGCTTTGATATCGTCAACGTCCTTGCACCCCAGCCCCGAGAAAGTCGGCAACCTGCGTATCATCGTAACCCCCCCAGGTTGTTGAACGGAACGAACTGGTTGAGGTCCTCACAAACCTTGTCACGCGTCAAGCCCCATCGAAAATATGTCAACAAAATGAACTACTAGTGAGATAGAAACTTCCCTCATTTCCACTAAAAGAATACCATACGCATCAGTCTCACACTGCTGAAAATCGAGACTTCTCATGCCGCGTACCAAGTGACGGGGCCACTACCGCGACGCCTTCTTCACATCATACAGGCTGCGGCGCAACTTGACCATCTTACCGGACACCGAACCACACCTCGTGGGGAGGCGCATGTATACATCCTCACTCAGGCCTGACTGGAAAAACGCTTGCTCGGCGTCAAAATGGCATAAATCTAACCCCAGCTCGCACGCCATGACAGCCAGCGAACGAATACTCGCAACTGATGGGCACGGAAAATAAATTCCGACATAGTCTAAACCTAATTACTGTCCAAAGCCCCACGCTACCAGTCTGGCCGTTGCCTGCACTACTCTACCATAAACCTACTTAATAGAGATTACTTTGATGCAATTTCGTTGCCCCGTGCCACCGCCTCTCTCGTCCACCACCGCACCAAACGTCCCCTGGCGGTCCAGACCGTCATACTCAGTATCTATCGCGTTTTACAACACATCTCCGTGATCAGCCTCTCACGATCCACGATACGAGTCGGCCGTTACCAACTCATTCGATTGATATGGAGGCAGTGTAAGCGCGGGAATATGCGGCCGAGACTAGTCGGCGACGGCCATGGCGATAGTCTCCGGCACGGCTAGCATCGAACCGAAAATATGCTGTGGGCCCAGGCCCTCCCGTTGCCGCGACGCTGACTGCGCCACCGTTGTCGATACCCGCGGTTGCTGCTGCTGGTACACCGGCCCATCAACAGAGGATGGAGGCGGGGTCGAGGATACCGGCTGTGCATCGGTCGCGGGCGGCGCAGGGGAAAGGGACAGGGCCAGGACCCCGGCGACACAACGGTCGCTGACGTCGGCTCCCGCTACGGCGGTACCGACGACGCAGAGGCAGTGACGAGGACAAAGCTAGTCGAAGGCGTCGCCGGCTGATACCACATCTCGAAGTCCCGCGGCGCTTGCGGTTGCTGGGCTGGGTAACTGACAGCCCCCCTCAGTCAGCGTCGGGGACCCGGCGATCACGGTCCCTCCACAAAAATGCGCGCGCCGGTAGCCCAACGTCATATCGGTCGATTAGCTCGCAATGCCTAATGATGATAGTATGAATTTGCTGCCATTCGAGGCGTGGTCGTCGCGGGAGATCTGGTAGGAGCAAGATTCACCCTTTGTTTACGTCTTAGCCGCCCGTTTGATCTTGTAGCGTCCCGGTATCATGTTTGGAAGTACGGAACGCCTGCAGGGTCTCGGATGAAATTTCTCGCACGAGCACATCATGCCGGGCTTTTCATCCACCCGCGCCATGCGGTTGTGCGCGACACACATCCACGTCCATGCTTCCCGCCACGGGCGTTCATAGTAAAGCAACTTGGGCGAAAATACCACATCGTTAAACTTGGTCGTGAACCTCACGGACGCGGCGTCGCCCCCATGGGGCAACAAGAGCTAACTTTCGCTCCACCCGCCCGTTGCGCTTCGGGCCATCCACAGATGTGAAATCGAGGCGGATGTGGTTGTCGACTCTCAGCCCTTGGAACACGGTGTTCGTATTTCAGATGCGTTGTCCGTGAGAAGTCATGCCGGCTGCACGGATGCATTTACAGCGGCCAGAAAAGATCTAAAACCGAGGATGACCGTGACCGCGATCTTGTCTGACAGAAATATAAGCCAGCCCATGTTGGCGGCGTTGTCGACGGTCACCAAACAGTACCGAGCGCCGTCTGTTGACGTCGGCATAGGTCCTTTGGGGGCGGTGCACAGGCGCTGCATCCGCTTTTCAGCGCGGCACGACGTGGAGTTTGCGACGGTTTTGCGGATCCCCTCCTCCTCCACGCACCCGTCGCAATACCCCAAACGTCCAGTCACTTTCATGCCCATTTGACGCGCAGTCTTATGTAAAACGGTATCGTGGGTGTGTCCAAGGGAACAGTGCAAGTTGTCGACGTCTATCCATCCCTGCCTTACCAAGCCTAAACACTGCGGCAGAAAATGCAAGGGAAGGTTCATGTCTTGCTGCTCGAGAGGCCCCAACGCAATTGCCGAACTTCTTCTTGCTGAAAACACGGGGCCATCAACCATGTGCTCACCGTCGTGGTTAATTATAATGACGCGCTCCTCTTCGATCACGTTGGATGAGCAAAGGTAGAAAGGTGCCCCAAGCACAAATGCCGCATTCCTCGAGGTCCCTGCAATGTCCTCAGCACAATACATTACTACATTAACGCAACAAAATAACTCTATCGCCATCTTGTTTCCTTCACCAATGGTCAAATACTTCTCGTCGGGGGCAGACGATTTTTTTGTTGTGAAAGAGACCAGAATCACCAGTGCAATGGATTGAAGCAGCACTATCTCCATTCAGAATCTTACTCCCAGGCCATGTAGGCCGCACTAGACCAGCCTCAGCAGAAAGAGCATGCCACTTACCTAACCCAAAAACGGTAAGTGCGCGACGAAGAGGGTGGGCTACTCGACCTGCTGTGCACCGCTGGCTGGCGCTTGGCTGCCGATAGTCGACGAAAGCGGTCCATCCTGCTACGTTCATCTATCTCCTGGCTCTGGCAGCGGCAGCACTCCGACCCCCTGCAATCCACCGCCCCGTGCAAGAATAGCCCGCCTCCGCCCGTACCGCCCCCGTCCCATAGTGGCTCTCCTCCATCCACACCGCCCCCGTCCCTTTCCTGTGCACCTCCGCCCGCACCGCCCCCGTCCCATTGCTATGCGGCTCCCCCCACACCGCTTCCGTCCCATTGCTGTGCGCCTATCCTATATCGCCCCCGTCCCATTGCTGTGCGGCTCCGCTAAAACCGCTCCCGTCCCATTGATGTGCCCATACCCCTTTATCGCCCCCGCCTCATTGCTGTGCGCTTCCCCCTGTCTCATTCGTCGCCCTGCATTCCTTAGCCATCTCGCTGCTGAGGCCGAGCTACCAGCGGCGGTACGCTGCTGTGGTGCTCAAGGGGGGCCGGAGAGCCATGCCGGGAGGCCGCGACAATGTTTGTATTCATACGGGTTGGCGGGGCAGTGCGGCACTGCTTGGATGTGTTACCGTGGGCTTCCCTCGTACCGCATGCCCGCGTAGAAGCGTTCGGTGCTCTGCAAATCCTGGACGTATGCCCGAGGACATCACACTTGTCACACTTGTATGCTTCCCTCATCGACGCTCCTAAAGGCGGAGGGAACTCCGGCTGATACCACCCACTTCCGGTGCTGCCCACCAAACCAGTGCCCCTTGGCCTCTGCTGATGCTGGCACTGCTGTTGCAACAGATACGGGTCCTGCTGCAGGAAACAGTGGCCTCCAGCCCCGCGCTGCTGCTGTTGCCCACCAAAGTCATACTGCCGGCGAGGGGCCGCCATCTTCCAACTGCCACTGGTGCTCTTGCCACTGTTGCTGATGCGCGTTGGCGTCTCCATACTGCCGCTGCTGCGGTGGCTACGGCCCGGCGACTCCATACGGCCGTCGCTGCTGCTGCGGCGGCCCGGCATCTTCATACTGCTGTTGCCGTTGCTGTTGCTGCTGCGGTCCGGCGCCTCCCCACGGTCGATACTGTTGCTGCTGAGGTCCGGCGCCTCTGTACTTCCGCTGCTGCTGGCGCTGCGGCGCGGCGCCTCGATACTGCCGTTACTGTTGCCGCTGTGGTCCAGTGCCTCCAAACCTCCCCCCCCATACTACCGCCCTTCAAGCCCCCACCGACAGCGAGGGCATGGGCATCCGCCAACGGTGCTGCAACCGTTGATGCGACTGCCGCTTACTTCTGGTCCTCCTGCACCTTCGTCATGCGTTTAGCGTGGGAAATGCGGACGATTTCCTCCATCTCCGATCCCGTGATACCGGGCTGACAAAACTATCACACTGCTCCACATCGTAGAACTCGGGGGAAAACGACGGGTGAGTATTTGAAAAACGTCGGGGTCCGACTTGTGGGTACCCAATGCGGATAATACATCGAGATTCCCCTCAGCACGAGGGAGTAATAACTCGGGGTCTTCATTCCCCTGCATTGCGGTACTCTTTTACTACATATCCGGAGAAAGCCTCTCGGCATTACCTCGCGGCTGTCTTCAGGCCATCACAGCCTTCCGCGGTCCCTCCACCGACTCATCGACGTGCGTTCGTTTCTCCACAGGGTGTCCTGGCATGGCCTCCATCAGAAATTCCCATGCCTTCTCGATTTTTTCTACTCTCTTCTGCCCATGACAATCGACAGATCGGCTGGACTCTTCCATTCCCCCTAAGCCTCCGACTATCCGAATGGGGTTGATCGTGGGCTCAAGAGCCCCGATCAAACCGCGCGCCGTCAAGAACGTTTGGATTCTGATTGACCACAAATGCAGCTGGCGACGCCCATCAAACTTGGGCACCCGCATGCTACTTCGCGATGACATGAGCAGCGACGGGGGGGTCTGGTTGCGGCAGCCTTGCTCCATCGTAGGCTGTCCGATACTTACTTGCTGGATGGGCTGCGCGCTCCTCCCACGGATACCCCGCTGAACCCCTACATCGGCGGCCATCCTCAACGCTCCTCTTCTGTCAAGGCCGCGTCTCGCTCAGCCAACGTCGCATCTCGTTCAGCCAACATCGCATCTCTCTCAGCGAAATGCATGGACATCTGCTCGAGCTGCTGCCGAATTAGCTCTTTCTCCTTATCCATCAAAACACCCCTTCAGCAAACTCTAGCCCCGTAACCTCACGGTAATCGTGTTTGAATACTCTTGCGATGTAAGGTGTTGGATGCAACCACGCAGCTTGACATTATGGCGTAGGTGAGAAGAACAAATATATGATACACCGAGCCGCACCGCCGCGCGCTCTCAGACATACATTCCGACACAGAAGAAGCGCAGTATCTATTGTCAAAGGCTCCACACACATAAACAAAACGGGAGGTAGCCGCACCTGTCGTTACGCTTCATCCTCAAGTATGTGCGGACCGTATAGTATAATCAAAGTTCCGGGTCGCGTCATTATTATCATCACGACTACTCCTTCCTCGGGGAAGCAGCTTTACAATGTCGAGGCAATACCAAATAATGCCTCGAAACATAATACGAAACCTCACAATATACAAAACCCACAAATATCCTCGGACCTGTATCGAACACCCGCATACCACAAATAGGCCTTGCTCCCAACACCTTCCCGGTCAAACTGTAACCAGCTCACCGACCTACGGTCGAACCAAAGGTGTCAATTCCATCACACCAACATTTTCCCGGCAATCAACACTCAGCATTCCCGGTAAAACGGTTATTATCAACTTGAAGAAATGGGGCTAAACCGAATGTGGCTTTAATATTAACCACACACCGGTCCTGAACCTCAGAATTTCGACATGAATACGCAATCAGTTGCCTGTGTCGTGGATTTTCAACACATGAATCATGAAGACATCACCTGGCGAAATATCATAGTGACACGAATGTACTAGGATGGTAGCACTAGAACAGTAGTAGTCCCACAACTTTTTTCACAATAAAAAAAAATGCCTCCCCGCTTGGTACCAGCCAAAAACAAATCTAATTTGTAAGTGCTCACATCCAAAGCGTGATAATGTCACACTGGACAATTGGCAGAGAGCAATCAATGTGCAAAACGTCAAAAGTCATTTATCTGTCTCCCAAATTCAAATTTCCAAGACTGTGTTCTGTAGGGTTTGTGAATTCCGGGACAGGGTGTGGGAGTCTTACAGAACTTCCAGATGTTTCGGGTACGGGAATGAAAGAGTTACAAAAATCACAGAGTTTTTCGGTATTGTCGTACCGGCGTAGAGAGCTCACAGAAGTTCCGAGCGGGTACAAAAGGTGCTGTACCCGTACCCCGGGTATTGTGGCACGGGTTGTACAGAACTCACAGAAGTTCCGGGTACCAGTATGAACGTCTTGCAAAACTTGCAGAAAGTTTGGGTACAGGTATGAAAGTCTAACAGAGCTTTCAGAAGTTCCGGGTATTGTGGTACGTGCATACAGAACTTGCAAAAGTTCCGGTTATCGGTGAAATACCCAGGTACCTACGAGTACACGGCCTCCGTGGTGGAGTTCAATTGGATGTGGAGGGTTCCATCGAGCTTGCATGGCATGCCGTCACTGGGTCAACATCCCGAAGGAAACTCGTCGTAGCTTTGAACGCGATCGACAACCACCACCGAGCGTTAAATCTCGTGAACCTCAACGAGTGCCGACCGGGGCAACAGCCGCGCTCACGTATGATGTTTTGTAACAGATCATTCCATGGCATACCCTGGCTGTGGCGCCTCAAAACAAAGAATGGCGGTTGCAAGCCCAATTTTTTCACCAGCTCAATAAGCCAAGTGCCACGACCAAAAAGCGTGACCACCGAAAACACAAAGGATAGTTAGACACTTCGATGACCGCGAGGCCTGCATAATTTCGATAGGGACACAATTGACAATTTCATAAGCACAACGTGGTTTCCCGTTGGAGGCACATTCCTGTGTTTCCACCAAATCGAAATGAATTCGATCCGGTTAATAAAAAACATCATTCGATGTGCCCCTAGAAAGGAAAGAAACATCAACAGGTGCTATTGTTCAAATACTGTTGTATGATACGTACTGCTACTACTGTTGTTCGGTGTTCGGTTTGTGCGACTGACAGAACATGACATGTCACCATGCATAAATCACTCTTCGGACGAAACCTGGATTAATACTGAAACATGAATTAATACTGGCTCAACGGGTATTGCAACAAAGGTATAACCGTACCCTAAATACTGTGCCACAGTCTTCCAGGAGTCATAGACGTTCCGGGTAAGGGTATGGGGATCTTACACGACTTCTAGAAGTTCCGGGTGCGGGTACAGAGGTCTTGTAGAATTTCCATAAGTTCCGGGTGTTGTGGCACGATCGTACAGAGCTCACAGTCATTCCGAGCTGATGCCACCGCACATGCTATACCCGTATCCCGAGTACGGGCGTACAGAACTTGCAGAAGTTCCGGGCACGGATATGAATGTCGCACAGAACTTCCACAGCGGGTACGGGTATGAATGTCCTACACAGAACTTACAGAACTTCTTTGTAGGATAATGCCCGGGGCAATACCCCGGGTATGGTTTATAGGTACCTTACAGAACACAACTTGCAAATGTTCTTAGATACGTCTTCAATACTTGTGTTGAAAAAAGAAGAAAGTAATTTCACCATTGAAAATCTTCAGACCAACAGACCATTTTGAAGTTCATGTTTCTCTAAATTCCCTATCATTCCATTCATCCAGAAAGATGACAATGCCATTTACGTACAGAAGAATTGAAAAAATGCAAGAATTTCGTCGAACTAGTCCCGTTCTGGTTTTGTCTATACAGTGCTCTCATGACGCGTTGAAGTTGAACGACTCAATCAATTGAGACATGATGCTCTCCCAAAGGTACTAAACGGTTACATCTCCATGCAAAGTACGCCAAGTCCTCGGTCAAAGGAATGATTTTTGCCCACCGGTCCGTTGTGATATTGTCCATACCAAGCTCTCCAGACGCGTTAGATTCACAAAACTCTTTGATCAGAACATTTTGCGCTCCAACAACAACCAACATCATACCTCCAAGCAATGAGCTTCAAGTCCTCTATCAAGCTCAATTCAGCATTGAGATCAAAGACAAAGATGCCCGGTATAAAAAGCATTATTACCAAGTATTCCCAAAACCCACCAACATATTACTTCCAAATAACTTTCTCCCAAGTACTCGATTAAACATAATTGAACGTTAAACTCAGCATAGTATTGCTAAATACATTTACCAAATATATTCGACAACAACCAACGTCTTACCGCCGAACGATATACGTATTATATCAAAAAGAAATTAATTAGAAATCAAGAAAAAAAATACTCAAATGTATTTACGAAATACCCATCTATAATCCCCTCGTGCAACTGGTTTTATTTTCCGAATATTATATTCCAAGTTCTCGATCAAGCAAAACTAGTTTACAAAATTCAGATTAATCCCTTAGTCTATACCAGGTATACCATTATTAATTCTCCGCGTGTAGAGCAACCAAGATAAATCATACTCGTCATGACAGTGCATACCTCTAAAAGGGTATACGTGGCATGCCGTAAGTACCATCGGTAGTGGTACTCTTGTAACGAAGATTAAGAGCTATTTTAGACACACGCACCCGGGTTTTCAATCCCTTGCCCCTAGTCTCTCACCGCTCCTAGTTCGTTTCTCCCGTGTGTGCCTTCAGAATGATTCTTCCCGTCTGCTTGTTACAACAACTACCTGCAAACAGCAGTCATGGCGCACGCAATCCTCTTCCAAGCGCTAGTGCTATATAACAGATCTCCGGATGAAACCTCCAACAATACCCTACGGTAAAAATCGCTGTACTCAGGCTTGGTTCGCAGTCACTTTCGCTTGTGTCAGATCAAGATCAGGTTCCTTTTCCCCTCGTTTGGTTTTGTGTGTATTTGGACTGAGACCGTAAGCGATACGCTTTCTAGACTGACTGGAGTTGTACATAACTAGGCGGCATTCCGCTACGTACTTTACGTGACGTAATGTCAATCCGCCGCAATACCCCCTCAGCGCGTCTTCCTAAGAATACCGTGATAAATGGGCTGCGGATACGCTGGAGTAAGAGTGAGGGCCTTTTCCCACAGTTAGTCGTGTTTCGATTACCCTAAGGCTCGAATGAGTGGCTTCTACCTTTTCGTGGAAAGGCGTCTGTCCGGGGGTATGGACCATGAGCCTCGAACGCTTCCGCATTAGGTCCCAGTTTGGTACTGCTGGACTCGCTAAAATTTCTCATCAAGCGCACAAGCTGAAATACTCTTATTCACCACTTCCCGGCTCTTCCCGTTAACCTAGGAAGGCCGAGACCCTGACCTTGCTCGCTAGTCAATGTTCGGCTCACGTCTCCTCCCATTCTCCGTCGAACTCCACTTGACGTTCATCGTGTTTACGGGGAACCGGGTTGCGGATTTCCGGTCCTCCTAGCTTTCAAGATCTCGTGTTTGTTGAGCTCCTGCCAATCTCAGTCTGCGTACCGACCCCGCCAGTACGGTTCCTTCTAGTCGAAGACCTTTGAAACGTGACGCTTCTTGTTTCCTTCAGTGAATTCCTTTCAAATCACGGTCCCCACGGGGTGTCTTTTCAACGCATGTTCGCAGTCGATCTCATCTCTTTCATTCCGCGTTAGCGTCGAAGTCGGCCTTGCCTGACACTGTGCTCCGTTATACGTTTCGAACAGCGCATTGAAAACGTCCAGCTTTAAAGGGGTGAAACTGTCTCGCCTACTCCTCGGACAGCCACTGCGACTCCATGCTATCCACGAATCGTCACTTGTATCGCCACTTCCAAGCGTTGCCCTGACCCATCACAGCCTTGCTGTCTAATAGGGTATGCATAAGCGACGCAAAATTGACGGCTCCGCAAGTCCACAGCCAACTCCCCATGCCAGGTGAGCAAATTCGCTTTCGAAGTCGTGACAGAGGTCGTCCGGACGTAAGTGGAACATCTTGATATTCGCTGCTGATGCCCGTCATCGGCGAATCCGTCGCCCATTAATCGTGACGATATAGCTGTTTCTGGTACAACAACTTCAGTCACCTTCCAAGGTCCGGCCAAGTGCTCGTGGGCTAGTTTCTTATGTATCCTCTTGCCATCACAGACTCAGCCTCCTTTACCAGCACCTTGTCTTTAAAAACAACACGGGTTCCCACCGAGGTTCGACCGATTTCAGCACTCCGACTCTCACGACTTTTCCGCCTTTCTTAATGTATTTTCAATAAAGCCACCCGTACATCCCGTACTTCCGTGTACGCTTGACGTTTGTCGGCCACGTAACTGTGCATCCCGCCTCTGAAATCACCACCATGGATCTTGGGGTGCGTAGCATCGAGTTGCATGCGTGCATCACGACCGAACAAAAGACGGAAGACCCGGAAAGCGCAGGTCTGGCGTGGTACGGTGGATCCACGATGCTGGCTGTACATACTCGTCTCATATGCGAGGCCAAGTCTTGCACAGTTCGCCTAGTGCTTTGTGTAGCCACCCCCCCAGTCTCTCCACCGTCCCCTGTGCACGTGGATGGTCGGCAGGCATATTTGCGATCGTCACGTTCAACTATTGCATAAGTGCTGCATCACCTCTGCCGTGAACTCCGATCCCGGATCACTTGGAACATACAGCGGTAGCCCAAAAGTAAGCATCACTTCAAGCAGGTTTCCCTTTACTCCGAGGGCTTTTTTCGTTGGGAGCGGGAGGGCGAACAACAACTTGCTGGCTTTGTCGATTGCCACCAGAAGAACTTTGTTGCCTGCGTCCGGCTTCACCCCCATGACCTGGATGTCGACTTCGAGCACTTCTCCAGGTCGCAGAAACCTCGCCAATAGCATGGCAACCTGCTAACTCGCTGACCGCTTGCGACGCCTGCACCCACACGAGAGGACGTAGTCTCTAACGTCCCTGATGAGGGTGGGCCAGCAGTACCGACGACTAATCAAGACTATAGTTCTCGCCGTCCCTGGATAGCCATAGGTGCTGTGCGCCCGCGCCATATTCCCTGGTAAGAGAGATTGGGGAACTGCAAGTCGTGGGACCTTTCCCACAAATGCTGCCCACACGAAGCCGTTATCATCCATCACATTTTCCCCACCTCCTGCTCCTCGGTTTCCCGCTTCCTGGAGTTCTTTCCGACTCCTGCCAAGCACCATGTATTTGCACTGCCACTGCATCAGCTGTAGCATATCCTGGAGAAGAGCTGTGACCCTTTCCAGCATGGGTGGTTCCGACCGCTGGGACCCCTTGGTCTCTTTCCCTGATCCGCTTGAACGGCTGCTGGTGTCCTTCGGTGGTTCCTCCAACGGATCACGTTGCCGTTCCGGTTTTGGGATGGACTCTCTATGTCCCCCCCGTTTGCGTGGGCGATCACATTCCACTGGTAGCTCAGTAGTAGTGATTGTCTGCGCCGGTGCATTCCCCATCTCCTCCTCCTTGGGTATCGGCGGTTCTGCCTCCCAGACAACCTCCGGTTCCTGGGAAGTGGCCTTTCCCTGCGATCCCGTGACCGCTCGTTTCACCTCAAAGGCTTTTGCTGCTGCGAGGTAATCGTCAAGCACCATGCAGGCCAATCCTTCCAGTTCCACGACCTCTTGTACCGGTTTTCCAAATAAGCGTTGAACAGCTAGTTCAACTAATACTGCTCGTAGCATTAGAGGAGACGTGAAGTCTGCGATGACGTTTGCCGCTGCGCTTTTGCTGACCGTCGGCGGGATCAAACGTAGTCTTCCTGTGGTGATCTTGGCGTAGTCGTTGAAGCTCAACTCTTCAGCTTCGTCAAGGCGTGCCGTATCCGCCGGGTGTGCGATACACCCTTCCGTTGGCTTTTCACCCATGGTGTGAACACGGTTCAAAGAGATGATGGGTTCGTTGAAGGAAGAAATCGCTCACTCTCCGTTACCTCTGCTAAGGAAGTATGCGCCTCTCCGTCCCAGAAATTAAGCCAATTCCTGAACTGGTTGCTTTACCTTCTCCAACGTCCGCTTCTAAACGGCCAACTTCCCCTTTGTGGCCAGGCCTCCCTTGATTCCTACTACGAACGTTCATTCCCTCCTTAATGGAATCCCTACTGGGCTCAGCAGTATCTCCGCTTTGTCCACGATGTATGACTCTCGTTCCAAAGCGGGGAGAATCTCGTTGTTCCATTCCGTCCTTGGCAGAAGGTTGCCAAAACGTTCGAGTATAATATCTCGCGAGTCTGAGGCGATAGCAGCTTGGGCTAATCTACTCGCTCCGGATACTCCCTCCTTCTCTCACACCCCTCTAAACCTCCTGCAGCGTCACCGACCACCACGTCTGGTCTCACCCCTCTCAACAAGCTTGGGCATTCCTGCGACCCTGTTGTTACCCTTAGTGGCCTCGCACCGTTGTCCAGTCCGTATACTCTGATGCATTTCAGTTCTCTCCAGTCCTGGTCTACTGCTCGTATGACCGTCAGCGATCCCTCTGATGCACGGATGCTGCCTCTTCCCCACCAGTCGAGCATGACCACCACTGGAAGCTCAGATGCAATGAAAAGCTCGGCTTGTTGACTATCTGCCTCCGATGGGTCAGCGGGTGTGAATGCAACGGCTGCCAGTACTGCAAGGCTTCAAGTACTAGTCCCGTCCACATATCCCACTCCTAAGGGTTTGAGGTGTACGCCGTAGAGCACTGGCGCCTGTGGCCCTTTGTAAACGGTTGGCAGCGACTTGTCTCCTGGAAAAAGTCGTCGAAATCTTGGATCACGTTTCTATTGTTCGGTAACCGCGGCATGGCGTCCGGGAGCGGATGTTGTGTCCTCGGCCTTCACTTGAAAGTTATGCCGTGCTTCATCAACCTCAGAGCCCAGCGGTAGAATTTCGGTGTGAGGGATTGGCTAGAAGGGCCAAGTCAACGCCGAACAGTCCGTGATGAGCGTGAACGGCCACCCCCAAAGATAGGGTTGGAATTTGCTCACTACCCACATGACCGCCATACATTCACGGTCTGTTGCTGACCTTTCGGAGTCCCCTCTCGACCATCTTTTGCGGCCCAACGCGACCACCTTCTCCACTCCTTCGATGCATTTCGTTAGCACCGCTCCTGCTCCTATCTCACTGGCATCGGTGGACAGCGAGAACGGTTCTGTCTACACCGGCAGGGCTAGAATTAGAGGTGACGTCAAAGCCTCGATGAGCGCATTAAAAGCCTTTATCTGCTCTTTTCCCCACGGAACGTTCTCTCTCTTCGCTCTCTTGGTTCTGAACCTTGGATCGTTCAGCAGGTCGGAAATGGGCGCCACCACGGTGCTATGCTGGGGTACGAATCGCCGTAAGTACCCTGTCTTGCCCAGCAGCACTGGCACTTCTTCCACCGTGTTCGGCCTTGACACCTGCGTGATAGCATCAATCTTGCTCGGGGCCGGCCTAGTACCAAATCTCAACACGATCATGCCGACAAACTCCATGACCGATTGACAGAAATGCGATTTCTGACTATTGACGGTTAGACGTCCTTGCCATAGACACTAACGTTTCTCGCAGCAGTCCCCATTGATCTTCAAGGGTTTTCAACGGGATGGCGATGTCGTCCAACCAGTTCTTGATTCATTTATCATTGACTGACAACTGTCGCTCTCCCACTTAGTTGGCAAACGCGGATAGCACAGTCTTCAGCCCAAAACCGCAGCGAACGTACTCGTACAGCTTCCCGTCAACTTCTCGAAACGCCGTCAGGTGTCGATCGTCTTCATGGATCTCGAGTTGTAAGAAGCCTGGAGCCAAATTGATGCCGAAGAAATACGTCGACCCTTCCACCTCATCCATAAAGTGCTGCAAGTCCCCGACTCCACCACTCTGTGATTGTGAGTTCCTTAGCCTACTTCACAACCTCGCGCCCATCAATCGTAGGTACGCGCGTACTGTGGTTGTTCGCAAAGGCCATCTTGACCATTGACAAGTCTTGTAGTAAGCGCATAAAAACCGCCACACGAATGTCTGACAGTCCATCTCTCTGTGGGAACGCTGGAGCCGTATTATTCAGCTGAAGCTTGGGCATGGTCCAGTTAGGGTGTCTTGCGAATACTTTGGTCAAACGTTTCAAGGAACAACACTGGATAATTCGTCATCGGGAGTCTCTTCACCGCTCCCGGTAGCAGCACCGGCTCAAAAGCGCTCTTCCGTGCTTCCACCCCCAATTCCTTGACTAAGCGGTCGACCATGCGTTGGGAAAAATCCTCCTGTGATATAGTATATCGGATTAAGCTGTCCGACCTGCGATCCACCTCTACCTAGTGGAAAGGGTGGTTGTCCTTTCTGGGGTCCCCACCCCGGCATCATGGGCTGACCACCCCACGGTACCTAGCTTCCGCTGGTCGAATGAACCCTGGCTGCTCTTGGGCCGCGAACCTTGGCTGCTGTTGACCAGCAAACCCTGGCTGCTGTTGGCCAGCAAACCCTGGCTGCTATTGGCCAGCAAACCTTGGCTGTTGTTCCAACGGCGGCCTTGGCACCATCTGAAGTTCCCACCGTGATCTAGGGTTCAGTTGTGCTCCTCTTGGGGCGGCCTGTGGACCCATCGGCTTCCGATTCCAAAAGGCGACGATAGGGAGGGAGGGGACATCTGATTGTACCCGCCCCCCACTCCTACAAGAGTTGTCGGTCCTGTTGCCCCTTATCCTGCATCACCTTGTGGACCTCATCCAACCTGATCGCCCTGTGGTGGGACTCCAGCCTGGCCGCTCTGTGGCGGGCCTCCCTGTTGTGGGCCTCCCCTCTAATAAGGTGCACTAAACAGTCCCCAAAACGGTCCCTCTCTTTCTGCGATGGCCATTTGGTGACCCAGTGATGTTCTTACCTCCAATCACACCCTCTTCCCCCCCCGGGACGACGCAGTTTCCCTTTGATGAAACCTCTCGCTTTGCTGTCGTCTAGAGCAAGATAAACTCGACGAAGTTGTGCACAGTACACGACGGACTCGATGACGCTGTGCTGTATCCGACGGATGGATCTGTGCAGTAGGAGCTGCGCAGTATGCGACGGGCTCGATGAGGCTGCGTGGTACACGATGTACTCGACGAAGCTGCGTCGTACAACGTGAACATGGTATCCAACGATGTGGTCTCGGGAGACGGGTGGAGTCCGGGGGATCGATGGAGTCTAGTAACACCGAGTTGTCCACTACCAAACGGGCATAAACAGTGGCTTGGGACAAGGTGGGTGTGAAAAGGTTTCGAGTACATATATATTTACCTTCCTGGTTTATTGAAAGTTGTCCCCTTATCATAATAGTCTATGTATGCGACCCTTCGAAAATGCTGCCCTTCGAAAGCTCGAGTCTTCACGAAGAGAGTAACGTATAGAATCCCTCAGGTATCTAAGACGCATTAATCTAATTGTAGGCATTAGCTAAGTTTCTCCTTGTTGTACGTCCTTTATACATTATCTGAACGAATTTTGAACAGCAAAATCTATCACTTTGAAAACATCAATAGAAGTATAAACATTCATAGAAGGAGTAACAATCGATAAAAGTTTCAAGGTCTACATATATTCATGCACAACGTTTAGTAGTAAGTTCCTACGCGCCTTGAAAGTACTCGTATAGTAGCTCCCCAAATGTATGTAGCCCCGCTGTATGCATTCCCATGAGATGTTTAGGTCCACTGACATCTGAAATATTATTTTGTTTCCACTGATGAATATTAATGCATTACTTACACTGCTCAAAGTTCCTAAGTACTTATCGAGCTTCCCCCGTTGTGTCGTTCGTTAGTAACAATCAATAAAAGTTTCAAGCTCTACATATATTCATGCACAACGTTTAGTAGTAAGTTCCTACGACCCGCCTTGAAAGTACTCGTATAGTAGCTCCCCAGATGTATGTAGCCCCGCTGTATGCATTCCCATGAGATGTTTAGCTCCACTGACATCTGAAATATTATTTTGTTTCCACTGATAAGTATTAATGCATTACGTACACTGCTCAAAGTTCCAAAGTACTTATCGAGCTTCCCCCGTTGTGTCGTTCCCATTCCAATATGATGATGCCCCTAAACCATGTTTCCAATTCCGGTAAGTTCTTAGCATGACAAAGAGCAGCTGTTGAAAGGCTTACATTCCCCATACAGAGCTTAAAAAAAACTACAACCTGTTTGCAGTATCACTACTCCCGGAACATCTTTGAGAAGGAGCTTGCAGTGCCTGTAGAACCTGCGAAGACATGAAACGCCCATCACGAATACCAAAACCAAATTACCCGCAAAAAGCCCTTGTCTTGGGATCGTCTCACGGCATGCATCAAATGTAGATCGACTAACAGACCCGGCCTCATTTTCACCCTGTATGATAAACGCAGGCACATTCCTACAGTGATTTATCACGCATGAACTAACTCGTAATCAGTGACGATCCATACTGTACAAGGCACAACAAACAAGTATCCTCAATAATAACATAGACTATACATGTAGACTATTATAATACTCTTATACTCACAACCGTAAACTATATATATAAATATATATGTACATTTCGACCACATATACAGCTGTAGTAGGTAGTAGGTACATGTATGAGCGAATGATGTGTAATACTTACATTACTACATTATTATACTGGTTCAACAGTCCATGTTACTCCGTTCTCACCGTCCTTCCTACATAGATACCCCCCCCAGTTTGCCAATGGACAATCCTTACTAGTAGGCAGAGATGCATACAAACCTCTCCCAGTTCAAAACCCCAAAAAAATGGTTTGCGGATATTATAAAAATTATAATACACTCCAGCTGTGAGATCGAATGTTTGGTCAAAACTCATCTTTGCTAGCTTTGTGTGATACTCCGATCGCGCGTATTACGGGTTGTGTGTCCTCATTAAGGATATAGGTCGGCGACTCCCCTTGCAACTAAAGTGTAGCTTTCAGGGTCAACAGGGTGATGTTAGTCAGTCTGTGCGCGGAAACAATAATACCCGTTTCTGAGGGGGACAAAATCTGACAGCTGTGGAAGGAAATGCATCAGTTTATCAAGTGAATCCTGTAAGTCGAATATCCGGTGAAGGGATGGCGGAGTTTTGAAGGACGTGGGGGCCTGATTTTGATCAAAAGGGGGGCGGAAGGGGAGGAGGGGGGGGAGGGGACGGGTGGGGCAGGTCAATTTGTGCGTGGAAGCTTAAAACCCTTCTTGCGGGAGACGGGGGGGGGGGAGTTTGGCGGGGGGGCCGGGGGGGGAGGGCTTTATGTTGCATAGATGTAGGGGTTTACTATTCGCGTGGTGCTAGGTCTAGGCGATGGCGCGGGTGGTGGGGAAGGAGGGGGCGTTGGGTGCGGGAGTTGGTGGAAATTGCAGCAGCGGCATGGACGGCTGTAAAAGGATAACGAGGCGATATCCACGGCGTGGAAATGTTTATTACTATGGCCGATATCGATATTAGGTGGGGCGTCTAAGTAAGAGAAAGCGAGGAAAAACACAAAAAAAGGCGGTGTTGGGGGGAGGGGGGGTCAACAGGTTGAGGTCACATATAATATTGAGATGCACTCCAGCTATGAGATCAAGGATTTGGTGGACACTGATCTTCGCAACCTTGTGTGCGATCCTTCGATCGCGCGTATTATTCATATATGTAGGGGTCGGCTCTACGCGCGGTGCTGGGTCTAGGCGATCGTGCGGGGTGTGGGGAAGGAGGGGGCATTGGAGGGGGGGAGGAGGGATGGATGAATGTTACGTCATGGATGGCTAGAAAGATAATGACGTAATTGCTGAGAAGTGTTTATTACTCTGGCCGATTTCAATTGTAAGTAGGGCGTTTGAAAGAACTGGGCGGGGAACAAAGGGGGGGGGGGAGGGGGCGGAGGGGGCGGAGATGAGTTGGAGCTACGGCATGGATGGCTAGTTGGATAATGAGATGATATCAGCTGGCCGGTAGTGTTTACTACTCTGGTAGATTTTGATTTCAGGTGGGGTGTTTGAACAAGAGGGATCGGGGGTGGGGGGACGGAAGGGGCAAGTTCTCACGGCCGAAGTGTACTTGAATATTATTTGTGACCTAAACCTCCTTAAAATCCCCCCCCCCCCTTCTCGCTCTCTCTTGCTCAAACGCCTCACCTAATGTCGAAGTCCGCCAGATTAATAAACACTCCACGCACTGGATATCACCTCATTATCCTTCGAGAGCCATCCATGCCGCTGCTGTCCCCCCCCAGCCCCGAACGCCCCCTTCTTCCTCACCACCCGCACCATCGCCTAGACCTAGAACCACACGTACAACAAACCCCTCACTTAAACCCCCCCCCCCCCCCCCCCCTCCCCCACCCCCCACATTCCCAAAACCCCCCCAACCCATCCCAACCCCACCCCCTCGAACACTCCGCCCTCTCTCTACTCACTGATTGTACGACTTACCCCAGGATATATATATGAAAAACTGATGTGTTCTTTCCAAAACCGTCACATTTATCCCCTCAAAAAAAGGTATAGTTTCCACGCACAGATTGAGCTGCCCCACGCGCCCGACCCCTGCCCCAACTCCGCCCCCCCCCATGATAAACTGGTGCATATATATTTTTTTTTATATATTCATTCTTTGTTTTTTCCCAAAACCGTCAGATGTATCCCCTTGAAAAGATTTAAAGCTTACACGCACAAATTGCCCGCCCGTCCGCCCCCCCCCCCCTCCAACCCCGCTTGCTTTTGATCAAAACCAGGCCCCCACGTCCTTCAAAACTCCCCCCCCCCCCCCCTCATTGGTTATTCGACTTACAGGATTCACTTGATAAAACTTGATGAACTGATGCATTTCCTTCCACAGCTGTCAGATTTTGTCCCCCTCAGAAACGGGTTTTATAGTTTCCGCGCACAGACTGCCTAACATCACCCTGTTGACCCTGATAACTACACTGTAGTTGCAAGGGGAGTCGCCGACCTGTATCCTTAATGAGGACACACAACTCGTAATGCGCGCGATCGGAGTATCACACACAGCTTGCAAAGATGAGTTTCGACGAAATATTCGATCTCACAGCTGAAGTGTATTATAATTTTTATAATAAAAGGAAACATTTCCCTCTACAGCTGTCAGATTTTGTCCCCCTCAGAAACGGGTTTTATAGTTTCCGCGCACAGACTGACTTAAATCACCCTGTTGACCCTGATAGCTACACTGTACTTGTAAGGGGAGTCGCCGACCTATATCCTTAATGAGGACACACAACTCGTAATACGCGCGATCGAAGGATCACACACAGACCTCTTGCAAAGATGAGTTTCGACGAAATCTTCGATCTCACAGCTGGAGTGTATTTTCATTTTTTATATTATATTTTCGACGAAATCTTCGATCTCACAGCTGGAGTGTATTTTCATTTTTTATATTGTATTTTCATTTTTTATATTATATAATATAAAAAATGAAAATACACTCCAGCTGTGAGATCGAAGATTTCGTCGAAACTCATCTTTGCAAGCTGTGTGTGATACTCCGATCGCGCGCATTACGAGTTGTGTGTCCTCATTAAGGATATAGGTCGGCGACTCCCCTTACAACTACAGTGTAGCTATCAGGGTCAACAGGGTGATTTTAGGCAGTCTGTGCGCGGAAACTATAAAACCCGTTTCTGAGGGGGACAAAATCTGACAGCTGTGAAGGGAAAGGGGGCCTGGTTTTGATCAAAAGCGAGCGGGTTTGGAGGGGGGGGGGGGGGGGGGGGGGAAGGGGGCAATTTGTGCATGTAAGCTATAATTCCTTTCGAGGGGATAAATCTGACGGTTTTGGCACCAGTATATTATTGGGGGCGGGGGGGGGGGGGGGGGGGGGGGGGTTGGGCGGGGGGGGGCAGCTTAATATGTGCCTGGAAACTATACATTATTTCGAGAGGATAAATGTGACGGTTTTGGAAATAATACATCAGTTTATCATGTACATCCTGCGGTAAGTCGTACAATCAGTGAGTAAAGAGAGGGTGGAGTTTTCGAGGGGATGGGGTTGGGATGGGTTGGGGGGGAAAGGTGGGGGGTGGGGGCGGGGGGGGGCGGGGGGGGGGGGGGGGGGGAAGGGGCTTTAAGTGAGTTGTTTGTTGTACGTGTGGTGCTAGGTCTAGGCGATGGTGCGGGTGATGGGGAAGAAGGGGGCGTTCGAGGCGGGGGGGGGAGGGGGGGGGGGACAGCGGCATGGATGGCTCTCGAAATTATAATATGTGCGGAAACAATAAACCTTTAAAGGGGACGAATCTGACGGTTTCAGCAAGAAGACACCCCTTTGTATCATCCGCCTGGTTATGTAATTTTTTCTCGAAGGTTTGATGTTACACGTAGTATGCAACCCAGTATGAGGGTATAAGTCGGGTATTGCACCATCGCTTGCTGTATGCATCCCGTATCGATTGTTTTAGACTACGTACTGATACACCAAACGAACAACAAACATTTTTAGGCTCTCAAATTCACGTATACCTGGTCAGTTTCGTGTCAGAACAGGTACTGCACTTAGACCAATCACATAGCGCTAGCACACCTGTCATTGGCCATTTCCCTGGATTTGTCTACTTTGTCTAGCTTTCAACTGATTTTGGCGCACTTTGAGCCAGTCAGAGGCCATACGTGAACTGTCTCCTACACGCCCGACACGAAGACATCACTACACTACTCGTACCACACTACGTACATACGACCTGCCACAACCTGCAGCGACATACAGAACATACGATGCGCGCGTATACATCACGATGGCATAAATGCCTGGTACAACAATACAAACGTACTCGTCGTAAGAGTAAGTACGATCACCGAAGCAATGAAAGCGAAAACGCATTACTTGCGGAGCAATTTATACCATTGATGCACACCAATGTTCCGCCTACAGCGCATACAAAAAGCGATGTGAGTGAAAGCGGGGAGAATCTCGTTTTCCCTCTGTGCTGCTGTACGTAGCATGAACTGCGTGACACCCTTATTTTGTATAAACTTGATAGCGTCTCATTCCTCGCCTCCACTATCTAGAGATGACGACCACCGACTCTCATCACTCATGCCGCGTGCTGTTTCTATTTCTGCGGAGTCTGCCTGAGGTTATCCTGAAGCGTGTAGGGTTCGCAATAACTCTTCAAGCGATGTTTTCAACGTTAAAATAGAGTGGAAACGTTAAAATAGATTTCAACTGTTATGGAACTTTCAATATTCCGTAAAATCATACTCGGAGTACATATTTAGAGTGCCCAGCTTGTTTCCCATACATTATTTCATGAATTTCAACTAAAGATGGCCCGGCTTGCTACTGTGCTTGTACCTTAGCATTTACGACTGTACTTCTACCTGAGTCAAGCGAGATTTTCAACCCCTACGGATCCCAGCTGAAGCCTCATGTAACGAAGGATAAGAGCTATTATGGACACATGCACCCGGGTCTCCAATATTTTGTCCATAGTCTCTTACCGCTTCTAGTTCGTTTCCTCCGTGTCCGCCTTCAGGTTGATTTCTTCCGTCTGCGTGCAACAGCATCTGCCTGCAAGCACCAGTCTTGCCTCACGCAGTCCTCTTTCAAGCGCTAGTGCTATATAATAGATCTCCGGATGAAACCTCCAACAATACCCTTCGGTAACGATCGCTGTACTCAGGCTCGGTTCGCAGTCATTCACGCTCGTGTTAGATCAAGTTCAGGTTCCTTTTCCCCTCGTTTGGTTTTGTGTATATTTGGACTGAGACCGTGAGCGATACGCTTTCTAGACTGACTAGAGTTGTACAGAACTAGGCAGCATTCCGCTACGTATTTTACGTGACGTCATGTCAATTCATGTCAATCCGCCGCAACACTCTTATTATACGAAAACCAAAAAGCAGCATAAATTATCGTAGCTTAAACGTACAAACATGACGTAAAAACAGTTTTCTTCCCATCTACCGGTGGTTAATCTTTGAAATATTGAGCAAATACATTTAACACGCAGGTAGAATATTTTGCTCGCATCTACCTCCGCTCCCCCCCTCCAGTAATCATGTAATATATGGAAGAAACGTAATGAACGGATGTTAGAGGTGTCTTTATTAGGAGTAGGAACGGTGCTCTGGCTCGAACGGATGCGGGGTCAGCGGTGCAATGACTAAGGCTAGCCAAACATGAGTACGCCCCCACTCCCCGCCAACCACAGGCACCAACACAAACACAATCACACCCCTACCCCGCCGCCGCTCCCAAACGCCAACCCCTCCCTCACACACACGCACGTGCACAAAAACAACCTCCCCCTCCCGGCCTCCTCACCTGGGATCAAAATCTGGCAGAATGATATAATCGTACACTAGATAAGATAATAACAATGTTAAACAGAAGTACAGACAGTTATGTCAACACTGCGGTAGACCACACTACCAACCTATTACGCAGGGCATTTCGTACCTCCGGCCGTTTGCCTGATCGCCTGACAACCTCTACCAAACGAAGTAGCATATGTCTAACAGAGCAAAGTCACCCACGCGTTCAATAGTGGGGGCATCGCATGCCCACGTCACCTCGCTTGGTGTATGTGTAAGATGTATCTCTGCCTTAGAGTTGGCGACCTCAGAGCCCCACATCGGCACGGAAAAATCATAGGCGTGAAATCGTATATGTGAGACAATAATAATGTGAAAAGGAGATACAGACAAATATGTTAAAATTGCGGTAAACCGCACTACTACCAACATATTACCTAAGGCATTCCGTACATGCCGTCTGCAAGATCGCCTCCCAACCTATGCCAAGCGAAGTATGACTAACGACGTAACGTAAATGAGCGCGTGTACACTAAGCATTCATTTCAAAACAATAACGATTCGCATCTCTCCCTTTCGTTCTCAATGGCGGTGACATTGCAAGACCACATCACCTCGCCTGTTGCATTTGGCAATATGTATCTCTTTCGTATAATTAGCGATGTCAGAAAATAATGGTATCTACATGATTGTACCAATAGATTGAAATATTTAATCTTTCGATCCATGTACAAAAACAAATTATGAAACTTTCAACGCCCTGTTTACTACACCCCCAAACTGGGTTGCATACTACATGTAACATCAAACCTTTTTAACAAAATAAACATTACCAGTCGGGTGATATAAATGGGTGTATTCTTGCTGCAACCGTCAGATTCGTCCCCTTCAGAGGTTTATAGCTCCCGCGCACATTAAAACGTCCGCCCCCCCACCCCCCCCCCCCGATCCCTCTTGTTCTAACACCCCACCTGAAATCAAAATCTACCAGAGTAGTAAACACTACCAGCCAGCTGATACCATCTCATTATCCAACTAGCCATCCATGCCGTGGCTCCAACTCATCTCCGCCACCCCCCCCCCCCCCCCCTTTGTTTCCCGCCCAGTTCTTTCTAACGCCCCACATACAATTGAAATCGGCCAGAGTAATAAACACTTCTCAGCAATTACGTCATTATCTTTCTAGCCATCCATGACGTAACATCCATCCATCCCCCCTCCCCCCCTCCAACGCCCCCTCCTTCCCCACACCCTGCACGATCGCCTAGACCCAGCACCGCGCGTAGAGCCAACCTCTACATATATGAATAATACGCGCGATCGAAGGATCGCACACAATGTTGCGAAGATCAGTGTCGACCAAATCCTTGATCTCATAGCTGGAGTATATCTTAATATTACATGTGACCTAAACCTGTTGAAAACCCTTCCCCCCCCCATCCCGCCATTTTTTGTTTTTTTCCTAGCTTTCTCTTACTTAAACGCCCCACCTAATATCGAAATCCGCCAGAGTAATAAACCCTTCCACGCCCTGGATATCGCCTCGGTATCTTGTTACAGCCGTCCATGCCGCTGCTGCAATTCCCACCCACCCCCGCACCCAACGCCCCCTCCTTCCCCACCACCCGCACCATCGCCTAGACCTAGCACCACGCGTATAGCAAACCCGTACATCTATACAACATAAATCCCCTTCTCCCCGCCCCCTGCCCCCTCCGCCGCATTCCCCCCCCGTCTCCCACAAGAAGGATTCATACGCACGAATTGGCCTGCCCCACCCGTCCCATCCCCCCCCTCCACCTCTCCCGCCCCCCTTTTGATCAAAATCAGGCCCCCATGTCCTTCAAAACTCCGCCATCCCCTCACCGGATATTCGACTTACAGAATTCACTTGATGAACTGATGCCTTTCCTTCCACAGCTGTCAGATTTTGTCCCCCTCAGAAACGGGTTTTATAGTTTCCGCGCACTGACTGAATAACATCACCCTGTTGACCCTGATAGCTACACTGTAGTTGCAAGGGGAGTCGCCGACCTATGTCCTCAATGAGGACACACAACCCGTAATACGCGCGATCGGAGTATCACACAAAGCTAGCAAAGATGAGTTTCGACCAAATATTCGATCTCACAGCTGAGTGTATAATAATTTTTACAATAATAAGGACTCTTCCGACAGATGACGTCACCGCTTTGCGTTTTGAGCCATCCATGCGGCAGCTTCTATTCATTTATTATATGGTCATAAAATTCGAATTAACCTCCCCTCCGTCCCAGCCACCCACACCATCAACTCGACCTAGCACCACGCGTACACTAAGCTCCTACACATTTTTGCGACCTGAAACTGTTGAACCCTCCCCCTTCCCCCCTCGCTCCTCTTTCTCCCCCCGTCTGCCCCCCTTCCGCCACCACATCCCCCCGGCCCCCTCCCTCCCACCCCTACGCCCCCTTTCCAACTTCCTCATTTCCACTCCCCCGCCCCCCTACCCCCTTCCCCTTAACCCCGCTCGCCTCTCACCGGTTATACGACTCACAGGATGTATGTGATATACTGATGCATTCCTTTCAAAGCCGTCATATTTTGTCTGTCTCAAAAACGAGTTTTATAGTTTCCGCGCACAATTTTTTTAGCATCGCCCTGTTGACCCTGGTGCAAGCTACACTGTATCCTAAGGGGAGTCGCCGATTTATATCCTTAATGAGGATACACACCCAGTAATACGCGCGATTAGAATATTACACAAAGCTTGCAGAGATCAGCTTCGACGAAATTTTCGACCTCACAGCTGGGTGGTGGAGTGCAATTTTTTGTTTTTTTAAAAAACAAAACGTGTGCTACGATAGAGGGGTAGCACTTTTTTCTGACGGTATTCAATTTGGAAGCTTAAGACGTCTCCCAAAAACTGATTTATACAAGAATAAAACTGCTACACCGGGCGAAAACACAGATGGCCTACGTACTCGAGGAGAATCATAAAAAAAAATACGGGTCGAAACTAGCAATTTAGGTCTAGCATAAAGTCTGGCTCCGTAGTACTTACACCGATGGAGCGTGAGATATGAAGGAGAGGAATCTGTTTTTCGTGGGAGCTTGGATCTCATTCTATGTAAATAGGGTTTCATCGGTCGCATGTTTACACAATCGATATGTCATCGGTCAAACCGGCCCGGCAAGGTAAACCAGGATTGCATTGAAGGCAATGAAAAAAGGGCAAGAGACAGGGGTGTGTATTTTTAGTTTTCTACTGCTTTGTTTGCCGTATCTGCATGTGATGGAGGCTGTCTAGACCCGTACATGGTGAAAAGGGAAGCGTGAAGAATCGCGGCTGCTCCACTACTGTTCTGCGTAGATCCCTTCAGTGATGTAAGTTCTGACGGCGTTATCAACGACGGGTTCATGAGGTTCACCTTGTTGAAGGATTGCTTTGATCAATCGTACCCCGTTTCTCCTTGTACCTTTGGGTTAAGGAGCTCCACCATTCAGAAAACATTTCGGACCAAAAGTGCCACTTCTATCGTAGCACGCGGCATTAATAATCGCAACGTTGTGCTGAAACTCAAAAGGTCTCGCGCTATTGTATCGTTTGTGCTATTTCAATAGGCATAATGAATTGGGGATGGCCGGTGAGTGATCGACAAATATTTCCTCCCTATTAATACCATAGTTGCCTGATGACGTGGTGCCGTACGCTGATGTGCTTGGAGTTGGAGTCGGTAATGGAATTTGGTGAAAGGTGCACAGCAGCCTCGGTCGTTCTCGAATACTGGTATGCGCGGCATGCAGACAGCAGCCGGCCTCTGAAGCAGGATATAGTTCATGACGTGTACAGGCCCCTAGTGCGCTGCCTCCGTTGCAGAGAGCATGGCGCATTTCTGCATCCTTGAAGACCGACGCACACAACCTCAACCATGTCCAAACAATAACTGCTCCCCCCGAACCTGACCACCACCTTTTACCTGCCACACTCGCGCAGTCCGATTTATTGATTTCTTGCATACACCTGCAAGCCCAAATCTTCTCTAAAACGTCATGCGGAATGCCCTCGTCAGGCGGACATACCCATATATTGCCCGGAGCTGCTTTCCACTGCATACACGTAGGAGCAGCGCAGTACCTAGTCACCTCTCTCACTGCGTGGAAGGGTTCTGGCTAAATCTGAGTTACCAGCGGAATGGTTAAACTACCAACTCGCGGAAAGTCAAGTTCCCTGGTGTATTGTTGTTGGAATTCGGAAGTTTTGTGCCAACGGGAAGTTTCACGCCTTTTGCATACTATACTCCGTATTCGTTTGCCAACAGTTCAGCGAATGTCTGCTGTGAAATCGTCGACACTCCCTTCTTCCAATATTTCTCGTAGAAACGCCCGAAATGCAAACGTAAGTCTCGAATACGAAGTATCACACCAAGTGTCATACCAGTACCAGGTACCGGTGCACCAGGTACGTACGACCTAATTCAGAAAAATGCACTCCCGGTTCAGCTCTTCTCAGCTGCGAGTAGGTCGGCAGGGCGGCGCTGTTTGGTGCCGTGTCGTGCCGTGCCCTGTGGTTTGGAGCTGAGCCGCGCTGTGCGGTACCCTCTGTCGCACACACGGTAGTAATACGCATGATACTTAGTACCAGGTATCAGTGTGTGCGTGTGTGCCTGTGATCTACACTGTAACTTGTATTTCCCTTTTTCGTCTTTGATTGTCCTTTCGATGTTGTACATTTTTCTGTTTTTTTTCGCAACACTGAGCTTACTATCCAACCCCCAAAAAACAAAAAAACACCCGAGCTGTCGATCAGACCGGAACATCGCCAGCGGGAACCCAGCACAGGGCACTCAGCTCTGCACGAGCGAGTAGCTCTAGGCGTTTTAGCAAGTAGCGAGAGTCGCCAAATCATGGGCCTCGTCTTTCCGCCCTGTTCAAAATTTACATTGTTCCTTCTTGAGCTACCGTAGCGGGCGACGTCAGTCGCTCACTAACCGGCCCTTGTACTACCGACAAAACGCACTTTCTCGACGATTGTACAAGTTTGTGGTACAGTACACATGTACGCTCTCGCATCATGGTGCTCTAACATGTCCTTCACTTTTTAACCCCGTGATCGATCCAGAGTGCATTGCATCAAATGAATAACTATGGCCTTGAAACCATTAACGCCTGCTCTTCAACATATAGTATGCGGTGGAAATGATGCCCCCCCATGGCGTCTGTTCGCTCCAAAATGTCCGTCATGTTATGTTTTGCAAATATAGAGTTCATTGCGCATGTTCGAGCCTGTCAAACTCACCGTCCATGTCGTGTTCTATAGGGCGGGACAAATGACACCGATGCCATCACGGGAGTGGCGGTGGGAAGCGAGGGATCTGTATACCTAATTGGAAATACACTTGGAAACTGGAGTGGCGTGAACAAGGGTGCCCGCGATTTCGCCGTAGTCAAGCTTCACGCAAACGGGTCTGAATTGTGGAGGTGGCAGGTAAACGACCCCAGAAGACTTGAACTGTGCTGCTCTCGACGAAGCCGTCTTCTCTCTGAACTAGGCGGCAAAAGGAGAACTCTCGTGGGGTATCTAATTTTGCACAACGTAGACGTCTGGTGGTGTTCCGCAAGACAAAATTGTCACTTGATAAGGACAGATCCTTGGCAAAAGTATAACAAGGAGATAACTCGCCGTTTTTTTTCATGTTTCACAAACGGTTCGGATAGGGTGTGAACGCAAACCACCACAGGTAGTCGTCGGAATCAGAGCGACGGCTTTAAACTGCCTACAGGACACCGAACAATCAATATACCATACTGCTTTCTCCCTACGTAGTAACCCGTCATGTACCCAAGAATATTTGGGTTGACTGACGTCCAGGGTGATGTATACGTAGATAGACGGTGTACAAAGAATATGGTTGTGATACGCGTATCGTTACTATCGTTATTACCGTTGATGAAGTTTTTCTACGGCATTTATTTATAGTTTCCGCGCACAGACTGACTGACATCACCCTGTTGACCCTGATAGCTACACTGTAGTTGCAAGGGGAGTCGCTGACCTATATCCTTAATGAGGACACACAACCCGTGATACGCGCGATCGTAGTATCACGCACAGCTTGCAAAGATGAGTTTCGACAAAATATTCGATCTCACAGCTGGATAGGAGTGTATTTTCACTTTTATAGTATTATTAAAAGGAACAATAGTATTAATATCAGTCATAATAAAGCTGTTAGCACTGGCGAATCATGACAACTTACAACCTTGGGATGAACTACGTTTATGGTAGTAGTAGTCTTAGTAGCTAAAATTATAGCAACTGCTCTTGATGGTCATCCTGAAAATATATGCACGACAAACGAGCGGCCGGTGTATCGCGCAGCCTGCAAAAATGGGTATCGACCCCAAAATTATCGAACTCATAACTCACGTGTTCTGAATATATAGACTACTCTTCAAAGTATGGGTATTCGCAACTCGTGGCAAGGCTACAACAAGAAAATCAACCCCCCGCCAATGGCGAATATTTTAGGCGAAGGATCTGTGTGACATCTGAACGCTGAATACATAACCCAAAAGCAATGCGAATAGCTTTAGCCGCACTTCGCCTCTGGTAACCTCTCATCTCTCCATAGTTCATTGTCGGGCATGTGTCTATTCAAACGTTTACATGCGTTGGTATGAGCGTCGAATGGGTTGCCAAACTGAACACGCTGCAATAGCAAACTTGCTCGATTTCTTCGATCAACTGTTGAATACCGAACAAAATGTGTTTTACTGGTCGCCAATGTCCCCTTGTTTCATAGGCAGGCACAGCCGAAGATGATGAAACATGCTGCATTATGACTGGTGATGATGGATCTGTTTTTCTGGCTGGGCATACGCTTGGGTCGTTCGGGAACGGAAACCGTGGTCAGGAGGACTTCGTTGTGGTGAAGCTAGATGAACACGGAGTCGAGCTTTGGCGTTGGCAGGTGACGCACTAAACCGTTTGCGCAATTATATTTCGAAACATCCCCTGAGCAACAATGCGCCCTTTAAACTGCTCGAAGTTCTTTGGTTAAATACTATATTTTCGGCAACTACTTTATTGTCTTACATGGAAGTTGCGGTTGCTGGTTCCTGACATTTCCGCCCCAACAGAATGGGACATCGGATAGCGACATTATGGGATTCGTCACTTCAGGTACGACAGCTTCCCAAGTGCTTGTCGCCGGAACAACATTAGGGGCGTGGGCCACTGAGAGCGCCGGTAAAAACGATTTCGCCGCCTTTCTGCTCGATGTTGGTACCCCTGCAAGCGTTGAACCTACGCCGGTTCCAACCCTTTCTCCAGCGCAAAGTATTGCCGTGTCACGTTCCCCGCTGGTCTTTAGAGGAACGACCCAACAACCTGAACAAGCTTGGTCAGCTTCGCCAACACTTGCGGTCGATGCCGATACACTGTGGCCGACATCCACACCTTGGCCCATCGCGATGGACAACCCGGGACTCGTGATATCGACGACAACTCTGGCCGTATTGATCGGTGTGGCTACTTTGATTGGCGTGCTTTGCGTGATCTGCGGTCTGGGGGGGGCGTGGCGCTGCTATAGACGAGCCAAACTGATTGTAGACTCCACCGTTTTAAGTTCCGACGCGCATCTTGTTGCTCCTGCAAAACTCAGTGATCTCCCACGGTACGAGGAAAACGCTTCGCCATCCATGTTAAAGGAAGAGGTAGCCGTTGCAGGGACTACCCGGCGGACTTTGCTTGGCACTGCACCCAGCGTTGAAGACGTTTATGCCATTGATGCGGCCAATACATTGACCACGCGTAATGCAGCGCGTGGCCAGGTGGATGGCGGTATCGGTGATGAAGACAGCCACAAGAAACACCCGGCTCCAGTTACAACCGCGACGCAGGGGGGTGCAGACCTGGAACCAATCGGTAAGGAAGAAGCCATGGGTGGTGTGGCATTTTCGGGCGAGAGCAGGACTATGCCAATCGGGAATGCTCGAAGGCCTGTTTGTGGGGTTGGTGTTACCCAAGCAGTGATCGCAGCGGCGCGAAAGCTAGCTGTGACGTGTCCGGTTCCTGGTATCTCCGAAGCTGCTAGGTTGATCGTCGATCTGGTTAACCTAGTGCAGGACAGATACAGCATCATCGGGGCGGCTGACAACACCATCAAGCGTTGCCGTTCGGTTATACATTTGCTTCATATTGCGGCGGGCGTGCTTGAAGAGGTAAGTGTTGCCGTTGTCTACAGCGTATGTGTTGGGCCAATATCAAAGGGATAGGTATATATATATCAGAGAAACCCTCCAAGCACTCTATCACGTGTTACCCTTTCAAGCTGGTTTTGGGGCTAGCAACAAGCGCATTGGCGTTTCTATCTTCAAACAAAGATGGCTGGCCAACACCAACAACTAGACGATAGGGAAAGGAAACGAATTTTCTCTGTATTTAGTATTTCGCGATTAATAACATAATTGACTATCGTGGACTTGTGTGCGCGTTGGTGGATGAGAGACGTTAGTCCGTGATGAAAGCATGTTTTGTCGCCATCAGATAGGTTTCGATACGTCGCGTACCAGCGATAATATAGCTATATTATTTTGTCTCGGGTGTCCGAACAACTAGCTCGCCGAACACTAGCCCCACCAGAAAAACGTCGGATCTCCGCTGGGGTCGAGTCGCGCGGGGCCGAGGCCCCGCGAGATCGGCCGGTGCCCCCCCCACGGCGGCGGGACCGGCGGCCGCCTCCGTGGGGGTTCCGCGTTCGTGGAATCCCGGCGGGTCGATACTAAGGTGAAAACCGGGGGCGTCTTGTCGATGGGGGCGTGGGCCGGACAGCGAACGGAAATCTTCGGTTGTATTAGGGGAAAACGACGGATCGTTTCAGCCAATCAGGGGCCGGAAGAAGTAAATGGGATATCTGCCGCTCAGCAGCTGCGTCAACTGCAAAAGTCAACACTACAGCCCCTCATCATTGTGATTCCGCCCAAGGGAGCAAAAAGAAAACCTGTAGACCCCAACTGCTTGTTAGAAGCCAAGCAGAGGGGGTTACTAAACCAAATAACAAAAAAGTGTAATACAGGTTGTCTGCTCCACTCGCACAGAATCACAATGTTCCAATTGTAACATCATTAATTTATGTAGCTCCCAGGAGTGCGGCTCCGTCTTCTCTGTTGTCTGCTCTCCCTCTTCAGCCCCGACAACCAGCACCTTTTTTTAGAGATATACAAGGGTTACGCATTGGTGTCGGCATTTGCCGGCACTCATGCTCCGGATAGACTTCAAAAGCCTTAGAGTCATCGAACTCACAGCTAACGTATTTCACATTGTGTCATAAAATCCCTGTGTGATACGTCTCTCTTAAGTTGTCATGTATAGGTCTAGATGTGCATACAAACTTACTTGCAGGGTCAGGTCTAACAACAACAGAAAGCAGCAGCAGCGGTAGTATAACGAAAAACCGCAAGTCGTAGAAGTACATAATACATATGGTGCCATGCTGTGCGGCAGCAAGCAGCGTCCAGGGTGTTGAAAATGCTGGTCGAGAGCAACTTGCAGTAATATGTCGACAAGCATCCGAAAGCTACCTCGTTGTGAATATATCGGCAAAAGTTATACATAAGTGCAAGGTTGTGTTCAGTAGGGTACGTACAGAACCATACCCGGGGTATTGCCCCGAGTGTTACCTACAAAGAACTCGTGTAAGTTCAGTAGGACATTCATACCCGCACCCGGAACTTCTGTAAGTTATGTCGACTATGCCTTTCATACCCGTTCCCGGAAATTCTGTAAGTTCTGTACGCCGCCCCCACATATACCCGGGGTACAGGTACACCTGATCGGAACTTCTGTGAGCTCTGTACGCTCGTGCCACAATTCCCTGGACTTCTGTGAGATTTGTAACACTTTCAGACTCGTACCCGTACCAGGAACTTGAGTAGGTTCTGCAAGACCCCCATTCCCTTACCCGAAACTTCTGCGACTTCTGTAGAACTGTGTGGTACAATACCCGCAAAACGGGTACGCCTTTTGTTACAACACCCGGGGAGCCCGCTTTTCATTCAGGGTTAATATGTACCAGGTATGCATGATGATGTCATACCTCGTCAGTCACACAAACCAAACACCGAACAGCAGTACGTATCAATAGACAATAGCACCTGCTCATTTTTATTTCGTTTCGAAGGGCACGTATTAACGAAGGACGCTATTTTATCGAAAATATTCCTTTTTTCGATTTGGCGGGTAAATTAGAATTTGCCTGAAGCCTATCGGGGAACCACATACGTATGTATACCATAAAACGCATCCCTCCGTTCCAGAATATAAGCCCGGTTTGGAAATTCGGGAATATAAGCGAGGCTTCTGCAATATTGGCAGAAACGTGCCGTTTGGGCACGGTGAACGTCGGACAACCTTGCCGTACGATCACATACCAAATTGGAGAGAGAGAAAAAAAAAATCCGCTCCATGGAGGGGGGATGGTGCATTATCATCCCCGGGCCAGGAAAATGGCGAAAATCGGGCATTTTTGTACCCAGCGGCAGGACATACTGCCTGTCAAGTGTGACGAAAGTACTCCGAATAGCTGGAATTAGGCGTAACAATATTTAGACGAAAAAAAAACATGATGCCTCTCGAAAAGGGAGGGGACATTTTACTCCCATCCCCGTGCTGGCGTAATCATAGAAAACCAACTTGACCCGCGCCCCGAACCAGCTGCCTGTTCTGCGCATGCCCTTCAGCCTCGGTAGCCAGACAACTCTACTCCTCGCAGCCGTCTCCGTCTACACAGTACGGCAACATTTCTCCGCCATAGGCCGCCCCTTGCCCCACCGCAGACGCTCCTTGTTACCCCGGAGTACTTCTCGGTCACACTTGATCTACTCCGAGCATTCTGTACACCGCAACCACCTCATTCTACACGGCCGCCGTCCCTTGCACCCCTGTGGCCCCCCCTCCCTGTCCTGCAGCAGCCCTCCTTCGCCGCCTCGAAGCCGCCCCTCGCCCCCCCGCAGCCGCCCCTCCCCGCCCTGAAGCCGCCCCTCGCCCTCCTGCAGCTGCCCCTTGCCTCCCCAGCGCCGCGAGTGCCGCCCTCCCTTTCAGCCACGCCTCCTCGGATATGGGGTACTGCCTAGGGATTGGTGTCCCTCCACGCGCAGCAGCGTCCTCCCTCAAGTGGGGCAGCTGGTAGATGTTGTCCCCGTCGCAAAGCAGGATCTGCTCCAAGCAGGCCTGGAGCGAGGTCCACACCTTGCCTAGCTTGCCCGAATCCGAGGCCGCCCATGCGAGTTCGACCTCGTGGAGGGGATCATCTATGGTTTTGGCTCGAGTGCGGTCCTGTAGGGACTGGATAGACGCGAAGAAACCCAGGTCCAGGATGTTAGTGTCAGGGCTGTTGGGTGGCTGGTTGATAAGGCGGATGTCGAACCCTTCCGCTGAACACGCTTCACTCAAATCCTCATCTTCGTTGATACGGTGCGGCTTGGCGTTGTCTTGCTGGATGTAGATGGTGCAGCGCCGTGTGGCAGCCGGCCACTTTTCCTTGATGGCGGGGATCACGCCGTTGATGAGCTTCTCCTTGTACGTTTCCTTCGTGACCTCCACACAGTTGGTGACCATACTCCCAGCAGCACGGTTCCGGCTGCTGCGTACCGCCTGCACCCTCTCAGTGAAGGCCCACAAGCCGATCTTGCCATCGAAGAGGGAGTTGGTGGCCGGGTTGTGTCGCGGGCGAGCAACAGCAGCAAGGAACATGATCTTCGTGATGAACCTTTTGCTCTGAGCCTTGCGGACAGGGGCCTCCCCGCCGTCGCACAAGTATAACCTCTGCCCATCGTTGAACAGATAGAACCATTTCTCATCCACGTGCACGAAGTCGTCGAAGTCGTGGAGTACCCGAGAGAAGCCTGCCCTCACTACAGCAAGCCACCGCAACACCCACCGCAGCCTTTCTTTCCTGCCCTCAGGGGTGAGGTACGGCTTGATAAAGTTCGAGTGTGCCCTCAAGCCAAGCGCCTTGAGGTTGTTGTGGAGCGTGGTCGTGGGAATCCCGAGCGCCGCGGCCAAGCGGCGCTGTGTGGTGCGTTCGTTCAGCGGAATGTCCCGCAGGCGGGACTGTAGGGTCTCAACATCAAGTCCCTTTCGGCCGCTGTTCCCCTTGCGTTCGTTCCCTATGTACGCAGTGGGGTCTCCACTTTCCACCCGCTCCTCGTGCTTCCGCCATATCCTCTTGATGGTCTCCCAGTGGCACCCGTACTTCCCCGCGGCCTCCTGGAACGAACCATGCCGGCGGACACCATCTTTGCTGCTGGCGAGGAGGTGGCGAACCACCTCTTCACTCTGCGAAATGTTGAAATTCTTGCGTTTTTGGCCCTGAGAGGCACTTCCAGCAGCAGACATGTCTGAACAGCAGATGGGTAGGCGTTTCACCGGAGCTCCAAAGTTTGGGTGGAGGAATCGGGCGTGGTCTGCTGGGGTGCAACACACTTTTGTGATGGGGTGTAAAAAAGACTGCGGTTCTGGACGCCGCGCGCGGCAGCGGTGGAACCAACAAGAAAAACGGTTCGGGAAAAGACTTCTGCAGACCGGAGTTACGCCGCTTTTTGTCCTAACCGGGCATATATTCTGGAACAGAGGAGAGTATGTAGGAAAATTGTTCTCAATGAGAGGGGTCCCATTTTTTTTTTTCATGTTTTCCTCCACTACATTGATTGGTGTGGGTATTTTTACTTTAGGTGGGGAGTTTTGAAGTAGTTCTAACATCATATCTACTTTATTAATTTACTTCTGTGGTTTCCACTACATTGTTCCACGATACGTGTGGTGGATGGTTTGCGGATGGATGGCTCGGTCAGGTTGTTGGTACTTGTTGGTGACGTGCGTAAGTGTATTCTTCTACCTGGGGGTGGTCTTAGTATCTTCTTTTTTCACCTATAGTGGCGGGGTTTGGTATACATCGGAAGTATGAAGACAATAGTAGTGATCTAATAGATATCATGTAAAAGTTCCACCCTAAAAAAAAATGGCAATCGGTGAACCTCGAACCCACGGTTCTATATTAATGCTCTCACCCAACATATTAACTACAGCTATCATGTACGCGTGGAAACAAATTCTGTTTTCACAAATGGCCCTACTTCCGCTCTCTCAATTTTGTTTACAACAATACCTGATCGCACTAAATGTTAATCTTCATATGATACTATTTTTATTACTGAGTCATGTCATCATGCAAAAATAGTTTCCCCGCATGGGGAATAAATTTCATCACCTGTTGATTACATTGGCTATTTGCACTATGTTACTAAGTCAGGCCATATGAAGAGTCGATGAATTGGAAGTACACTACTTACTCATCATGGAAAATCAACGAGTTGTGAGCATGACTTGTGAGCCGACGAGTTGTGAGTATGACTAGTGAACATCATCAGCATGTTGTAGTATACTCATGGTACTTCCCTTGTATAGGCAGTGCACAGCAGCAGTGGATATCCAGTCCGTCCCGTCCTTGCTGACTTGTTGTTGTCACTCCAATATGAATGCTTGTATCCCATCCATGACATGTCAATCTCGTTTTTCTCGGACCGCACTTCTCTTCGGTTCTATTCAATCGTATATTAAAGTCCTTCGTCACCAAATGTTCACCCGTATGTTTGCCGCAGATGAACGAAGTCTTCAGTTTTTCAGCAAGTGACCAGCTTAGCAATGCACTTGAACATGTCCCTAAGGTTCCCTGGTTCCCCTCAGTCACTACCAGACGGTACTGTAGCACGAAAGGCTGAGCTCAAAGCCTTGATTCTGCACACAACGAAGGTTGAAGCAAGGAACCAATACCGACCGAATGTGCAAGTGCATTGCTTATTTATTGTGTAGTTGTCTTCCCATGATCTTGAATGAAGTACCTGTGTACGAAACGGAAATACAAAAATGTTAGTTTATCCGTTTCACGGCTATATTTCGTTGGTATCTACTAGAGAGTAAGAGACAGATATTGAGGGACGCCAGTCAGTTTTGACTCATTATTGAATTTTGCACGCGTGAGGATGGTTGTGTTGGTAAGTACATACTTTTAACAATCTTGAGGCTGGTTTTGTTGAAAAATAAATAAGTTAGAGTTTTATCTTAGATATTGAGAATGCATTATTATGTATCTCCTAACCAAATGGTGAGGGGCGTTTAGGTTTTCAATGTTCCCCCTCACAGCCAATCCAGGTATAATGCACTAATATTCTGAGGAATATTGATAGATAATACCTTCATTGATTGCACCATGTTATGTTTCATTTTTTGTGACTTATGTGCTAGAAATAGGAGATAGTTTTGAGGAGTTTGATGTGTGATATATTCCATCAGTGAATAATGGATGCATTTAAGATCCTGTGTTTTAACAGTGGTTTAATATCATTAATTTTAATAACTTTATTAATCCGTTAACCTTTGGATAAATCTTAATTTCTCTAAATTTCAATAACAACCATAACATCATCAACAGATGTAACCACAGTGAAAACAGACCACAGAAATAACAGCAATTATAACAATAATAACAACAATAACATTTGCTGTGGAAAATCGACCGCCCAGCCGGCCCACCATCCAACTGCCATCATCATACACACAGGCAACACATATAACGGCATTTACTTATGTAAAAACACGACGGAAAAACAATTTTCCGCCCGTCCATGTGAAATATTAAATATGAGGCATCTGCGCACATCTAACACGCAGGTAGAATATTTTGCTTTCGTCCACCTCCCCCCCAATACCCACACACATGCACACTAAAACACCTCCCCCTTCCTCCACCGCGCCACCATAAAAAATATGTCAGAGTGAAAAACACTACCCGAAGGGTGATATCAGTTATCTATCCCTCGAGCCATCCATGCGGTCGCTCCAAATAATTTCTTATATGGTCTTCAAGTTCAAACTAATTTTCCCGCCACCCCCACCATCGCCTAGACCTATCGGAGCACCACGCGTGCAGTAAGCTCCTTTAAACTTATGCGACATAAGACTAACCCCCCGCCCCCTCCCCCCCCCCCCGGTAAAACCCTCCACCCTCCCCTCACCGGATATACGACTCACCGGATATAGAACACAGTAAGAGCGTGTCTTTTCTACCGGCGGCGCATTTTCGCGACGGCTCTGCCACGCCGACACTGGCCGCGCCGCGCTCAGCCGACAGCCGGCCGCCCGGGGAGCCCGCCCCCGGCGAACTGCGCCCGCCCTCGCCCTGTGGCCTGCGCAGCACGCTGTCGAAGCCAAAAAATGTTATCAGTTTCGCGGGACCGACCCGAGGCCCTGCTCCCCTCCAGCCGCGCCTCGGCGGGCCGCGTGTAACCCACTTTCGCGCACTGCGGGCCCAAAATATTTCTTCAAAAAAGCGTTCAGCGAACACCCGAAACAACACCCCGCCGTTCGCACTCATCTGCCCTATCAGCAGCGAACACCGAATTGTCCCCCCACATCAAAGATCCCACCGTCACGATCTAGCCCCGCGCATGGCCGCCCCCAAGAGGCATGGCAAGCACACGCGGCAAGAGACCCAATAACCCCCCCCCCCCCCCCGGCCCATCCTTGCACCCGCACACGAGATCGTGCGCGGCGTCGAGCATCGTCCCGGGCACCAGAAGCAAGTCCCCTTTTCGTACTCAGCAGCACTGTTGTTGCACATGCACCCTTCGCGCGAGCGTGCCGGCCCGCTCGCTCGAGCTGGAGGCGGGGAGCGGATTATAGGGAGACGCCTCTGTAACGCAAAAACTGAAGCCTGATATATATTTTGCCCGCCCGTAACGAATACGGTGCATCATGGTATAACAAAAAAAATGTACCTTACATCTCCGTCCACGCAGGAAACTCGCACCGATCTTCCCATCTTTCGTGAGCTTCCTCAGGCGCCACGACGAGGGGCGCAAAACCCTTACCGGTGCAGAACGCGCAGCAGGGGACCAGTCTCCTCGATGCGGAGAAGTCGGGCCTGTCGATTTCGATCCCGGCTCGGCGCGCATCCGCCGAGCTAGGCCGGCGCGAGATGGGGGCCTCGTGGCCTGTGGCACGGAATATAAAATCTAAAACACTCCAGCACATAGGGTACGGCACATATTGATAGTCTATGTAGCAGATAAGTCATAGTACATTCCCGTCCACGTGAGAACTTCAAACCAATCTTTGCAACTTGGTGAGGTTCCTCAGGTACTGTCGCCACGGGGGCAAAGCCCTTGCCAACGCCGAACGTGAAGCAAGGGACGAGTCTCCTCGACTAAGAGAGGTCGGGGCTGCCAAGTTTTGTCCCGACTTGACCCGTATCGGCCGAGCGACGGCGTCCAAATCATTGACCCAAAACATCGATGCGTACGTGTGTTCTTGTTCCTACAAGGACTGCATATAAGGGCCGGCCATCAATCTTTCCATTTTAGCATTTCTACTTCTTCTGTGTGTGCTTTCTTATCTATTTATTGTGCTGTGAAGTGAATGGTACTGCTGAACGATGCGTTAAGATTATATCTCTGGGTATCATATACACAAGGAAGGGCTCCGGTTGCATAAGCGTAAGTACGTGCCAGGTACTATTGCTGCTGCTTACTGTATGCTGCATACAGCAGTGCAGTAGTGTGTTGCTGCTGATGGACGTAAACCTTCTGCAAAGCAGCAACATTTGTGTGCCGTTGCCATTTGCTCTAGGTACATGTAGCTGCATGTGCTGCCGCTGCTGCTTGCTACACTTCTTGCTGTTTACAACCATGTATATACTCCTGCTTGCTGTCCGTATATAACATGGCTTGCTGCCGCTTGCTAAACGCATAGGGGGAAGATGCTGCTCCTGTTTGTTGTAGTGCTTTGAAGGTCATTCCTAGTCAAACATATGAAGTTAATAAATGTGACAAAGACACGTGACATGGTCGCGAATCGAGATATTTGCCACAATTAATGACATTCACAACTGTTGACAAGTGCAACAAACATAGACATCGCGATTCGTGACAACACAACGTTCGCGTTTAACGTGGCACCAGGGTATGGCGCTAATTCACAAACAAATGCTGCGCACGACAGGCATGATCGTCATTCTACCGCTGGATGGCGATTGGTAATTCTTCTCTCGTGGCATGCCACCTTGCGTCACCCCGCGGCGAACATCTACCCCACTCCCCGAAGGAAGCCTTGTACTGGCTAAACTCAGTGGTGCATTCCTTTTACAGCCCAATTCCACCATCCACAATAAAGCCTTTTCAGACTTTCCCCATGTCGATTTTAAAAATACTCGCCCCGGTACACCTAAGAAATGAAACCGCTTAGATATTGACACGTCCGCCCGATTATCCGGCCGACCTGCTATCCCGCCGTTTCAGGGGCGGAGAGAGTTATAATGCTTAGTTTGGGCAAGCTACTGGTTAGCCTTTTGCAAGTGGCCAAACGGACTAATACTCCACTAATTCCTTAACAAATGGATTGGGTTTTGAGGAGCCGCATCTTCAACTAATGGTCTAGTTGGTAGAACCAGAGCTTTCCCAAACCTCCCATATTTCGGCATATGCGACTCATCAGAGTAGGCATACGTTAAGGTGCGGCCTCGAAAGGCTTGAAAATATTTCAATTAAGGTAATTTAGGCGGGTTTCGTATGATGGGTTGGCGTTTTCTGTTGGGTATATAGAACTACCCCCTGGCCCACGCAGTCACGTGACTACGTAGCTCAGTGGGTACTTCTATATAACCAGGAAAAGAATGTCGTGGGTTCGAGTCCCACCGACTTCGTATTTCCGCTTTTTTCAGGGAAAAACACAACGGAAATAACGCCTTTGCGAGCGTGCGCGCTGGAGACGTGAAAGGTTATGGTAGTTTGCCCCATAGTACGACGGTATAGTGCGTGGCGAGGGGAGAGAGCCCCGGAGATCCCTGTTACGAAATCGGTGAGAGTCAATTGGCGGACTCCCAAACATATCTCTTGTTGGTATGATAGAACTACCCACTGAGCTACGTAGTCACGTGACTGCGTGGGCCAGTGGGTAGTTCTATACAACTAGTGGGCCAGTGGGTAGTGTTATATGACCAACAAAAAATATGCCATGGGTTCGAATCCCACCGACTTCATATTTCCGCTTTTTTCCGGGAAAAGGAAAGAGGAAAAAACGTCGAGCGTGCGCGCTGGAGACGTGAATGGTTGTGATTGTTTGCTCCTGAGTACTACGGCAGTGCGTGGCGAGGGCAGAGAGCCCCGGAGATCCCTGATACGAAGTGGTTAGAGTCAATTGGCGGACTCGCAAACATATCTTTTGTCGGTCATATAGAACTACCCACTGAGCTACATAGTCACGTGACTACGTGGGCCAGTGGGTAGTTCTATATAACCAACATTTTCTATTCGGGATAGTCAGGAAATCATTCAGATATTATTCCCCGCATAAACGGGTTTATTAGTTTCCGCGCACAGATTGATTAACATCATCCTGTTGAGCCTGGTACAAACTACAGTGCAGTTCCAAGGGGAGTCGCCGACCTATATAAGCGCAACGAGTACATGCCCATGCTGCTGTAGTAGACGGTATGGCTACAATCACGCGCCAGATACACGTGCAAAGCCCGTAGCATTCGGGCATTCGTTGGTATCTACTTGTACTTTAGAAAGACTGCTGTCTCTGTCTGTGTCGATCTGATGCACCGGTACTCGCCTGGTACCAGTATGGGCCCAAATATAGGTATCGGTTACATATTAACATAATGATTTCATTTGGTATTCTGTAAGGACGAAGAGGTACCTCGTATTGAAGGTCTCCGTCACATCAAGCAGCACCAACAGTTGTTCACGAATACGAGCAGCGCAGCCAAGTTCTCCCAATAGAACAACACGACAGCAATACCATGACACACCTGTTATATGCAAAGAAAGGAGATTCGCCCTCTCTTGGGCACATTCCGGATTAGAGACTCTTGGTGGGAATAGGCTTCCGCCAGCTGTAGACTCAAGCTGCGCTGTCGAAGCGCTATACATCCCCATCATCCATATTGCGAGAAACACCGTCCTCATCAGCCGCTTGCCCAGCTTCTATTTTGCATTCGAGCTGCTGCAAGCGCACCAATTATATCGGCCTTGTTTCAGCGTCAGCTCTCCGCGAGCCCGAACGGTTTCTGTATCTCTTTGGTCGCGCTATACAGCTGCGAGCAGCGAGGGTCACCCTCTCGTGAGGGCCACTATGGCTTATGAGAAGACGGTGCGGTGCAATCACGACGCAGGTGGTATGGTTCTACCGCGCCACTCAAGCTATTTTATTGGCAACGTGCTGCCGTATTGTTGTTGATTAGTTAAAGTTGCACCGTGTACTCTGGGCGGCCCCCAACAGGCTCTTTTGTATTATACTCTGATTGGATGAGATTAAAAATATGAGCTCTGATCGGCCTGTACTACGTATGGGGCTCCAAGGTGGTGTGTTGTACACACTGGTCAGCGAAATAATTCGCTTAGGTCAATGTTTATGGATAAACGAATCTTGATTTGTCTTCCCTCCTTTCTTTCGCATTTGAGCCGATTTCCCTCGCCTAGAGCTCAAAGGGGGCTTTCCAGTGAAACTATCCGTTGCTACAGGGGTGAATCTAATTATATTCCAAAAAGGAGCATCAACATGTATCTGCAAAAAAACACTCATTTTTCGGTAACTTGGGCAGAGAAACGGGATCCTTGGCGTCTTGAACAAATCTTACCCACCCGCTAAAATTGGGTTATTTGCCCCAGTTTAGCAATGAGTAGGTTCGCCGGAAAAACCTGGAAGAGAGCTCAACAATAATTTCAAGAGAGTGGCCGGTTTTGTGCTCTCAGCGAGGAAATATTCTTAAATGCATAGGAAACGGAAGATCTACAGGGAAAACAAGCTAACATTACTTTTTCCAAAAGCAGTGGCCTTAGAGGTGCTATATACTCAATGAGCATGGCCGACGATCGACAATTCCTCTGACGTTTTTGTGAACGAATATACCAGGTAGAGCAGTAGCGCTGCTTCAGTACGTCTATCTCCAGAAAATAACCATTGATACGCGCAGTAGGGCATCAGGTATGACACGTACGCAGCAGACAGCGGTAGTACATATGTCATATATAATGTGTAAAACCTTGGCACGGTGGTTTGAGAGGCTGTGCCGTCGACGTTAGTCGAGGTGATTGCACGGTGCGAGAGGATAGCCTGGAAGACGAAGTGCTTCCGAAATGTAGAGAAGATGTTGAATAGCACAACGGTGGCGCTTAATTTGGCCAATACACACAGATATAAACCGCAGAGTTGCAGTAGACCAGACGACGGCTGCTTCCCAGAGATGACCAGGACAGCTATGATCCGGAACGATCTACACGAGAGAGCCACACGAGAGAGTAAGCTACCTGGATATCAAGCGGAGAATCCTACGGAAGTAATTGCTCCGCACACATACGTACGTTACACTTGAACCAACACATAGGAGATCTACGATACACAAGAGCAGTGCTATTGAACATTGACTCATAATGGCTATGTGCTAAGATTTCCATAACACTCCCCCTCAATGGAAGTTGCTCTAACTCGTACCAAACTAATGATGATTAATTCAAGCAAGCATTTTCGTTTCATGCATTTCAACCACTAAAGTACCACGAATGTTTCAGTCCTATACGTGCAACAATACATTCATGCGCTTGCTAAAGAGTACCTGCTACTGCACCAACCAGACTACCCTGACTTCCAATTCTACATGGCTCGTTCAACCAGTGATGGCGCGAGGCCGAATGTCGATTACAGAAAGAGCAAGTTGATTCGCACAAGCAGAACCGATTCAAAACAAACACACAAACATCTAACACGACTATTTGAACTGGCTGTTGATGATGAACTGGCTGTTGATGAAGTCGTTCACGTTGAAGTTGCTGATGATGTCCAGCAGGTTCCTGAAGCGATGCTTGTTCAGGTGCTTTGTGCCGATGTCGGCAGGGTTGATGTTTGTCAGGATGTAGTGGATGGAGATCCTTCCCTTCGACACGAGCTCTCGGATGACGAAGAAGCGCAGCGCGATGGGCTTCGTCATCGAGCTGAAGGAGCGGTTTCCCAGCGCGTGCAGCGTCGCTATGTTGTCGCAGTACAACGGCACTTTCGCGAAGTCCTTGCCGAACCCTAGCTCAGTCAGCATGTTCGAGCAGAACACTGCTTCCTTCATCGCCAAACCCGACGCGACCAGCTCCGCCTCCATGGTCGACATGGCAGTCAGACCTTGTAGCCCCGACTTGATGCCAGTCGGCGCATCGCACAGCATCGACGGGTAGCATGAGGTGAATTTTCCGTCGTCCGGGTTGTTGGCCCAGTTGGAATCCGAAAAGACTGCAAGCTTGAAGGCTCCCCTCTTGTACGTAATGCTGAAGTCGGTTGTCCCCGCGAGGTAGCGAAGAGTGTGCTTCGCCGCCACCATGTGGATCTTGCTGGGATTTGCCATCGGGGAAGCCAGTTGACCAACGGCATACATGATGCCGTACCTTAACACTTGGGAAACATACATCAGGCACCCCACGATGCCCTGGTAGCGCTTCTTTTCTTCCTCGTCCAGCAGAGTCTCGTCAGGCTGCTGGTTGGAGAGTTCGGTACCGTACGCCGGCGTGTTGGTCGGCTTGCATTCAGACGTTCCGAACCTCGCCAGGATGGATAATGGAGTAAGCCTCTTGAGAGATCGTGAGGGTGCCACGCTGTAGGTCTTGATTTATCTCCATACCCAAGACGAGCGACACCGCTCCCATGTCGGTCATCTTGAAACGCTGCGTCAACTTCTCGTTCACCATCGCCATGGCGTCAGAGTTGTTGCTGGCCACAAGGAGATCGTCCACATAGAGGGTCAAGTAGATCCGAACACCGTCGTGATCGTACAAGTAGACACGTGTCGGACTGAAGCGGAACAAAGCCGATCTCGACAAGGGCGGGATCGATGGTATTGAGCCGGTTCCTGGGGCTTTGGGCCAGCCCGTAGAGGCTCTTCCCTAGCTGCATCACTAGCGCACCTCCATCCTTGTCCTTGACCTCCAAGCCAGGCGGATGCTCGACGAACACCAACTCCTGGATATCCGCGTACAGGAAGGCAGTTGAGACGTCCATCTGGTGTAGAAGCAGGCCGAAGTGCACGGCTATGCAGCATATGATCCGCACGCTTCGAATCATGCTAACCGGGGCGTAGATGCTGCCAGAGTCAAGGCCAGGAACTTGGTTCCAACCTTGGGCCACTACACGAGCCTCATAACCGGTCATGGATAATGTGTGATACCCTGGCATGGTGATTTGAGAGGCTGTGCCGCCGACGTTAGTCGAGGTGATGGCACGGTGCGAGAGGATAGCCTGGAAGACGAAGTGCTTCCGAGATGTAGAGAAGATGTTGAATAGTACAATGGTGACGCTTAATTTGGCCAATACACACAGATATGAACCGCAGAGTTGCATTAGACCAGACGACGGCTGCTTCCCAGAGATGACCAGGACAGCTATGATACAAAACGATCAACAAGAGAGAGACACACGAGAGAGTGAGCTACCTGGGTATCAAGTGGAGAATCCTACGGAAATAATTCCTCCGCACACATACATACGTTACACTCGAACCGACACATATGAGATCTACTATACACAAGAGCAGTGCTACTGAACATTGACTGAAACTGGCTATGTTCTAACATTTCCATAACAGCATACGTAAGTGGACACGTGCTTCACGTGCAACAAACCAGAGACGTACACACGCACGTGCAAGCCACATGCTACCATCCAGCCACCATGCCCTACTACGTTCTCGGGTGGCCACTGGCCAACCAGCCAGAACTCCAGTTCACGGGTGGACGGGACCTCCCCGGTTTCGTGCACATATTAGAAAGCGCGTGCAAAAGGCCAAGCCGATGAGCACCTTTAGTGAGCTTAACATATCACAATACGTGTGGATTCGCCCATGGTCTGTGACCTTGTCATGATTTTTGGGGGTTCGAAAAGGAGCTTCCAATTACTGCCGAATGGAGTTTGCCGACGTCCAGTGGGTTACGCGTCGTAGCTGGCTTTACAAAATATACATATATATTCCCACCTTCTACTATGTCGACAAAACCGGGGGGGGGGGGGCGTCTACCCGAGTCAAGACGTAGACAACGTTCAAGTGCAAAACATTAAATGTGCACGGGCTTAGGCAACCGCCAACTCACCATCCTTCTCGGCCGGCCTCTCGTTCTGAAAGTGGCTTTTTAGTCGCGCCTCCCGTCACGCGAACACCCCTCTTTTCGGGAGACTCGGGAGCTTGTTGGCAAGGGTATTGGATCAATCGGTGGTTTACGACAGGTATGCTATGGAAGGATCCTGTTTTCCCGCCCGTATGCTTGCATACCATTAAAGGCGACGCGGCCTTAAAGGCACAGCTGGCGCCATGGCCGTACGAGACTAGGGGCGGGAAGAATGTAACGCCTGTTTGAACTTCACATTTATACCCTAATGCTCCTGACAACTATTGGTTCGTTCGAATTGGAACATCACAGCACACTACGAGTACGAGTACGAGTACTGGTAACATACCTTACCCTACGACTTCAGCAGTACGAGCCGCCCAGATATATCAACACGGGTGGATCCCTGGTCGTACTTCTCTTAAAACGTAAACATTGATGTGGTCAGCACATAATGATGCGTACAGTAGCCCACTGTTGTTACTATCGCCCTGTAGCCAGGACAGAAAAAAACTACCCGATACGACATGTACATGAAACAAAACAGGGCTTTTCACGGGTCGGATTACAGCTCGCTGGTCGGATCGGGTCAGAGGATGACTCGGTCCGACCTATGACATTTGAAAACCTACCTCATGTCTCGACCCGGCCCGACCTGACCCGACCCGACCCGTGAGTTTTCGAGCACCACTCGACCCGACCCGATTCGACCGGCGATGTTTTTTGGACCCGTCTGACCCGACTCATGGGCCAGGTCATGATCCGTGAAAAGCTTTGTCAAAAATGAGTAGTACAGTACACTGGAAGCAATCTACAGAAGCAGGAAAGTTGTTGCGCTTTGGTAGTTTTTTCAAGTGGATGCCCATCGGTACATTATTGGTGGGTGAAATGAACTTGCTCCGTGTAGCGCTTTCGATATGTTTCAAAATCGACGTTTTTATCAAGAATTACGCCGATGGGTGGCCGACCATGTGCAGTTGTTATCGGCGCATTTTGAGGCGCGATGAGCTGTTATAGCTGCTTCGGAGGATGGTATTCTTGGGCCGCAGGAAACAACCAAATGTTATGTACCCGGTATATGGTTCCCATTATTGTAGGTGTACCAGCTTAGAGCAGGAAGCACGTCTTCGAGCGAGATCAACGTAGACGAAGTCTTCACGATGCGTGCTCGCTTAACAAGCTTTCTCGTTCTACTCCCTGCTGCCCTGTTGCTTATGAAGGATGGAAGCTCCAAAGAGCCATCACAGGTTGCGCTAATTGCAGACGTGCGAGACGCCGTGGGCAATTTGGTGGAGGTCATACAAACATACCATAACTCAAAGAAGATCTCCCAGGTCATGACATCGACTTTGTTCAAACGCCGCCAGGGAGAGGCGGAAACGGTGATCAAAGAGGCTCTTTTTCATCTACAGGTAAGCGCAAATGCTGCAATGTAACGATCACTGACGTTAACGGCGATGGCACCGGAATTATATGTTGATATCCCACAAACACCGCCTGGTACTATTCTTGAAGCAAACTCGTATCTGTTCTCTTCCGAAACATGAACAGTGTATTCTCCAGCAACTTCCGGAAGTGAGGTGATACGACTCTACGCAATTAGTGCGCCTGCTGCTTCGCTACGTACAGATGGTTCAACGTATGCCCGGCGGCCTGCATTTTATATGGCTGCATTGGTCCCACTCTGGGCATTCACCAGTTTTCGGGGTACTTGTTCAACGCCATTCAAACTATTTATAACTACAATTTTCGTGTGTTAAGGCATTGTATTCGTGACGGGCTTATCCATCGCCCTCTTCGCACACTTGAGCGCACATGCTGTTAGTTTGGCGTCTGACTTTACATCACAAACCAGGTGTGACTGACCACGTACGTAACCAACCCGATCTCACAGTTGCTGGCTTCCAGGGTGACTGTCACCGCCTCCATGTATGCCCTCTCACTTTATGAGATACGGTTGTGCACGCCCTGAATGCATGCAGTTTGAACTGCAAGTACACATCGCACGCGGGGTGAAGACTCTCGGCCAAAACTCTAATCGTGGTCAGCCAATCAGTTCACAAGGACAAGAGGTGAGATGGCGGGACGGCGGGTGCTCAGTCTCGGTCTTGTGAGTGTTTTTGTATCCTGTGTAAAATACATTACGTCACCTCTTGGGAGGGTGTGTCTCGACTCCCCAATGGAGTATTGGAACGCTTGGAACCTGGAACAAAACTGGATCGGGCTTGTGCTGATTGGTTATGAAATGAAATGTATTTTCTAGCCTTCCACCCTGGGTAGGGAACTTTGGAAGAGTAAGAAAAGTCTCAGACAGGTACCACAGGTACGAGTATACCGGATACCAGGTACTCTAGATAGGATATATGGTGTCAAGGCTTTACCTCACAGCTACCGCAAACTGTTGTCCGCGCTCTGCGCGATGAAACCTGCCGATCCCACGGCTCTTCGGGGCTTCCTGCTCCACCTAGAAGCGAGCTCATAGCTGCTTTGTACCACTCACAACAACAGATGAAGTCGCCGTCACCACGCAGCTGTGGCCTATAGGACGCCTACCAGTATCAATATAGCACTGCCTTGTATTGAGAAGCTAGTACACTCTCAGGTGGCCGCCCGATGACGGTCTGCAGGGGTTGCTCACAGAGTCGTTACGAGACGAACAATAGCATCGCATATGGTGTAGAAGATACAAATTTCCGGTTGAACAGGGGCGCTCGATGACCCAACTGAATCTTACTGACCGATGAGCGAGGAGGCGCTAAGATGAAATTCAGAAGAGTGAGAGCAGAAGGGGGGGTTCCTGCATCGTCGACGTCGAAAAAGCCGCTAGGGTCCAGAACCCCTTTTCGACCAACGTCTAGATGTCAGATCATGCTCCAGAAGCCTGTATAGACCGTTACAGTACTGTCAGAAACCCTCGAGTATTCCCAAAAGACGATTTACCGAGAACCCGCCTCCTAGAACGCGAATTGCGAGTACAGGGACAACTACTCCTTGAGTGACCAGCAGCCACCACACCACTGCTGTGTTTGTGCAGCATATCCTTGTATCTGGTATCTAGTAGGACCAGCCGATACTCTTTGACTACGCGGACATCGCAGTGTCCTTAACCGCTATGAGTATTAGATGGCATTGCCACACCGACGAGCAACTCTGTAGGCTACGTGCTACTGCTGTGGCACTGCAGCAATGTTATTGTACATTCGCTACTGAACATTGATAATGATAATAGGCTGATGTCACCTACCAGGTATCTTTAGCACTACTCTTCATTTGATGTGTATTCAAAACACATCTGCAATGCCGCAAACTAAGTACTCTCGCAACCCAACACTTCCACCGTGGAGTTTACTCTTAAATCATAACTTCTGCAGTGAAGGTCGTTGGAACCGATTGCCCCTTTCACTGGTAGGCTTGTTTTAATGCAATACACGCCCTTGAAAAATCCGCCCTCCCCTCACCGGTTATTCGTCATACAGGGGATTCACTTGATAAACTGATGCATTTCCTTCCACAGCTGTCAGATTTTGTCCCCCTCAGAAACGGGTTTTATACTTTCCGCTCACAGACTGCCTAACATCACCCTGTTGAACCTGATAGCTACACTATAGATGCAAGGGGAGTCGCCGACCTATTATATATTATATTATATATATATAATATCACGATTCAGCTAATGGCTCCCACATCTTGATTAATGAATGCATCCGGTTCATGCGAGGTTAAAAAAAATCATTTTTTGATATTTGTTGGCCTCTCTCGCCCAATAGTCCATATTCACGACTTGAAACCACGCAAGTGCATTCATCACGTGCACTTTATGGCACCTACGAATGCAATGACGCGTTGCTCGTTGACGCGTTGCTCGTTATGTGCCACCGACATGAACACCTTCAAATGAGTAGACCTCAGCCGCTGTGGTGCTGCCCAACATCCTCGGCACCACTCTGTATCTCTGTACTCGTTGTGCATGCTTCGACGCGCATGGACGTGACATTACACAACACAAACACCGCCACCCTATTTATGCATTCATCAAACGTCGTCACAACATGTCAAGTAGTTACGATTGGCCATGCCCACTGCAGATTACAGCATTGAGATGCCCCATGCCCGCTGCCGCATACGAGCAAATATGCGGATTTTCTGCAGACAACCTCGCCAATCAAAATTCCGCCGCATATTATGTTTACCCGCATCTACACTACGCATCTACGCATCTACATTTCCGCCGCAATCATACGCGGCACCCCGCCAAACCTCTACTGCCCATTCCGATGCCGTCAACACGACAATACTCGAAAGCTCAACAGAACCGACGCAACGAACAAAGGCGACTTCGACGCGCGAGGAGGAACGAAACACTCAATTGTCGCAGAAATCCTCTCGATGTCTCTTTCCGAGTCATTCATCCGCCTGCCCATCCTGCGTACTTTCCATTGATATTTCATCTAAAATTATACTGATTACACATTCATCGCCCCTGATACGGCCACCGCGTTTCAATTCAGTCATGCCCAAAGTCGCGGGGATGTATCATCGATGCCACTTCCTCCTTTAATAGACATAACCTGCATCCTCCTCTCTATTTCCCGCACTTCTCATCCTCAATTCATTGATTGACCTTCTTCGGGCGTATCTCCGGGTGGCCGTCCCGCCGCCTACGGCGGGCGGCCACCTTACCCTAGTTATATATATATCACGATTCAGCTAATGGCTCCCACATCTTGATTAATGAATGCATCCGGTTCATGCGAGGTTAAAAAAAATCATTTCTTGATATTTGTTGGCCTCTCTCGCCCAATAGTCCATTTCACGACTTGAAACCACGCAAGTGCATTCATCACGTGCACTTTATGGCACCTACGAATGCAATGACGCGTTGCTCGTTATATGCCACCGACATGAACACCTTCAAATGAGTAGACCTCAGCCGCTGTGGTGCTGCCCAACATCCTCGGCACCACTCTGTATCTCTGTACTCGTTGTGCATGCTTCGACGCGCATGGACGTGACATTACACAACACAAACACCGCCACCCTATTTATGCATTCATCAAACGTCGTCACAACATGTCAAGTAGTTACGAGTGGCCATGCCCACTGCAGATTACAGCATTGAGATGCCCCATGCCCGCTGCCGCATACGAGCAAATATGCGGATTTTCTGCAGACAACCTCGCCAATCAAAATTCCGCCGCATATTATGTTTACCCGCATCTACACTACGCATCTACGCATCTACATTTCCGCCGCAATCATACGCGGCACCCCGCCAAACCTCTACTGCCCATTCCGATGCCGTCAACACGACAATACTCGAAAGCTCAACAGAACCGACGCAACGAACAAAGGCGACTTCGACGCGCGAGGAGGAACGAAACACTCAATTGTCGCAGAAATCCTCTCGATGTCTCTTTCCGAGTCATTCATCCGCCTGCCCATCCTGCGTACTTTCCATTGATATTTCATCTAAAATTATACTGATTACACATTCATCGCCCCTGATACGGCCACCGCGTTTCAATTCAGTCATGCCCAAAGTCGCGGGGATGTATCATCGATGCCACTTCCTCCTTTAATAGACATAACCTGCATCCTCCTCTCTATTTCCCGCACTTCTCATCCTCAATTCATTGATTGACCTTCTTCGGGCGTATCTCCGGGTGGCCGTCCCGCCGCCTACGGCGGGCGGCCACCTTACCCTAGTTATATATATATCACGATTCAGCTAATGGCTCCCACATCTTGATTAATGAATGCATCCGGTTCATGCGAGGTTAAAAAAAATCATTTCTTGATATTTGTTGGCCTCTCTCGCCCAATAGTCCATTTCACGACTTGAAACCACGCAAGTGCATTCATCACGTGCACTTTATGGCACCTACGAATGCAATGACGCGTTGCTCGTTATATGCCACCGACATGAACACCTTCAAATGAGTAGACCTCAGCCGCTGTGGTGCTGCCCAACATCCTCGGCACCACTCTGTATCTCTGTACTCGTTGTGCATGCTTCGACGCGCATGGACGTGACATTACACAACACAAACACCGCCACCCTATTTATGCATTCATCAAACGTCGTCACAACATGTCAAGTAGTTACGAGTGGCCATGCCCACTGCAGATTACAGCATTGAGATGCCCCATGCCCGCTGCCGCATACGAGCAAATATGCGGATTTTCTGCAGACAACCTCGCCAATCAAAATTCCGCCGCATATTATGTTTACCCGCATCTACACTACGCATCTACGCATCTACATTTCCGCCGCAATCATACGCGGCACCCCGCCAAACCTCTACTGCCCATTCCGATGCCGTCAACACGACAATACTCGAAAGCTCAACAGAACCGACGCAACGAACAAAGGCGACTTCGACGCGCGAGGAGGAACGAAACACTCAATTGTCGCAGAAATCCTCTCGATGTCTCTTTCCGAGTCATTCATCCGCCTGCCCATCCTGCGTACTTTCCATTGATATTTCATCTAAAATTATACTGATTACACATTCATCGCCCCTGATACGGCCACCGCGTTTCAATTCAGTCATGCCCAAAGTCGCGGGGATGTATCATCGATGCCACTTCCTCCTTTAATAGACATAACCTGCATCCTCCTCTCTATTTCCCGCACTTCTCATCCTCAATTCATTGATTGACCTTCTTCGGGCGTATCTCCGGGTGGCCGTCCCGCCGCCTACGGCGGGCGGCCACCTTACCCTAGTATCCTTAATGAGGACACACAACCCGTAATACGCGCGATCGGAGTATCACACACAGCTTGCAAGGATGAGTTTCGACAAAATATTCGATCTCCCAGCTGGAGTGTAATTTAAAGGGAAATTGACAAAATCGGGTACACCCGGGTGGTTTCTGAATACCTTTTTTTCCGCGACGGGGCGCGCTTACGTACGCCTGCAAAACGCCTCCAAATCGCCTTCTGGCGCATGAACTCACTGCGCCTTGTGTACGCGCAGCACCCCAAACCGTTTTTTCGGCGTTCGAACCCTCAAAACGGCGCCAATGACGGCCCCCAAAAAGTGCTCTCGACGGACAACCCGATTTTGTTTAGGAACACACCGGGTATACCCCGCCCTGTGCTTCGATTTTATCAACTACCCGATTTCGGCCATACTGCACCCGTTTTTGTTCACTTGCAAAACCCGCGGAGACACGGAAACGGACGACATCTCCCCGCAACCCAGCTGTGGAAGATCCCGCACACAACTAGCAACTTGGCGACTGTCATGCGACCACAGCAGCACTGCTAACTTCCCGGCCCACAAAGATCCAGCCCCGATGCAACCGCACTGCAAAGAATGGTGGCATGGCGGTGAGCGCGGACACCCAACCAAGATCCGGCGACACCCAACCAAGATCCGGCGCTAGGACGAAAAGACATAACCATATTGTTGTTTGTTGTTTTCTCACATTAACTCTTGTCAAAAATCTAGAGCCCGTGGTGACACAAAGGTGCTGGAGCCCTAAGAAGATCCGAAAAACCAAGTGAAATCAAAATTCGTCAGGGAAATACTACGCTTTCCCGCCTAAAAACGCATGATACGGAAGAAGGCGCACAACAAGTGAAAAGGTCAAATGTGCAAACTAAACTCACATGGCCGCGGGTATCCACTCAACTACAGCATAGAGTTCCCCCGTCCCCACAACTAACCAACTCGTATATACAGTATATGTAGAGACGGTCCACTGTTGGTGATTTGGTCCTCACAACAACACGCGTCAGACGAGTCTGAGGGTGCCTGTTTTCGGAGAACTTCGTGTTTTTCCGAAAAAATAAGGGACGTATGTATCCTCCCTTCCCCGGAGCATGTATAGCGGTGGGGTGCTTCGAAGTAGTTCGTATAACTCAACAAAACTACTTGTACTTCGTAGTACAGCTGTTGCGTGTGTGTATGCGTTCGCAGTATGTGTTAGCAGTCCAGTACGTGTTCGCAGCACAGTATGTGCTCGCAGTACAGTAGTAGTATGTGTTCGCATCACGGTATATATATGTTCGCGTTATTGAGTACGTGTTCGCAGTAGGTGTTTGCAGTACAGAATGAATGTGTTCGCAGTACAGCATGTGTTTGCGGTAGTATGTGTTTGTTCACGCCGAAAAAACGGTTTGGGGTGCTGCGCGTACACAAGGCGCAGTGAGTTCAGGCGCCAGAAGGCGATTTGGAGGCGTTTTGCAGGCGTACGTAAGCGCGCCCCGTCGCGGAAAAAAATGTACCCGATTTTGTTCAGAAACCACCCGGGTGTACCCGATTTTGTCAATTTCCCTAATTTAAATATTACAATATTTTTAATGTGTAGTCTAGACTATGCTACAATTTTTTTTTGAATCACAAAACATCGATCGAAACGCACCAACGGCTTGTTCAAATCACACGTTGTGATATTACTGCTTTTCAGAGGGCAAACGGGATGGTTTAAAGTATACCTAAATACAGAAACTCCCCCATTCGATCCTTGTCTCGTTTTAGCCAACATAGCAACACGAATCAAGTGCACAACAAAAAACATTACATTTTGAATAATATGTTCAGAACCTCTGCAAGTAGACCAGGCCCCCAACTCGCTACTCAGCTTCGAGGCTGTATCGATATTTTGGTCCCACTGACTTGGGCACGTGAAATTTCGCACGGAGAAGCAATCTGACGTTCCTACGTACCACACCCTGAATCGTTACGTAAAAAGCGGTGGTGGTTCATCTAAAGATAACAGCGATGTGTGATCCTGAGAAACCGCTGTACAGTACTCAACTGTTTGAATTCGCTTGCTGTATAACGTGTAACGTGTTCTGTGTAACCACGCGGCGTGCCGCTACGGCGTGGATCGAGGAGAGAAGATAAAATACTCGTACACCGGATACCAAATACACACCAGGTGGGTCAATACCGTTCTGTCAGAGACCGCACCATATAAACCACACACAGGAAGTAAGCCGCACCTGATTGTCACCGGCTGCACCACTCACATATATACGGGCAGCATCGTTATCATCAAAGCCCGGGTCGTATCATTATCATCATCGACAGCCCCGCGGGGGGGGCAGCTCCACACTCCAAGGCATATACCGAATAATGCCTCGACACATAATACGAAACCCCAGAATATACGAAACCACCAAATGTCTGCGGACCCGTATCGAACAACCGCATACCACAAACAGCCCCCCTATTCGGTGCTCAATACGATAGGTCCCGAACAACTTATCACCAATTGCCAGGTAAAACGGCAAATAAATCCCAAATTCCATAATAAATCATTGCCAAGGTAAAACGGCAAGCCCAAATTCCGTCATGAAGAATTGCCAAGGTTAAACGGCAATCCCTATACCAAATCTCTCAATCTCCATTCCAGCATTGATCTCCCAATCTAAAGCGAGACAGTAACTATACGGGAAGAGAAAAATCCAACAAACAAGAGTATGCTGGTAAAATCCTCAACCAAAACCAATAACACCGTCTTCTCACTAAAAATAGCATTCCGCCCGATAACATCGGCCCCCCTGTTGTACAAAAATATCACACCACCCGATAACATCGGCCCCCCTGTTGTACAAAACATCATACCGCCCGATAACATCGGCCCCCCTGTTGCGTACTCTGGACGAGTAGGACAACAGTACGTGTCTGATATAGGGCATCTCAAATCGAACTATAACAGCCCCCCTGCTATTAATAGGTGCTCACCACGGGAGTATGCAAAAGGCAACGATTGCATCTGAATTTAAAAGTACTAAGGATACTAGTAATTCTGGGTCCCCTGTACGTTGTGCATACTTAACCAATAGCCAACGTGTACGGCACGATTCATCAAGACCATCGGCATATCTTACTGGCGTGTTAACCTTACTCGACGCATGAGTACATCCCAATACTTTCTCCAATTCCCTAAAAATAACTTCTCCGTTCCACTCACCCAACACCCCAATACCCAAAAAAAAAAAAAAAAAATGCAAGAAATCACCACAAATTCATGACAAAGTTGCGGTGAAAACGAAACGCCTCCGTGTGCAAAGGCTTGGTGAGAAAATCAGCATGCTGCAGTGTCGACGCTACGTGGACAATCTCGAACTCCCCGTTAGCAACACGTTCCCGAAGGAAGTGATGACGGACATCAATGTGCTTACTGTTGGGAGTGGTCACAGGGTTTTTCGCCAAATGTATCGCCCCCTGGTTATCTTCCTTCACCGTGGTACACCCAACATCGCGGTCCGGGAAAATAAAACTCCAGAGTTACCGCATGAGAATCGTCTCGCGAAAACCCGTGGCCATCGCCACATACTCTGCCTCCGTAGACGAAAGCGTAACGGATTTTCTGCGTCCTAGAGTAGAACGATACACATGCACCAGCACACATGATAACTCCACCAGAGACAGACCTTCGGTCATTGGCCTCGTGCGCATAGTCCGCGTCCACGTACAACTCCAGCTGAACTCCATCACTGAGACCCCTCTGAAAAGTAATACCGTAAGTACTCGTCGATTTGATGTACATCACGATGTGCAGCGCTGCCTGCCAATGCAATAACTTTGGCGCTGCAGAGTACCTTTTTCCACCGCTCGAACCGCGTTAAGGATGTCCGGGCGGGTCTGGTTCGCCAGCCACATCAAATGCCCTACCAACGACCGAAAAGGCTCATCAACGTCTGGTTCATCGTGGTCAAACACCTCAAGCTTTAGGTCAACCACCGCAGGGATGCTCTTGCCGCGAGTGACACCAAACTGCGCTACTATACTTTCAGCGAAAACCTGCTGTGAGATCGTCAACTTCCCTGCATCCCAGTCTCGAGAAAATCGGCAACCTGCGTACCACCGCAACTCCCCCAGGTTGTTGATAGGAACGAACTGGTTCAGGTCCTCACAAAACTTGTCACACCTACTCTTAAGCCCCATCGCAAATATGTCATCCACATGCACTACTACTATGATAGAAACGGCCCCCGCTTCCACCAAACGCATAACACACGCATCAGCCTCACACTGCTCAAAACCAAGACCCCTCATGCCGCGTACCAAGTGATGGTGCCATTGCCGCGACGCCTGCTTCAAACCATACAGGCTGCGGCACAACTTAACCACCTTACCGGACATCGACCCGCACCCCTTGGGGAGGCGCATGTAGACATCCTCACTTAGCTCTGGCTGGACAAACGCCTGCTCGGCATCAAAATGGCATAAATCCAATTCAAACTCGCACGCTATGGCAGCCAGCAAACGAATACTCGCAACTGATGGGCACGGGGAATAAGTCTCGAAATAATCAACGCCTGCACGCTGCCCAAAGCCCCGCGCTACCAGCCTGGCCTTTGCCCGCACTACTCTACCAAATTCGTTGACCTTCCAAGAATAAACCCACTTAGCAGAGATTACGTTGATGCCGTTTCGTTGCTACGTGTCACCACCTCTCTCGTCCACCACAGCACCGGACGTCCTCGCGCGGTACAGACCGTCAAACTCAGTGTCCATGGCATCAAACCACACATCTCCGTGTTCATCCTCGCACGCTTCGCGATACGAGTCGGGCGTTACCAACGTACCACAGCAGCTGGAGCCGACGTCAGCGACCGTTGCATCACCGGAGTCCTTGCCCGTGTCCATTCCCCCTGCGCCGCCCGCGACCGTTGCACCGCCGGAATCCTCGCCCGCGCCTCCACCCTCTGTGGAGGTGCCGGTGCAGCAGCAGCAGCAACCGCGGGTATCGCCGGCGGTGACGCGGTCGGCGGCGCGACAACGGGGGGGCCTGGGCCCGCAGCATGGCTTCGTTATGCCAACGGTAATCTGGCTCCGGCACAGGCTGCCCAGCACTTGCCTGCTGCATGGGCCGCCCGCTCCCCCCAGCGGTACCCGACTGAACCGCTGCCTCGGCGGACATCCTCAACGCTCTCTCCGCTGACAACGCCGCGTCTCGCTCAGCCACCGTCACGTCTCGCTCAGCCAACGTCGCGTCTCGCTGAGCCAAATTAATCGACACTTCCTCAAGCTGCTGCCGAAGCAGCTCGGCCTCCTCGGCCATAACAACAACCCTTCAGCAAGCTCCGGGCCCGGAAACCCACGATTATCGTGTTTGAATTCGCTTGCTGTATAACGTGTTCTGTGTAACCACGCGGCGTGCCGCTACGGCATAGATCGAGGAGAGAAGATAAAATACTCGTACACCAGATACCAAATACACACCAGGTGGGTCAATACCGTTCTGTCAGACCGCACCACATAAACCACACACAGGAAGTAAGCCGCACCTGATTGTCACCGGCTGCACCACTCACATATATACGGGCAGTATCGTTATCATCAATTCCTGGGTCGTATCATTATCATCATCGACAGCCCCGCGGGGGGGGCAGCTCCACACTCCGAGGTATATACCGAATAATGCCTCGACACATAATACGAAACCCCAGAATATACGAAACCACCAAATATCCGCGGACCCGTATCGAACAACTGCATACCACAAACATCAACAAATCACCCTATCGATCTTTGTTCGAAGCCTGATGAAGTCTCTGGCGGATGCGAATGCACACCGTAGTTACAAGAAATCGCATGTACTTATTTTAGAGAAAAGTTTCAAAAACGTCAGCTGTGAGTTCGATCAATTCAAAGGTCGATACTCATCTTCGTCAGTATTATTTTATTATCACACCAAATACATTCAATGACAAATTATTACCAACAAATCAATTATGGTTCGGCGCGTCGTTTCATACACATCATCCCTTTCCAAAACCGTGAGATTTATCCCCTTGAAGGATTTATAGTTTCCACGAACAAATTGAGCTGCCCCACCCGCCCCCCCCCCCCCTGCCCCCCCCCCCACCCGCCGCCCCCCTTTTGATCAAAACCAGGCCCCCACGTGCTTGAAAACTCCGCCCTCCCCTCACCGGTTGTTACTTGCAGGATTCACGTGATAAATTGATGCATTTCCTTCCACAGCAGTCAGATTTTGTCCCCCTCAGAAGCGGGTTTTATAGTTTCCGCGTACAGACTGACAAACATCACCTTGTCGACCCTGATAGCTACACTGTAGTGGCAAGGGGAGTCGCCGGCCTATGTTCCTAATGAGGAAACACAACCCGTAATACGCGCGATCGGAGTATCACACACAGCTTGCAAAGATGAGTTTCGGCAAAATCTTCGATCTCACAGCTGGGGTGTTTTTTATTTTTATAGCATACATCATCCCAAAGTAACCAGTTCTTGTCATTACCAATATGCCATTATTACACAACGATATAATTGTGCTAAACACGTAACACAGTGAACACTATCAACAGTAATGGTACATAAACCATACGCACATGGCCACACGATAGGAAATATCAAAACTGTAATGAAGAGTAGCAAAAACATCACTACTACTGTAGATAACATCACAAATAGGAGCACCCTGCAAGTAGATGGAACGGTAAGATCGTTTCACGAAGAAAAAAGGCAACCACATACTACCTCACGTCTCTCGCCACGACATATGATCAAAACAACACAGTATCAATACTGTAGTATTAATAGTGTATCAATACGAAGTAACTCCTATAGACTATATATCTTCGCAACAGCAATACCACCCCACGGCTGGCGGTCATATGAATGGTGCGCACAACGAAATGAAGAAATAAAAACGAATGCAGTACCACAACACACACTTGCCAGTGGTAGGCCGAGAAACTACTGAGAACAATAGTCTGGCTAGAATCAACACGGGTGCTGCGAGCTGTGACACTTAGGCGGACTGCCGTCCTGTGCTACAGCGTCTTGAACTACTGGGGTCCTCACCGCATTTATTGCACGCGCCGACTCCGGAAGGTTTCGTTTCAGTTGAAACCGCTAACACCTATTTTCATGTTCAACTGCACTTTACCTGAGATGGGCTCGTGCGAAGTATAAGTCATCCAAAAATGTGTAATCCTCAACACAGGAGCTGTGCTGCTCACCGCAGCTACTGCTAGCAGCGACTATTATCAAAATCGCAACGTTGAAGAAGGATGTCCTACCCAGCCATACTTGGCACTCCCCCTCAACGGAAAGTGCACTACAACATAATAAACGAAAACTTAGCACTCCAGTACTTAACTTAGCACTCCCCCTTAACGGAAAGTGCGCGACAAAATAATATAACGAAATAAAACTTAGCACTCACCCTCAACGGAAAGTGCACGACAACGAAAAAACAAGCAAAATACTGATCATGACAAATGATAACCAGTATACAAGGTATGAGATTAGAAACTCCAACTCGGCTGAATTGCTGGTAATGAGGCCGACGGTTAAGCCCTGTTCATAATAGTCTTTTCGGAAAGTGGAAAGTAAAATTTTTTAATTGGAACGTGGAATCGGTAATCTCGCCGCCCCCAAAGGGGCGGCGAGATTATAAAAACGGAATCTAGATGCATGAACTACTCAAATTCCGTTTTTTATGATCTCGCCGCCCCCAAAGGGGCGGCGAGATTACCGATTCCACGTTCCAATTAAAGAATTCTACTTTCCACTTTCCGAAAAGACTATTATGAACAGGGCTTTACCATCACTTGTTGGAGTCAATGGGAGTACAACTTAGAAACAAATACTCGCAAAAATTTCGGGAAAAAACAGGTACATGATCGCTGTAATCACCTCGCCCAAGCACAGCTGTCGGCCTCCCCGGTCCTCGCTTCTGCGCCTGCCCCTTCCCATGACATCAGCAGGAATATATTGGACAATGATGTCATCGTACCGCTCAGCGTGCTCCGGTTGGCCGTTTCGTGAAATCAGCCACCGGGATCAAACGTCATTATTATGTTGGCGTGGAGATCCGGGCCGGGTTCAAGCTTCGTGTTGGCCAGAATCTTGCGGCGTACCCTTCTAGCCTGCCTTGGTGTAATACGAATACTTTTCATACACGTACCCATGTCTGTGTCGGGCTGTAGTGGTGCAAGAACCCTGAAAATCTCGCGTTTGAGTCGGAGCCGGGCTGCTGAAACGTCGCACTGAACTGCTGTGTGTAGCAGGATCAGCAGTAGAATCACGCGCACAAGTCTGAGCCGGATCGCTGAAATCACGGCTTCAAGCTTTCTCGGGCCGCTGGAAGAATCACGCTGTAGTACTACTCTGTCTATCAGTGTCCGTGATGAAATGATGCGCCCGGGTTGATGCCGAGAGGCAACAAGCACGAACACGAGTCGGAGTCGAGCTGCTGGTGATACAACGGAAAAATCACGCGTTACTGCTGTGTCTAGCAGTGTCTTTCCTGAAATGAGGCGCCAGAGCCGAGCGGCAATGATCACGAGCCCGAGTCGGATTCGAGCTGCTGATGGTACAACGGAAGGATAAAGCGTTACTACTGCGTGTGCATCAGTGTCCGTGCGGAAATGATGCGCCCGAGTCGAGCGGCTAAAATCACGAGCCCGAGTCGCAGTCTAGATGCTGATGATACAATGGATAAATCACGCGTCACTGCTGTGTGTAGCAGCGTCCGTGCTGAAATAATTATGCGCCCGAGTCGAGCGGCAAACGTCACGAGCTCGATGCGTAGTCAGGTCATTGCAACCGGGGCACCGAGCTGTGTCGGGCCGCCGAAGATCACGCGCCCGCGTCGGAACCAGGCCGCTGCGAGATCAGAGCACCGAGATGTATCGGGCTCTTGAAAGTCATGCTGGACTACCGTGGGTGAACTCCCCAACTGCTGACGGATCCAGCCCCGGGCCCACAAAGGTTGGTTTTGGTTGGTCCAGCTTTGGTTCGTCAACAGGACAAAGACGCAGCGATCGCCCGATGCGGTAACAAGTAGAAGTGGTGGTTCGACTGGTGAGCTGGATAGTTGTGAGTAGTCACTGAAAATCCAGCAGGCCCCGCAAAAAAGGGAGCCAAACGAGTGTATCTCGCCTGAGATGCAATCCCCCGTAGTTTCCCCCGTGCAGTGCGCTAGTATGATACGTCACGAGGCTTTCATAACCTATCAAGGAACTTTTTAATAGTACACTCTCAGGTGGCCAACCGATGACGGTCTCCAGGGGTTGCTCACAGAGTCGTTGCGAGACGAACTCGAGCATCGCATATGGTGTAGAAGATACATATTTCCGGTTGAACAAGGGCGCTCGATGGCCCAACTAAAGCTTACTGACCGATTACCGGGGAGGCGCTCAGATGCGGTGGAGAAGAGTGAGAGGAGAGGGGGGGGGCTCCACTTGTTTCGTCGACGTCGAAAAAGCCGCTAGGGTCCAAAACCCTGTTCGACCAACGTCTAGATGTCAGATCATGCTCCAGAAGCCTGTATAGACCGTTACGGTACTGTCAGAAACCCTCGAGTACCCAAAACACGATTTACAGAGAAACCTCATTCTAGAACGCGAACTACAGGTACAGGGACCACTATTCCTTGAGTGACCAGCAGCCACTACACCTCGCTGCAGCATAACCTCGTATCTGGTAGGCCTAGTCGATACTCATTGACTACGCAGATAGCGCAGTGTCCTTAACCGCTATAAGTATTAGATAGCATTGCCACACCGACGAGCAACTCTGTAGGCTACGTGCTACTGCTGTGGCACTGCAGCGATGTTGTACATTCGCTACTGAACATTGATAATGATATTAGGCTGATGTCGCCTATATCTCAACACCTTGTACCAAGGAGGGAAGGGGGGGGCGGCCCTCTCCCGTCCCCTGTGTTCGGTTTTATATCATATTTCGATTGGCATAGGGAAGTGGCGGTGTCAGGTACCCCCCCGCCCCCTTCTGTCGGGAGGCTTCAAGTTGAATAATTTGACGTGAGGTGTCCGAATTTGTTTTTTCGGTCGCCCTCGGGTCAAATGGAAAAGAAATCCCTGGTGGAAATTATGGCAAATCCCTGACATGTTTCGAAATAGTTTACTAACATATCATCCGACGAGAAGGTATGCTACACAGTATGCAAGTAGTTATACGAGTTCTCTCAATGGTATCAGTGCTGTGCTGTGTTGTACGGGCACGGGCTAGTAGGTGTGGAACAGCGGCACCTTGAAGTAGATCCAAGAGGTGGCATTGGCAAAAAGGAACCAGCTGTGAGCGATGCCTGTGATGGTAATGTGCGGAACGCAACGCTTTTGGGTTGGCTTTTTGCGTCAGGCCGTGGTGAACTCTGTGTATTACAATAAACTTTGTTTCATTCTTGATTTATACGTTTCCTGCCGGATGGCATGGGATTGCTGCTGCTTCTCGTTGTTGACAACAACCGAAAGTATTGAGTCATCACGTTGTATCAAGTCATACGAGAAGGCACGCTGTGGAAAGTATTGCTGTATTCTGCTGTGCTGTACGAACAAGTAGTTTAGTACGTGTTATTATAGGAAACAACGGCACCCTGAATTTGGCTCAAGAAGGGAAAGACGGCAAAAAGGAGGCGTATGAGACCGATATATGATGTTGATATTCGAAACGTTAGTATCGGCTTCTCGCGTTACATCGTAATTATCTAGAACATTTTTTTCCATTGCCGGATTACAACGTATGTTGCTGGGTCATTGGATCTGATTTCAGTGTTTTCGTTGTCTTCATTCGATCACGATTTGTGCATTTAGATTATGTGTACCCCTCCGCATAACGGTCGAATTTTCGGCCTCGATTTGCCTACATCCTTGCCTAGTCATTACGGGCATGCGCGGAGCCAAGGCGAGCGTCAGCTCGCGCGCGGCGATGCCCGCCATGTATTCTCTGTGTTTCCTCTTTTTCTGAACATGGCTAAACATTTCCAGCAACCGTATACGCTATTCGGGGCACATACACGTTTTTGACGGAACAGAACACCCCGGGGCGTTTTCAGATGAGTGGGGGGATGATCTTTCCACACACAAAAAACACCCCAGGGTATAAAGTTCCAAGGGTGGGTGTCTTTTTTCCTGTCTGGTGTGCCTGTTTTGCTACGCCTGGTCGATTGTGTAGGGAGACATTTTTTTCAAGGTATTTTATTATATGAGGCGGCCGGTACCGTATTCAGCACCCCCAACACCCCACACTCCCCGCCCGTACGGGCCTCACGCGACGTGCGGTGTAGTGATGAGACTGTTGTTGATCCCCCGTGGCACGGCTTCCACAAAGTAACGGCGATGCAGATGTGATGTACAGTAGTCAGACGTTGATTGCTCTTCTGTCCTTATTTTATCTGCAGTAGAGCACTACAGCGCGCATTTACTGCTCTTTTTCTGTAATTGTTTCAACCTGCTGCAGCGTAGTGCAACGCGCCAGTTACCGGTGATACGAATCCGTTTAGAAAGTTGGCGGTCGGCGTAAAGGCCCAAAGCCACAACGCATTTGTTTTAGGCTGGCCTACTAAAAACTGTACGCAATATTGCAGGCGCAGAACATGCAGCACGACACAAAACGCCAGAGTACACACGCTTGATTCTGCAGCATTGCAACTACATTGAACAAGCCGTGCTGCTGCCGGAGAAACTTATTGCTTGCGTCACTCTCACCATGCACACTCCGGAGGAACGCCTTGTAGTAACTCGTGTACCTTCCCGCTCCATTGGCGAAAACGTTTTGATTGTTTTCGTTCGTACGGTAGCATTTTGCTTTTTCGGCACTGCTGCTGCTGCTACTGCTACTGCTACTGCCGCTGCTGCTATGGGGGTACGCCTATAACAGGCACTAAGTTTGCTTTCCGACTTTGTTTGGTGATTATTGCTGCTTCCGCCAGCATTTCTTCGACTCACAGTTTTGTTGTTCTGTGCAACCACAATGATTTACACAGGTCCCCAGCGCTAGAATGCAAACTGTCTTACACGAGAGTCATCCCACGATGGGGGTTGCACTTTGTGCGCCCAACATTTGTGGCCGGTTGAGCTCCTCAGGCGCAGAACTACCAGTCAGTACCCCGTACCGGTTAGTCTGGTAATTTTACCAGTAAGTTTGTTTGTAGGACTAGCCCGGAGTCGTTGGTCGGGTTGCGCGATTGAATGCCTTCGAAGTCATGTTTAGGATGGTATATTGGGCTCGATTTAGGACCTAAAAAACTCCCGCTGCACCTCTACCGTAGGATGATACGAAGTACGTATACGCAAACCAATACACAACTTCAGTCAGTTAGATTTTTGTCTGGCTTTCTTTGCGTCGCCCTCGTTATTATTACCACACGACTCTGAAGCTGAATTTTATAACTGGTGTGCATACATGCATACATACTGATATGCACACGGGCCATCGCATCAAATCCACGCCGTTGTGCAAATTTAAAGTGGTTGTTTCCTGGGAACGCGTTCACGACCGAGGCATAGTGTCACGCGCCCATAGTTGTTCCTTTCTGCATCCTGTTTTGTTGAATATGTGAATCCGCAGAGATCGGAAGAAGATATGGCGGCCACGGTATTGTCGGATGCCTGGCGACTGCGGCGCCAACGTAAACTCGACGCAGTTGAAATCCCCGACTGCGATGTGACAGTAACGGACGAGCTGCTGGGGAAGGGCGGGTTTGGTGCAGTATACCTAGCAGACTACAACGGACGGAACGCGGCCGCCAAGGTGAGTGGTTGCACGATTGTCTCCTGTCCTAGGGCGCAACAACTGGTTATCCTCCGTTGTTGTGTGAACACGACAGTATTTCCCTCCGCGATATACACTTGTAGCTCGACAACACATGCATACACACGGCGTCCGGAGAGGGACATACCGGTGATAACTTAGTTGATAACTTTGTACACGATTAGCTACAAAGTTTCATTGTTGGGTTTTCGTAGAAGAGATTTTCGATGGCTAAATGATTGGAGTCGATCATTTTGAAGGGTGCCCTTGGTTGGGCATTTACTTTGGGGTAGCCGTGTAGCGTTCAGATATGCAATGTACTAATGGTGTCAACGATATCCTATATTACTATCTGTCTCTGTACTACGCTGAGAGAGCTTTTAGGTAACCCCGGGCGGTATCCTTGGGGCAAGTACGAAATCTACAGTGTTTGCCCCAGCAGATTTCCTGGGGTTTTCCCCAGCTAGAGGGCGGGGAACGCCATACCAGCAAAAACACATTGCCAACGTTTTCCACCTCTAGCATCATACTAAGTTCCATATTACATAGTACTTCGTGAAATACGACTCTTAAGAAGAAATAGATGGGCAGTGGGGTGCTCTGGGAATCGATCCCGGAACCATGCCCGCGATAATATTTCCCTACAAAATGCGCTCTTGAAGTTTTTGTAACCAATGCCGCCGATGTATACATTTTTCTTTCAAGCATGTGACCATTGTGTTTTGGCATTTCGTTCATCTGCCATTATGTTTCTTTTGGCTTCTTCGCGTATCCTACAGACGTCGTGTTCACAATATTGTAAACTCCGCGCTCTTGATCCCACAATTGACCGCAATGTCTTAGGTGGCGAAGATCGAGCACGATTTTGGAAAATTCAACAGCCTAGAGGACCACGGTGAATCTCGTATCAAACAGCCCGAGGTGGAGACGGACCACAATGGCAGGCGCAAAGCATTTTGGCGGGAGGTTCAGGCCATGATGCGTTTGAGCAGCCCTCACACGGTCAATTTCTACGGAGTTGTCACTTCTCGAAAAGATCGTCTCGTCCTTGTCATGGAGCTACTTGCGGGCGGTGACTTACGCGCGATGTTGAGAGATTCCGTGGAGACCCTAGCCGAACCTCGCGCGCGCCGCATTATCTCAGACATGTGCGCGGGAATGTCATTTTTGCATCGCAAGGAGACTATTCACGGGGATCTAAAGTCAGCGAACGTGCTGCTCGATGGGACCGGCAGAGCCAAGGTGAGGCATAACGCACATGTCCTTCATTAAATTACGGTGCTACTTCAAAGTACTGTAGTGTAATCACGAACGCTCCCCCCTCGTCTATGAAGTTCGAACATGTTTGCAGCTGAGGCTCACAGAAAATGACTCAGACTATTGCATGTTTGATGATTCGCTATTAACACGATACGCTCCGTGTCGGGGTTGTAGCAGAGCCACATTGTCAGAAGCTGTGGAACTAGACTATATACATCGGGTCCTGAATATCGCACTCATGGCGCGTGCTTGCGATCTCTAGATAAGCGACTTTGGGACCTCCAAATGGCCGCGGGCAACCAACTCCACGGGCCTTCTCTCCTGCATGGTCGATGCAACCGAAAGCACCCAAATGAGCTACGCATGGGCTGCCCCAGAGGTGAGATGCAGATTGCGAAAATCGACGACACGCGGTATTCAAATAGACGACGGCACCGCACACGCGGAGTCAAGATCGTCACGGCATGTTCGATCATATTACCCCATGTTTTGACGAGGGAATGTGTTCACACGGTGTTCTGCACTCTACGACCAGGCTCGGTTCAGTCCTACTAGTATGTGCCTACTGCGGCTCGTAACCGTGAGTGTTCCGATAAAAGGGTGCACAAACACATAATATCAGCCTTCTACGATCGTGGTCAGATTGGTTTAGCGAGACGACAAAATTCCAAGCTGGTCCGGTCACCTATCTTCCTTGCGGCGTGAACACGACGAACGAGGCTTACGATTCTCGATACTGCGCGTATTCCGTGTGCTCGTCTGTAGCACCGCGTTCGTTCTCGGTTATCTCGTGATTGGCCTGGTTGGGTGGTACAACCAGTAACGACCAACCTCGCTCCATGTACACTTGCACATGCTTGGCTTATCCCTTATCACCTCAAGGTTCTTGACACCAAGGATACGTCTTACGCGAGTGACGTGTACAGCTTCGGAGTGGTTGTCTGGGAGATTCTTTCCGGGAAAATTCCGTGGGCGGACGAGTCCCGCCGAAACATCTACACGCGCGTGGTGGTGAAGAATGAGCGTCCGCAAATCCCTGCCGAGTCTCCCGCCGACTTAGCAAACATCGCCAGAGCCTGCTGGCACGGCATGGCCGACAAACGTCCCACGTTCAGCGATACCATGAGGTCGACAAAGTGGGAGTAGGGTTTCTTCGTATCGCGAGACGTTGTGGCGGATAACGTTCCATCATGGCGTGTATGGCACTCCGCATTAATGTACGCATGTTGGCCAGTCATACACCATTGAGAGGTACGATCATGATCGAAAGCGGTGGGATGTTTGGCTGTTGTCCGTTACCTCAATTCACTCGGCTGTTTCGTCGTAGGCTCGATAGAGGTCGTACTGCATGTACTGTAGTCCGTTGTTTATGATGGGCTGACCTGCCCAAAGTTTCTTTTCCCCCGTGATTTTGTGGACTAAAGCGATGGCCTTGCTCGTAACCAGGGCGTGTTTAGGGATTGTGAAACACCACAGCTAGACGTGGTCCCGATAGCAGGACGGGGAAACGGCGCGTTAGGCCCTAGTCGGTTATTGTTATGGATTTTCACAATTTCCATCGAATTTGAGCGATTTTGGTTCAGTTTTTTCTGACATGGGTAGAAAAATTTCCTCGATAGTATGATGGGAGATGATAAATCGATGCGTACGGTTTTATCCCCATTCTACGGTATACGCGTAGTGCAGGTCGCGTTCGCGTGTGAAGCTACACTCTGCACCGGAGTGCGAAAGCAGCCCGTCGCCGTCAGGTGTACCTGGCAATTTTGACCATACACAGGTGGCCAGGTGGGCATTTTGGTTTGCTGTGCAACGTTGTCGCGAAGCCACAGCCTCATTAGGTTGGGGCGACGGCCACGAGATACCGCAACGAACGAGAAGGCACCATGTATTTGTGCGATCCCCGCCCCTAGAAGTTGCTCTGTCGCTAATCTGCTACAGGAAAGGGTATCCATCTCCTGCTCACTGGGCGACCAGCCTACAAACAACGAAATCTTGGTGCGTTTGCTAAGCAGTAACCATCCGTCAATGCTGATGAAAACGGTCGATCTGATATGCAACTATAGCTACTCAGCAGTATCCCACAGAAAAGCTCGATAAGTTATCCAACAAGCGACAACAGGGCTACTGTGCTGTACCATTGTACTCGTAAACGTATCCCAAGGTGGGTGCTCGTCGTCTCAGGGCAGATAGCAGATGGATTGCCAAGTAGACTGTGTGCTTTGTTCTCGCTGGCTACTCATATAGACTAGACTATGTCTAGACTATGTTAATTAGACTATACACGTTTTTTTTGCGGCGGCCGAGGTTTTTTTTTTGGGCTTTCTGGTGCGGGGCAAGCAAGAGGGCGTGCGGTACATTAGGACGTTTGGCGGAATCTCGGCCGAGCTCCGTGACGGTGCTCTGAGGAATCAATTCCGATGAACAGGTTTTTTTCAAGGGATTGTGTTCCGGCTCGCTGAGCCTATACGTGTAAATGAAAGCCCCACACTTGGTTGTTCTTCAATAGCTTGCTCCGCTCTCATATTGTTTTGGCCGCTCCGATGTTTCTCTCGTGATACAACATCAACCCAATTGTTTTACCCCTTCTGCTGTCTGCTACGACGCAGCTACGTACAGCCAGCAACAGCAGCACATATCTCGAGCATCAGGCGAATGTGTCTGTTGCACCTAGCCCCGCGGTTTGTGTTGTGCGCCTCGCACTTAAACATGAAAAACAACACGCCACGTACGACCAAACGGCCTCCCGCGACCTGTCTGAGCCCACCTGTCTGCTTCCCGGTTTGGCACCTGCCTCGTAATTATCATTTTTTGAAGTGTTATGCTCCCTGTGTCAAGTTGCATCTGGGAGGTGGTCACACCGAGCACGGCTCATACTGTCGCCTGCCACGTTACTCCCGGCCGCGCAAGCCTCATATGAACCCACATGTTAACTGTGAGGAAAATAGGTCAAAGGTGTCGATCAACAGAAGCTACTACGAGTAGGCCCTTCCAGACTCCAGCTCCACACCACATCCCCCCACACTAAATCCGACATATAATATATCTCGGACTACGTCAGGAACCCCCGGTGCTATTCTTCAAATTGTACCTCCGACTACATTTCGGTATTAAACAGCCTTCAATGATGGCATTGTCTCATCGTTCCATCTGGATGTTTCGGAAACATGCGAGTTTTGCGAGATCTGGACAGGTGAGCAACTTTCCCTTTTTTAGAATGTTTTGGGGTGAAGGAGGGAATCGAACCCTCTACCTCAGTGTTCAAAATCTCACGGCCTGCCTGGAACACTATCTGAGGAAAGTAGACCTAAAAGTTCGTTCGACATAAGCTAGTACGAGGTCCACCACGTATTTTGTCGCTATGCTGCTGCTACTGCTGCCGCTGTGCTGCTGTACCATACTTGGCGCTCCAAGCTCAGCACTTGTGGCGCAGTCACGGTAAAACAACAGCCGCACTGTAAGCTCTCCTTATACGAAAAAAAAGGCATATCACGTGACCCAAGATAACGTGTCGGCGCCCCTCCAGCGTCTAGAGCTGGAAAGGATCCCCGGCCATCAATCGGTCCGTAATAGGGGTGGGGTCATCGCGGTGATGTACGAGACGCATTGGACTGGGTTCTCCCACCCGTGGTGGGAACGGGGGATGGGCCTCCAGCTCTCACGCCAGCAGATCATGCTCTATTGCTCGGGCACTCCGAATCAACACCGCCAAACCAACCGCAGGTATCGGCGGATGCGCATTGGAGCTGCACAACGGGAGCTTTCCCGTGCTAACGGCGAACGTTTCTTGGCACCTGGCTACGGCTGCATGCCGCGTGCTGGCTGGTTACGCCACTGCAGCACTACGGTGCTCCCCAATGGGGCCCTTTTATGGAACAAAGCCGATGATGGCTTGTGATGGCCTGGCAAAATCAGCGCTCGTACATACATCGACGGGGAATGTTTGGTACGTTTTCTAGATAGATGACCCGGGGCCGATCAAGCTTCCGCTCTCTCCGGCTCACTACACGACTTCGAGAGGAGGTGTTTAAGGTTCCTGGTGCCTTCAACTCCGTCGGGGTAGATCCGTTGCACGCAGGATTCAAAGTAACGTAAATGAATCTTAAGGTCCGGACGTGGTTAATTGACGTCCAGGCCACTACTACCCTCGAGTGCTTGATCCTGTTTTCCCGGTTTTTGCATTTGCTTCTTCGAGGGGATATTGTTTTTGTTTTGGTTTTTTATTCATTTTTCCTGGGGGCATTTTTCTGGTAATTCTCCGCCCGGTTTGACGTCGCCCCCGCAGGGTGGGGCACCAGGTCCATTCCACGCGCGCGAGTTGGGCTTCATCCGTAGCGCGTTCTGGTACGTTGTTGCGACCGCTTTGGGTTTTGCTCGCGAGGTGTTCTACTCTTCCGCGTTCGACCTCGGCGCTTTCGCATTTTGTTATTGTTTCTATTTTTCTGCAGAGTTCCCGTTGTTCCCTTTTCTCTGCCCCCGTTTCCCTCGCTAATCTGTGGAAGTGATAGCCCTCGTGCCCGTCAATCCCGCCATTCGTTGGAGTGTTATGTATCATTTTTCCAGTCTTCCGTTCTTCGTTTGAGACCTTCTGCTGTAACCGTTTCCCTGAGGCTTCGTAGCCTCGCAGGGTAGAGGTGTGGGAGTAGGTTGTGAAGAGCCGCATCTTCGAGTCATGTTCTAAATCGTGGAACCGGTGCTTCCCCGAATCTTCCAGGTTTCTGCATATACGGCTCGTCAGGGTGGGCTAGTGTTATGGTATTCCTCTGGGAGCCTAACAAAGCGTAAGATATGGGATACTGCTGGATGTAAAAGGGTTTCACGTGCCTTTTAAGCCATGTGAGTATAGAACAAAGGCGATGACGCCTTTGCCTCGCGGAATTGAACGCTTTTCAGTTTGTCCGTGGCATGTGTGGAGTTAAGACAAGAGCTTATCTAGTACAAGTGAATGACCAACGCGGAACCTGCCTAGTGGAGAAACCTGCGAAGGGTGGCCTGTGTCTGTAACAGCCGCTTAATCTTATTACACTACTCATTAGGCACATATATATAGGCGCGTGAATGATCGGAATGCACTCGCGGCCATGAATGCATGCACTCTGACGCCTGACACGGTAGAGGTGTGTTGCGATCTATGGTACCCCAGTTCCTCAAATCTAGAAGCTATCTTAAGACGTAATCCTCCCGAAAGCTATTTGCAGAAAAATAAATTGCTACGTGCGCGGGATGAAAAATTCCATGGCCTAAGTGCACAACGAGAATCATGCAAAAAAATGACCTGTTGTGTCCAACGATTTTGGGTTAAGGAGACCCGTCATTCGGAAACCATTTCAGACGAAGAGTAAGTGCTACCTCTACAGCAGCACGCGTCTTCTGCTTACTGCGGAGTGTGTCTGCAATTCGGGTCATGATATCGGGTGGGAGCAGACGAAGGCTTGAAGCCTTAAACCAAGGATGGAGATCGTCGTGTTCGACGTACTTCTACGGACCAGAGGTTCGGCGCCGACGCGCGTTCTTTCCTCGCTCTCTGAGACATTCCCCGATAGGGTTGCAGCAGAAGGTCCCTGAGCTCCTCACATGAGGAACTCAATACCTCACCCCCAAAATGACTTCGAATGCATGCGTTCGCAATACCTGATAAAGCTTCTATGCCTTAGTCCAAAATATAATGTACTCGTGAAAATACTTCATTGACCGGCAGTTCCTCACATGAGGAACTCAATCGCGCCTAGGGACGTTTTAGCGCAACACGTGCAACCCCTACCGTGGGATTACTCCTTTCTTTGTAGTAAATAACTGATGCGACAGGTCTGGCATAGGTTGGGCTGCAGCGCACTGAAGTGCGACCAGTTCTTCAGCGTCTTCGTCTGTGCCGGAGAGTGAAAGACTTCAAGTAAGTGTATAGATGATCAAGTCTAGAAGCTGAACGTGTCCTAAAGGAGGCTCTAAAAGCAGCGCGTTTGATGGAGTCATGTATGAGGGTGGTGATGGAGCGGGATGGAATGAAGCTGTTTGTGTTCTACACATTAAACTGCAATGCAGTCTATTAATATATTATTATGGAAATAAATTCAGAATGAAGGCAAACACATCTATCTGATTGGCTACAACAATTATTGTTAATAGTTGTTGAGGAATTAGTGGGGTATTAGTCCGTTTGACCTCTTGCGAAAGTTGACCAGTTGCTCACCCATACTAAGCCTTTAAACACTCTTCTTCCCCCTTAAAAGGGCGGAATAGCAGGTCGGCCGGATATACGGGCGGACGTGTCAATATCCAAGCGATTTCATTTCCTGGGTATACCGGGGAGAGTATTTTTCAAGTTCGACATGGGGAACCTCTGAAAAAAAAATATTATGGTGGACGTGGGATTCGAACCCATGACCCAAAAAAAACATGGTCTGTAGACGACGCCATTTGGTAAGGATTTAGTGGGGTATTAGTCCGTTTGATCACTTGCGAAAGGTTAACTTATCGCTTACCCAAACTAAGCCTTATAACTCTCTCCCCCCCTGAAACGGCGGGATAGCAGGTCGGCCGGATATTACCCGGGCGGACGTGTCAATATCCAAGCGGTTTCATTTCCTGGATACACCGGCCGGGGAGAGTTTTTTTCAAGAGCTCGACTTGGGGAAAGCCTGAAAAAGTTTATCATTGTGGATGGTGGGATTCGAACTCATGACCCAAAAGATATATGGTCTGTCCGACGACGATACCATTTGTTAAGGAACTAGCGGGGTATTAGTCCGTTTGACCACTAAAGTTTGCAAAAGATTAACCAACTGCTCACCTAAAATAAGCTTTATAACATTGTATGGTGGCGTGCAAGATCGGAATAGAGGCCTGGAGACGTTGAAGATTCCACCAGCTGCTTGGGAGGGTGTTCTATAAATCATGAGAATGCGAAATGTTTGGAGTACACGATGCCTGGTAGGTTCTAGACTCCAGTACAGCCGGTGTATTCACTACAACAGTATATTCGGTCATACCAAACACAGTGCAGCAGTGGATATATATATGCTGGAATTACCATGCGATTGTACAGCCTGGTCCAGGTTAAAGGCTCGAAATTATCTCCCCCGCGAACATGCCGCTCGCAATACCTAGTCAAAGGGTGACTATTCGGTTATCACACTGACCCCCATGGCCAGTGAAAGAGGGTGACATAGCCAAAAAACAATTTGACGGCTTTGGACTGTGTTTCTAGGAGCAAAACTCGTATCGAACAATGACAGGCCGTCAAATTTTTCCGAGAATGTTCAGGTTTTTCCAAGCGGGGACGGAAAAGAAGTTGCGCCGCCGCATTTTGCACGAACCGGTTGGAGGCACTCCAAGGCGTGTCTGTAGAAAAAATCACGCAAAAAATCGAAGATGTGACCTTCCTATCTATGCTCAACATTAAGCAGAATCTAGCGAAAAACTGGATCGCACACTGTAACACCAAGTCGTTTGAAGCAAATGACTGTATCTATCTCAATTACACGCACAAAAATCTGAATCAATCGAAACAAATTACTACCCATTAGTACGGTTGGTTCCGGTTTGTACAATTTCTCATTTATTTTTCAAATCCTGTACGTACTCCTCGGTCAAAAATTAGTATTTATTTTCGAAAAAGAAAAAAACGTTTTGATGAATTTGAGTTGCCCTGATGGAGAAAATCAATTTTCTCGAAGCCGAAAAAAAGGAGTTGATCATTACCGTGACAGGGACGGTGCAAAAATATATAAAGTGGGTTTCGCGAGTTTCACCCCACAAAGAACCCTTTTCTTTAAAAAAAATGGCATGCGCACAGCGTTTAGCGTGTGTGTGCAATATTCGGCTCGAGTCCGCCCGAGGGAAGAAAATTGAAGAGCTATTTTTTTCTGGCGATGAACAATGAGAGCTGTGGTGGTATAGCGACCAAGCCGTGGCCGCGGTAGGGCGGGCACGTGTAGGGCCTCCTTTGTCGGTGACTTAGAGCGACGCCAGTCTACCTCTCGATGGGTTCAACGCATTCGCAGCATTCGCCATCGTGGAACTGTTTGGTATACGCTGCGCCAACAAACCCGTTTTAACCCCGTTTCTAATGACATACTGAGCCACGCGCGAGTGCCCTAAACTCCGAAGGTAAAGCACCCCGTCCGCCCCCCTGCCTCACGAGGTATTGACGGAGCTGTGCAAGGGGTGCCCCGGACGGTGGGGCGAGCACGTCGGGGCGGCCTGCCGGATTCAACCAACAACCACGTCGGACCCGCACCTCCCCTCGGGTGGAACGTCGCTTCGAATCCTGTTTAGTCGCGATGTGCGTTCCAACCTAGACGTTCTCAGCCCCGCGCTTGATGGCGACGCCTTCAGCACTGGGCTCGACGATTTTGTGGCAGAGAAGCAGCAAACATTCGTGGAACTGGGGGGCATACTCATGAGACGACAGGTAGAGAAGAATTGAAGAAAGGTGCGGCACAATGCGATTATCAGGTAGAAATTCGCAGGAGAGCATGCACGTAATGGGGATAAGGTTCAAGGTGAGAGGAGTACAGCAAACAGGCGAGGGGGGGGGGGCACGCGAAGTTGGCACACGAGCATTGAACCGGGCCGTGGCAGGTGACCGCCATCGAACAGCCGGATTGACCTACGAGGCGACACCAAAAGGGCCGCCGGGTCAGAGGGAGGGTGGTGTCAGCAGCCAACATCAAGATGTTCCACGAACGACCGAAGCGCCTGCCTTGATTTTCGGAAATGGGTTCGCGCCTTTATCTTGGGGCACGAAGCTGGAAGTAAAAGTAAGTCTCGACAGTGGCGGTGCCGCTGTATACCCTGACCGACCGGCAGGTGTTGAGCACCCTAAGTGGCGCGTGGGCGTGACAGTACAGCTACCGCTCCCAAAGCGGCACAGACTCGGGGTGGCTGTCGGAGGAGGAGGTCCGGGACAGCCAATCGACACTTAGATAGCGTTGGCGCAGAGCAGGTGTCGGGGCCTTCTCGTCGCCGGCCTTTCCTCGCCACCGTGCGTCCGCTTTCTGCGGGGATCCTCTTCCCCCGTGTTGGGTGCCCCGGCCTGCCTGTCATTTCGCGGCGACTTAGCCTCTCCCAGTCCCCGTCCGGCCACCGTGCCCTCCAGTACGGTGTCTGGAAGTCGTCAACCCGTCCCAAGGCTACGTGACTGACTTCATCGGTACCTTCGAACGGCCTCCTAACCTCTTTGCCCACCGGGAAATCATGCAGCGCGTACGTGCGTAACTTCGTTCTCCGCTCCCGTTTCGACGCCGCTGGTTCAGGCCGGGGGCAGTAATCCCGGTCCTTGCATGTCTCTCAAAGGGCGTGGAAGATGTCGAGTTGCAAGGGAACAACGCCGAGAAGGCGGTGGCGGAAGGGGGAGGAGGAAGGCGTTCTCGCTGTGACCGGGCTGTGACCCGGAGGCTCGATTTGTCCCGCAGTTATACGTCGGGCAGGGGGAGGCGTGTTGCAGCGCTTCGGACACCGGAAGGGCGTCATGGGCGGTAGGATTAATCTGAGATACATGATGGCTGACCGGACCAGGTGAGTAGGGTAAGTCATGTAAGGCAGACATCAGGCTGTCGGAGAGGACCTCCATCACGTCGACGTAGGGAAAGGAAGGAGGACCCCGGCGGTGGAATCATACCGGTGAAACAGGGAAACCCGTTGCAGGTTTCCCCTAGATTTCACCTTGTGGTTCTTTACCACAACAACCGATGCTAGTGCATCAATCGTTGAAACACCACCTGTTCACCGCCAGTGTCCACCCACCGTGCCATTACACGTGTACCTCGCTCACAACCCATCTTATCAACCCACCTGTTGGTTAATCTAGCGCCACCTGTTTTGGTGACGATAATACTGCATGCTCGTTGTTGTCTGCCTAACCAGTGGCTGTCAGGAGAACTTTCGTTCGAATTCCACAGCAATCACGGTGAGACCGTTCGTGATAGTCCCGCCCGTTGCGGCCGATCACCACCACTGTAACCCCTTGGAGAAATGAAGGGCAGTAAACACGTCGAAAAAAATGACAATTACAGCATCCGTCACACAATGCAGCCCGGGCTGCTGCTATGGAGGGTGCACCCGTGCTACACGGCAGGACGATCTCCGATACGCTCGCAACGAGATACTAGCCATGCTGCTGCGCGGTCCCCCCATTCAAAAGGTTGGCAATACCGCACCAAACACGGTTCTAACCGCTACACTCGGACCCCGAAAGCGTTGACAGGAAACCAATATTATAGCAACTCCTCCCCGGGCTCAATGGCACAACAAATTACGTGCAGTAGACCCCAGTAAGCCTTGCAGAGGCAGCAAACTTTGGAAACACCCCCAGAACCTCCACCCCAAGCACCAGCTCAGCAAAAAAAGTTTGTGTGCAGTACAGAGAGAGTCTCGGAAAAGCAACTGATGGCGCTAACGACGCCACGGGTGTTTATCTCTGTCGACTATTTGTTCCCGATACTTGACAAGCAACATCGCCCAATCATCATTGTCATCATAATCGTGATCAGAAGACCACACGGTGTCAAGCATGGCCCCGAGAGACTGCATAAAATGTCAGCAACTCCATCCCACGCCCAACGACAAAATTGGCGTGCAGTAGACCCTACGCCTCGCAAGGTAAGGAAACCTTGGAAAGGCAACCGATGGCGCGTACAACCCACACGCGGTTTTTTTTCTCTCTACTTTATCCTTCCCACTACTTGAGCAACTCCGTCGCCTCATCATCACTGTGGTCAGAAGATCACGGTGTCAAGCATCGCCCCGAGAGATTGCACGATGTTGGCCGCCATCAGCTCCGACACGTCGTTCTCCAAGTGTCGCTTGGGGTCCACCTTGCCCACGTTGAGCACCGCCAGCTCGTCCACCGTCTTCCCCTCCTCTTCCTGCACCCTCTGGTTGTACTCCTTGCTGAGCTTGAGCATTGCCTGCCACCCGAGGGCGAAAAGTCGAGCGAGCGCGCACGTGTATTTTTCACGCGCGTCTTGGCAGCAGGCGAAGCTACAGAGCGCGCCGTCTCCACGAAACACGCATGTAACACCAGGGATGTAAGTAACCCGGTACCGATTACCACCTGTACCGAACTCGCCCGTTAGGTTACTCAGAAAGCGGTCGTTGGTTTTGGTCTCCCCTGTTGACCAAAATACAACCGCCTCCGTATTCGATGGAACGCCTACATTTTTTTCCAGCAACAGCCTTGCAGTGTACATACTACGGTTATATGCATTTGACAGAAAAATATTGGCTGTAATAACCGGTAGGTACCGGAATAGCTTGTTTCTGGTTATACCCGGTAGGTACCAACATGTCTAATGCTACAATACCATGGACGCGACAATACTAGACAAGACTGGTTGAAATACTTTGCGCGACACTACTGTAGACGTACAGGCGCCCACCACCCGAACGCGAAGTGGTCATCCTCCGAACATGCTCCTTGGCACGAATTTCAAGTTTTTGCTGAAACCCGCGCAACCCGTCAAGCGATGAGCGTGCATTTCGTTTACTCGAACCGCGCTCTCTGCCCATAAATCAAAGCAGACCTGCTGAAGACTGCGCCCCACCCAACGAAGAAACGAACCAAAATTGAAACAAAAATGCAACGCACACAGGAACAACAAAAACAGACTTGACTACAAAACAGTGCAAGCCGTAACAAAACCGCGGCGGCGCTGATCCCTTCTGGTTTTCTCTGCCCGGGGCATATATGGGTAGCGCGGGGGCATAGTAATGCGTCTACGGTAGTTCTTGACGCCAATTACGGATGATTACTTCGGTAGAGGGGTACATATAACTTTTCTTAGTAGTTCCGCGACAGGAACTCAATGCTGACTGCAGAAAGTTGCAACCCGATGAGACCTGCGGCAGGTATAATTCTTCCGAAAAAGGAGCCCCGTCGGTCACAAAAAAAATAGCTACAAAAAGAGCAAAACTCCGATCGTGGCACGCGTCTGCGGCAAAAAAAAACGTCCTTCGCCCAGCGTACCTCGACCGTTTTCTCGTTGGACGTCTGATGGTCCTCGAATCTCCTCATCACCAGCCCCTGCGTCCACTGCTCCCTGTGGAGGTTCATCAACATCTACTCACGACCCAATACACATGTATAAGACAAAAGGGAGGGAGGGAGGGAGGGAGGGAGGGAGGGAGGGAGGGAGGGAGGGAGGGAGGGAGGGAGGGAGGGAGGGAGGGAGGGAGGGAGGGAGGGAGGGAGGGAGGGAGGGAGGGAGGGAGGGAGGGAGGGAGGGAGGGAGGGAGGAAGGGAGGGAGAGAGAGAGGGCGATAAGAAAAGTGGTACTAGCGTAGGCAAATGTGACGCGACACTGATGGCAGGTATTCATCCATCAGGAGCTTGTGGGCTAACACGGCTCTCCCAATTTTGGATGTACTATCGCCAACGATTCGACCCCGGGACAATGGCGAAGGAGGACAGGAAGGAAAAAAGGAAGGCTGGGCGGAAGGAACGGATGGCACTGAGGAGCGAATATAAAGATAGTGTAACTACTGTCGCTAGTAAACGCGCTGTCGCTACTAAATTCTTGCAGGATAGTGCTAGAGATGTCGTCAACTCATGTGCGTCGGTTAAGCATTCGGATAATCGTATACCGTATAGATTAGTTTCGGTCGGCGGCGGACAGAAAAAGAAGCTTCATCTATCTCCAAATGGGTCCCTATGTCTGGCGCAGTTTAAATCAGAAACTGGCATTAGACCGAGGTTCCCAAACGCCTGCCCTGCCCGACAGGCCGATGTACCGCAGGGGAGACGGACCAGGCAGATCTGAAGGGTTAAAAGGTTTAAACGTGCTTCGAGCTTTCTCTTTATCCGGCAAGACAGGAAGGAAAAGGTTTCTAAGGTATTAGCTTCACCGGGAAGACGGGATGGGAGGAAGAAGGAAGGGAGGAAGAAGAGAAGCAAGTGGGGGTGCCCGAAGGAAGAGCAACTAAACGAGCGAGCGCGGTTAAAACAAGGACAAGAGCTTCGCGCCTTCCAGCCACAACCTTCTTCCACAGAGTGGCACAACACTACTGCTGCAACTACGGCCACCATCACCGTCACCAACGCCTACCACCAGAATCCCACCTGCTCCTCTAGCTCGTTCTTCCGGTAGTCAATGACGATGCTGTAGTAGTGTCGTTGCAAGCCGTGGATCAGAGCCTGCTCGTCCGACGCAACGGCAACGATCGCATGGCATTCGCCCAGCACATCGCACGTGCGTACGGCGCGATAGCAAAAAATAAAAATAAAAACGACAACGACAACGACGACGACAACGACAACGACAGCGACGACGACCATGACAAAAAGAAGACGGTTGGTAAGACATAAACAAGCGGTGCAGCAGTAAATAAAAACTAGAACTACGAACTGTAGGACACCGAGATGGGGCGTACCGACCGACCCGACGGTGCGGCCACTGTATACGCCGGCCGCAAGAGCAATCGAACACACACCTGGTATGTTCATGACTTTTATATGTCACAGCGAAAGAGAACGACCGGTGGTGGCAGAGCAAAGCAAAACCAGGACAACAGTACCTTGGCTGGTTGGGCGCACACATTCCTCGGACAGGAAGCCATAAGGACGAACACAACATACCAGTACAGTGGGGTATTCCCAATACTACCAATATGTGTCTGCCCCGTATACCGGCATTATACAGGGCACCGGCACTATTCGGAATAGGGTTACCATATGGTTCCAGCCGTGCCAGGCTAGTTCACCGGCGCTAGAAAGCAGTGGCACTATGCAACCGGCACTATCTAGGGTGGCCCACTGTACTAATAAATGCGAGAAAAAGGTACCTGCACGGACGGTTTGTTGAGGTGCCCCACGTTAGACGTTGTCTGTCGCGGCTCCTGGCCCAGCATCATCAGCTGCGGGTTGATAAGCCGAAACGCATCGATTACCACCTGGCGAGCAGGGGCAGGGGGGGGGGGGAGGGGGGGGGTACTCAGTTTATGGCACAAGTAGAACCGAAAGCCTTCCAAGACACATGGTCAACCAACCAATCGATCGACCAACCAACCAACCAGCCAACCAACCAACCAACCAACCAACCAACCAACCAACCAACCAACCAACCAACTCGATTGTAGTTGGAGTTGCAGTTGCAATCATAGTTGCAGCTGCTGCTAAAACTCCAGCTTCCGTTTCAGATTCAGTCACAAATGCAGCTGCCAAATTCTGATGGGCTGGGAAAAAAAATAAATAAAAAAAAGACCCGACAACGTCAAAACCTGATCGGGTTTTGCGCAATTTTTGGCGATTTTTTTCACTAGTTGGGTTGAAGTTATGCAGACCAACCCAACCCAAGACGTATATTGAGAGCTGTGGGTAGAAGGGGTCATTTTGGGCGTTTTTAGCTCATTGTTCGTGGGTTAGGTTTCAAGCCTTGGGTCATGACATTCATGGCGTTTAAATCTATTCTTAGATGCCTTCCTACCCTGCCAAGTTCAATATCCCGCAATTGCAGTTGCAGTTGCAGCTGCATGTGTAGGCGAAATTTCAGCTACACGAGTATTTTACAGCTGCAGCTTCAGTCGCATTGCAATAGAGGTTGAACTTGAGGTAGGCAGTTGCAGTTGCACTTTTTCACTTGCAATTAATGCTGCAATTTACGGTTGCAGTTGCAGTCGCAGTTGCCGTTGCGGTTGCAGTCGCAGTTGCAGTTGCATTGTTGCACTGCAAAATGTAGTTGAGGTTGGTCGTTTGCAGCTGCAGTTGCACGTTGCGGTCGCAGTGAATGTCGCAATTTACAGTTGCACTTGCACCTGCGCTGCACTTGCACTTGCAACTTGAATGTAGTTGAAGCTGAGGCTAGCAACTGCAGTTGCACCTTCAGTCGCAATTTTTTGTTGATGTTGCAGTTGCAGTTGCAGTTGAACTTCAAGCTACCCGTACCTTCCCCTTGACGGACTGGATGGGGTCCACCACGATCGACACCGCGCGCGGGTTGAGCTGCTCGAAGCTCTGCTGCGTGTTGATGTCCACGCCCGACAGCCAGCACCCGAAACCGGGGTGGGAGTGATACCAACCGACCACCATCTAAAAAGGTGTACCGAACGACGGAGGGACGAATGAGCAGACGGAGAGCCGATGAGCAAGGAACGAGCAACGTGCAAAGGTCGAGAGGCGAACGGGGAACGAGGCAGCAGGGTGCCCATGAACCGACCAACGAATATAGCAATGCATGACTCCGCGCATGCCTGCACAACCGCTAACACCAGCGTATGGATGCATGCACGAAATGCAAACACACTACCCAGATTGGGGACACGAGACAGTTTGAGACAGTTCGAGGGGAAGGATGGCATTGGTCGGCGGAACGAGGTTCCGTCGGCGAGCGACACAGCATGGCAAAGTAGGTCGCCTCTTGGGTACGCTACAGATGGTCTCGTCAAAAACAAATGTACCAGCTCTCACACACCGTGCAAAGCGGCTGCACAAAATGCTCGAACTATCGCAAAAAACAACGTTTAAACATACAACCGAACAAACCAGCAAGCAAGCAATCAAGCCAGGTGAAAGCACAACCCAAACATGCAGCACACTCACAAGAGAGCTACTCAGAACAAAAAAAAAAGAGACATAAAAACGGGGGGCTGCTGCTGCAGGCAGACAAATGACCCACGCACCCCACTCAAGCGTTCGTTAGCGCCGCAACACGCCCCCCCTTCCAGCCCGCCTTTCCTCCAAGCTGCAGTACAACTAGCACTGTACACCTAAGCACAGTGCAAACCCGGGCCATGCGCGCGCCTTGCCACGCTAGCCCCGCCCTGCCTCTTACCTTGAGCTTCTCCGTTTTCTCGGAACCAATACATGTCCTGACCAATATAACAATAGCACACACCCCTCCTCCCCGCCCGCCCACCGCCCCCCCCCCGGATGCCTGCCTGATCGGTGAAAACCCAACGTGGTCCATCCCGGCAGTGTAGGGATGCGAGGGTCTACGGTCTCAAGACTATGGCTATGCATGAAATGAGTACACCCCCCCCGGCCCTCCCCTATGTGGTACCACTGGATGTGCAGTGAAGGGCTCCCTATCACAACCCCGACCCATCCCCCCCTCTCCCCTCTCTTCCTATCCACAGTACAACTATTGATAGTACCATACAAACTCCTGCCGACCGTGCCTGACTACCCCCTTCCATCTACACGACAACTACGGTGCACTCCTCTTAAACCCTGCGCTCGCATCCCGCTCTACTCGTAGCCTCGTGCCTGACATCGGGCCTCCTCGTTCGCATGAGCACATCGAGCATCTTCGCCTGGAACACGGGCCTCACAGCCTCGACGCTCGCGCCCGCGCCTGATTATCCCCCCCTCACTCCCTATCCCCCCCTCCCATCCCCTCCCATCCACACGATAAATATCGATCAAGTACACTGCAAAACCCCTTGACGCGCTTACCTCGCCCTGCCACTTACCTCGGGCCTTCCCGCTTGCTTGAGCATGTCGAGCATCTTCGTCTGGAACACAGGCCTCACAGCCTCAACGCTCCCCCCCTATCACCGCCTCCCCTCCCTTTCCTTCTCCACGACAAACATCGATCAAGTACAGTGCAAAACCCTTGACGCGCTAACCCCACCCTGCCCCTTACCTCGGGCCTTCCCGTTTGCTTTAGCATATCGAGCATCTTCGTCTGGAACACGGGGTCCACGGCCTCGACGCTCACGCCCGTGCCCGACTGCGGCATCGCGAAGACGTCTATGCAGTTGACCGTGTAGTCGTCCACGAACTGCCCCAGCATCAGCCCCATCACCTCCATAGGCACCCCCGCTCGCCCTGTTCAAGCATTCAAGCCCGTGGTCGTCAGCAAAAGAGTAAAAGTCGAGCTACACGTTTATTGAATTATAGAAAACCATTTAAAATGCGTCAGCTGTGACTTTCGACAAGTTTCTTAAGCTTTCACAAGTATCGGAATAAAAAGAGGTATTGAGGTATTGAAAATATTATTTGTACGGTGCTAGTCGTGGAAAACCCCACGTTCAGCGACAAAGCAAAAGCATGCCGCACGTTAATGTCATGGTGCGATTTTCCATGTAGCACACGGCAGCGCAGCACGCTATACGAGCGCGCCTAAACAAGTCCTTGTACTGGAGTTCGCCAGGAAAATCGTCTCGTCGCCAGCTATAGTAATCTAGCAGCCCGGTTTGTGCCTCGCGCGAAGGATGTTGTAATCGTCAGTTATGTTCGTCACAATGTTCTGCCTCAAGTCCCAAAAGAGTTAAGGCGGCACCGGTTGTAATACCACCTTAAAAAAAGGCTCAACACAATTATTAGTAGGAGCGTAAATACGGCGAGTCGCCTGTACTGAGGTACTCGGTGTAGTGAGGCGTGGAGGTCACCCCCCTCCTTGCCACAAGGGGGGGAACTTCCTATGTGCCACAGGGGAGGGGGCTCCTCTCCCATGCCACAATGGGGCTGGGGCGGGGGAGGGGGGGGATAGCCCACCCGCTAGACACATTTTTCCAAGGCATTTAGAACTCCCGACAAAAGTACGTTGTGGCTTCTGAGGCCTCGAGAAAAGGAGTGTAAAGGGTGGGGGGGGGGGGGGGGGGGCTTCCCCCTGCATGCGTTGTGGATTTTTGGGCCCTGAGAAATTAGAGCTAGTTTGTAGGATAATCTCCCCCTCTCCCCTCCCCCCCCTTCGCCGGTTGCTGTTACTGCTGCGCTCGCGGGGTTCGCGTCATTTGGCAACGACGCTGTGAAATACGCCTCGTACTATGTATGTGGGCTAAGACCACCAGGGTACCTTTTTTTTTGCTCGTTTCCATGTTTTGGTGGTAACCGAGATGGTGGTCGAGAAAGATCGTATAGTGCGGGGCGGAGAACCTTATCTCCGCGCATGGGGAGTGATATCACGTAGTGTGCATATGTTAAGGCACCCACGAGGCAGTTACATAGTATCCCCCAAAACGCCACACCAGAACACAAAATAATTACTTCGAAGCTGCCATCCATAGGCGGGAAAGTACGCACAAGGTCAGGAAATCGGCCTCACACGTGGTTCTCCGTGGGATAAAGCCCACCCTTCAAGCGATATGCTCAACACCCCACGGCACTTCTACACGATCTGCCCCAAACCCTAGTCGTATCTATACTGACACTCAACGCTGTACATTGTGGGATGGAAGACTTGGATAATAAACCATTAGGCATGGGGCACATGGAACAATGGCACATATCGCCGTGTACGTCGCAGCGAGCAGCTGTGTCCGCAGCCAGTCGCACTCATAGAACATACTCGTACCTTGAAATTGTGTTTCTGGCCATTGGCACACACGCTGCGCATCGCTGGATCGTCGGATTGCACACGAAAACATCATATAGAAAAAAATGATACATCGGCAGGGACACATCGCCGTGTATGCCGCAGCGCGGCAAGGCCTACTGAACTGGTGATAGCGAATTTTGAGGCTAGAGACGCAGACAGTACAGGTTGTTAATGACGCCATGCACAACACTAAAAAAAAAAATGAACATCGGAGCACGATCTGTGTCTTTGTGTGCTAGTTCTCGGCCTCCACTATCGTTATCGTGTATCCACGTCTTGGTGTTCCTATTTGATAACGATAATTTTCGTTTAGGCTATCGTTATCGAATATGGTTGGGCGTTGTCGTGCCAAAATATGTTTCGTTTCGATATCCCAACACTACTTGAAACACAACATTGCGTGGACTCGTTGATTGCTATACGCAACGCAGTCGTTGTCCAGCTGCTGTTTTGAATTTACAGTCAGTCGGATACCCGACTAAACAGCGTCCACAATAAGAGAAAATTGACTTGAGAGCGGCCAAATCGGCGTGGCGCGACACCTGTGTATACTGCTGTTGAACGTACTGCTGTACTTGCTTTTCATTTTTGTCGTGCCGTCCTGTTTCCCTCTTTCTTTCCGTTTTGTTTTTTCTTTTTCTCATCTTTCCTTTTTGTTCTTTTTTACAGAAAATAATCTGGTGCGCTGGCTTGCAAATTTCTATTATTTCGGCAGCGTGCTCATTGCGGTTGGCATTGCAAAGCCAAATCACCTTGCTGTATTCGCAACGATAGAGGTGTCTCGTACTTGGTGACCGCAGAGCTCGTCTCTCTTCGGGGCATCAGCACGGAGACTGGTTGTAGATGGGTGGAAATATCAGTTTCATGTAGAGAACACACACCTGGTGTGCGATACCCAATCTGAGAGAAGAGCGGGACGGACATAAGAGCGGCAACACTGGCCTGTTCAAGGAGGCTCTTAAATCGGGTACCCCACTGCAGTTCAAACCTACTAAGGACGCATGCTACGATGGAGGTGACACTTAAACGCAAAAGGACTTTCTGACTGACGGTGCTCCTTAACCCCTTTACAACTGGAAACCCGTTTTTGGGAACAAAATTACGTGGGTTTAGTATAGGGAGGGGTTCGGGGGCTCCAAAGAGGTTAACCCAAAGCCGTCGGAATTCTTGTTTTAAAGTGGTACCAGATACCGTTCGTATATGTCTGCATACAGTACCTAGGGCATGGTTTTGGTCATCGGGTTGCACTCCCACTTTACGTACTCTAAACAAGTTTTTGGTCAAGAAAGGTACAGGGCTCCTCAAGCGAGGAGCCCCCTCAAGCGAGGAGCCCCCCCCCAAAAAAAGGGTGTACGTCTACCGGAGCATGTGTCTTCCTTCAGCATGGCAGGAGCACTGCGAATGGGGTCTGCAGTTAGTACTGCTGATGTTAGGGCTTCCCGGGCGCACGTGATATAAACTTTTGGGAATTCGGAGAGGCTAGGGGCGAGACACTACAGCGGATGCCGCCCGTGGAGCGAAGCGTCTTGTATACTCGTACCATCGCCCACACACACATTATAAAAATAAAAATACACTTCAGCCGTGAGATCGAAGATGTTTGTCGAAATTCGTCTTCGCAAGATTTGTGTGATACTCCGACCGCGCGTACTACTGGGTGTGTGTCCTCATTAACCCCTTTACAACTGGAAACCCGCTTTTGGGGACAAAATTACTTGGATGTAGTATATGGAGGGGTTCGGGGGCTCCAAAGGGGTTAAGGATATAGGTCGGCGATTCCCCTTGGAACTACAGTTAGGCCTGGGAATGAGCCCCGAAATGAAGAAAAAAATAAAGGCAGATCTATTCGATGAAAACCGCAAAAAGATCCAAAAAAATGTTGAAAGCAAAAAAGGTGCCGTAGTCCTATTTACTTGGATTTAGTACGCATGAACGGTTGACAAAAGATCAAAGAATGCTCGACGCAGGCGACGAGTTGGACCTTGAGATTCCACAGACACCTGCAATCCGTGTCTACAGAGGGCAAGGCACATCATTTATAATTTTCCGTTATGTTTTCAAGTCTAGTCGGCCGGAAATGTGCGGGGAAACTATTGTTTGGTGCTTATTCGTATTTTGCTCGATAGGGGAGAAGTACTTGAATTGAATATGAAAGATATGCGTGCCTTTCCCTTGGCTGAGACTTGGCGGAGACAGCAAAGCAATCCGCGCCCAAATCCAGTATATAGCCGACGAGATAATATTTATCAAACTTGGCCCTTTTGCTGCCTCCTGAGCGAAAGTTTCAAAAAAATCATTAGAAAAACATGTACAGAAAAAAGAAAGTAAGAAACCCGGGGAAAAACAAAAAAAGTCGAGGCAAACACCAATACATGTCTTCGTTCGTGTAGGGCAAACGGCGCCAAACACGGGCGGGGCGTATCCGCACGCCGAGCGACTGCCATCACAGCAGGGGCCATCGAGAGAGGAGGGAGGGAATCTGTGATTGGGCCTTGATGCAGCGGGAAACGACCTGCCCCGAGCTTCCAGATGCGGATGTATCTGTGATCGTAAAAACGGAATCTTCGAGCAAAACAAATGACAGTTTGGTCCGAAAGTAAGGGACGTTTACGTAATTATATGAATATAGCACGGTTTTTACATTTCCGAAGAAATAGGTACCTGATACGGTTGACCATGACTCGTATCATACGAGGAAGAGTGCGCGAGTACAGATAAATACACTACTACACTACTACAAGCTTGGAGCCTGACCCCAGGCGCCTGCTGAGAAGCCTTGGCCAAGACTCAAGCCCAGCGGCACGAGCAGCAACAACGTACACGTGGGCTAGAGGTGGGGCGCGCCGCCACGGAGGTATACGAGCGGCGCCGTATACCATGCGCGGTGCACGGCCTAGGGGCTTGCACAGCAGCAGCAGCAGCAGCAGCAGCAGCAGCAGCAGCAGCAGCAGCAGCAGCAGCAGCGGCAGCAGCAGACAAGAAAACAAGACATTAGCCCCTACTGCTTGATCCCTTCGTATCACATTTGGGGCAGCACCGTCGTGCTGCCGGCCACCGAGCCCAAGGGGCCGCTCACGCTCGTGCGTCCATGTGTACGCTGCTGCTCTGCGCTCTGGGCCTGGGGCTGTACAGCAGTACGCTTCGTGCGAGAAGCAAAGGCACCCCGGTGGACTGACGTTTTTTTAGCAAAAGGGTGATGGCGGCCTGTGGCATCAGTGCTTTTTGGTGAATGCTACGCTCCGAACAGCTTCTTGCCGTGACGAGTTTTTTTTTTCCCCATCGCTGATTGGTTGATTTCCTAAAGAGTTATTTTCGTAGAGAACGACCATGGGACACTTTCTTTCCAATTTTTACGTCTAAAAAAGTTCCATTCCCAGGCCTAGTGTAGCTTGTACCAGGGTCAACAGGGTGATGTTAGTCAGTCTGTGCGAGGAAACTCTAAAACCCGTTTTGGAGGGGGACAAAATCTGACAGTTGTGGAAGGAAGTGCATCAGTTTATCAAGTGTATCCTGTAAGTCGTACGTATAACCGGTAAGGGGAGGGCGGAGTTTCTAAGGGCGTGGGGGCCTGGGTTTGAACAAGTGGAAGCGAGGGGGGGGGGGGGGGGGGGGGGGCAACTCAATCTGTGCGCGGAAACTATAAATCCTTTGAGGGGACAAATCTGACGGTTGTGGAAGGAATGCATCAGTTTATCATGTATATATTGTAAGTCGTACAACCAGTGAGGAGAGGGCGGAGTGTTCGAAGGGGTGGGGGCGGGGGGAGCGGGGGGGGGCGGGAGGGGTTTCCAACAGCTTCGATCGCATAGATGTAGGAGCTTGCTATACGCGTGGTGCTAGGTCTAGGCGGTATTGCGGGTGGCGGGGAAGGAGGGGGCGTTGGGGGGGGGGGGGGGGGGGGGGGGATGAATTGAAGCTACGGCATGGAGGGGTGGAAAGATAATGAGTTGATATCAACTGCCTGGTAGTGTTCTATTACTCTGGCAGATTTTGATTTTAGGTGGGGCGTTTGAACAAGAGGGATACATGTGTACCAAGCAGCGTTCACATACGAAAAGGCCCGAACTGCCAAATACCGATGACACTATGTTTCGACGCTCGACAAGATCGCACTACGCGCCCAAGTACATATCAGCACGGCCCCTGTACCCAATTGCCTGACATACGGCTGCAGAGGACCTACTGCTACCAAGTATACCTGTGGGTTCTCGACTGATAAGGTCATTGTGTTCGACTGGCAACATTGAGAACACGAATCCACCGCAACAGCCCGTCTGTTCATCTAGGCACTACACGCAGTACGATAGTTGCAACCAGCAGCGGCACACTGTCTAGTACAGCCAGTCGTGTACTTGAGTGGAGGCAATCTGCCAACGGTGGTAGTGGAGCACAGCTTTGTAACGATGAGAGGTGCACGGACAACTGCCGTATACCTGTTGGTCCTCGTGTAATACGAGGGTTCTTGCGTTCGACTGGTAACATTGTGCACAGGTCCATCACAGCAGCCCGCCTGTTCACCTAAGCACTGCACGCTGCAAGCGGTTTGTGCGATGATTGCAAGCAGCGAAGGCATCCTCTCTGATACGGCTCAGCCAGTCGTGGACTTGAGGGAAGCAGCGCTGTTGAACGCTGCTGACTGCTGTGGTGCAAAGCTGTGCATCGACTAGAGATGCTACTGACGTGTACTGGTATTAACAGCAGCTATGAGAGCATAGCTGCCGTACAGCAGCTTTAGATGGGTTTTGGTATTGCGTTCGACTGGCAGCGATGAGAACAAGTCCACCGCAATATATGTAAGACATTTGCGCCTAGTCTATCATAGGCCCTTGCCGCAAGCAGTGTGATAGTTGCAAGTCGCAGCGGCACCCCCTCTGTCACGGCGCAGCTAGCCGTGGACTCGGGCCAAGCAGGGCTACCACTGTGGGGGTGTCGCAAAGCTGCGCATCTATCCCGATACGAGGTGCTACCAGAGCTACCGTAGAGCAGGTTTAGGTGAAACGTGCGACTGGCAGCATTACGCACAGGTCCACCACAACCGCCTTTATGTTCGCGACCAGGTAGCTTCTACAAAGTAGTATGTGCGATAGTTGCAAACCAAATCAGCTGTATAATTATAACGGCAGGCTCTGATAGCACCTTCAATAAATACACAAGCGTTGGACCACGGCAGTGAGAAGCTCTGCCTCCGTCAAGACCACGACTGGCTAAGCCGTACGGTTTAGGTGTTGCGTGCGAGTGGCAATATTGAGCACAGATTCCACCACCATGTCTTGTCTGTTCTCCTAGGCATTGCAAATACTGTGCACGACAACTGCAAGCAGCAGAGGCATTCTCTTTACTCCGGCGCAGCCAGTCGTGGGCTCTAGGGAAGCAGAGCTGCTGACTGCTGTGATGCAAAGCTGTGAGGCGATTAGAGGTGCTTTTCACATACCTCGAAGTATATTATTGGCAGAGTTGTGGCGCAAAAGTTTTAGGCAGGTTTCGGAGGGTGCGTTCGACTGGGGGTGCGTTCGCCTCGCAGCACTAAGCAAGACCACCACAGCCTATCTGTTCGCCTAGGTACTGCAATCCAATATGATGCTGTAGTTGCAAACAGCAGTAGCAAGCTCTCTGGTATTCCGGTCCAGCCAGTATTCGACGTGGGGTAACCAAAACTGCTGCGGCAGTGGTGCAACGCTGTGCATCGATATCAATGCGAGGCGCTGGGAGAGCTGCCGTACAGCAGCGGCTTGTGTCGTTCGACCGGCAGCACTGAGAACGAGTCCACCAAAACCACAGCCTACCTGTTCACCACGCATTACGCCATTTGCAAACAGTAGTGATACGCTCGCCATTACGGCGGAGCCAGTCGTGGACTCGACGGAAGCAGACAAGCTAGCTGCGGAGGTGTCGCAAAGCTGTTCATCGATGCTCGCGTGAGGTGCTCGCAGAGCTGCTGTACTCCATAGTTCTAGGTGTTTTAGGTCAGCTTACCGTGTTTGAGCATCTTGAGCAAAGCCAAAGACGATATGTGGAGCTTCTCTGCCGTGTCCACCACGGGCGCGTCCGGTGCTCCTCCTCCCTGCCCCCTCCCCGGCATGTTGAACAGCTGTTGAAAGCGCTCCATCTTGACGCTAAGCTATGGCAGGACCGCAAGCTATGGCAGGACCGCCAAGCACAAGCTCTACAAGATACCTACGCAGCAACGCTACACGCTTCTGCTGAAGTGTCGAAAGACTCTGTCGGCCTCGATAGTGTTTGCCCAGAGAACAAACTTTGATTTTGTGACCTTTGCTAAACTAAGGAAGCTCTCGCCAAGGGCAACTGTGTTGCCTCAAATGTAAGGAAGAGGATGTCCGTTCCTGTGCCCGACTCTACAGAACTCCGCTAACTTAGTGGAAGACGGAGCACGCAGCGGCCCGACAGCAGAGAGGGTGCGTTTCTGAAGAAGCAGAATAACGTTCATGCTTTGCAGGATATTGAACTCCTGCCGACATCAAAAACATAATTAAAGCAGGGGACAAAAAACATGATATTCCCGGTTATGGGCATGCTGCGGATGCTGAACTCCCGTTTCGGTAGTAGTTTTGATTGCGTCGTGCTGATCCTCGGGCGTGCTTACTTGGTGAACAGCGTCACGCCTAGGAAGCGAGCTATCAGTACAGGAACAAGTGGCCTATCTCGAGGAATACAACACGATTCCCTCATACCTCTGACAACGGCCTCTAATAGCTCGGCCTAGACGTGGAAGCTAACCGAGTACGACTAGTTCTGGCTCTGCGTGTTTTCGTGAAAAGGTCTAAATAACGCAGCAGTCGAGCGCCTCTCGCTGCGTGTCTGGCACCCAGTGCGGCCGTCGCTTCTGGTGCAATCCCCGGCGTGGGGCAGAGGTGAGAGATGTTCCCCATGTGCGCGACCTAGTTGGCCGTGTGTAGTCGCGTCGCCAGAGGACTTGTGGTTTTGGAAATGTCAAGAGTTGCCTCCGGGAAGACCTTGCTACCTTGCAACAACAGTAGCGGTTAAGAGTACCACACGAACGCACGACGGTCACTATTGCTGCTGCGGCTGTGGTGTAGGCGAACACCATGACTACAGCGGCATGTCTTGGTACCCAACAGCATATGTACGCCAAAGCTGAAAGTAGTGGCTATCCAATACGCTGCCGCTTCCCGTCCCAATGGCCACCGTTTTCGCTGGCACGTTCGGCTTTGTATCGTACATGTATCATCCAACTCTGCTCGATTTTCCTTTTATACAGACGTGCCACTCTGACGGAAATGTAATGATCGTTTTATCTTTAATATTAAGTAAAACAATCCTTAAATTTCCGTCTGTATTGGTAGATATCCTTTCTGCCGCGGCGATGTGTTCCTGTGCTTGTGGGGAAGGTCACGCGTGGGCCTCTCCGCACCGAGTCTCCCCAGAAGGGCACACCCACTCCGCGTGTGGTTTCTCCCGGCGCGTCGACCAGGCCTCCGCCACCCCATGGTGCCGATGGAACGGTCTCAGAGCGGTCGAACGCCCCGGATCTTTTGCTCTCACCCCAGTATCATAGCATGTTGTACCATTTTATACTCGTTTGAGTATGGTACTAATACCTGAACATGTACCTGGTGCGTAGACTACAGGTGGTAGACAACACTGGAAGTAGCACGTAATGCTTGGTGCGCAAGACACGTTGTGGTATACAAGACAGCGTATACCAAGACTACTATTAGTGTTGGGTGTCGAAGTGAAGAGCATTTCGGTACGATAAGGGCCAAATAGCTTCGACAACGATAATGCCCACCTTCAATGTTTTCAGCTGTTTTCGTGTCATCTTCGCGAGAACTTGTATTTTTCAGGGCTGTTCACGGGTCATGACCCGACCCGCGTCGGGTGGAGGGGGTTTGAAAATGTCGCGGGTCGGGTCGGGTCGGGTCTGGTCGGGTCGGTTCGGGTCGGGTCGGGTCGGGTCGGGTCGGGTAGCGTCGGGTAGCGTCGGGTAGGGTCGGGTAGGGTCGGGGCAGGTCGGGTCGGGTCGAGTCGGGTCGGGTCGAGTCGGGTCGGGTCGAGTCGGGTCGGGTCGAGTCGGGTCGGATCGGGTCATGACCCGCGAGATACGGGTCACTCGCGGGTCAATCCACCATGCCCCGCGGGTCGTCTTTGGCTGACCCGCGGGTCGAACCCGCGGGTCTGGCCTGCGGATTCGCATTTTTCAAAGTGAAATCTGCCTGCCGGAGGGGCCTTGTGGCCCGCGGGTACGAAAATGATACCGCTTCCTGCACGAAAGCCTTTCTCGTGCCGAAACTCCGGTGGTATGTTATCATAGCGTGCAGAACAATCATACCAGGCAGTAACTTCTCGTACCAAGCATAAAGTGTTACTCGAATCCCGTGTCGGATAAAGCCGTAGGCATTATTCAGGTATAGTATCATCCACCCAAGTCCACTAAAAAACGCCAGGCCACACTCTCTTGCAGGGTACAACAATAAAGACGACGCATGTTATACTTCAGTACATGGCAGTATTTTAGAACCCATGTACGACGTACGTACAAGGTATACATAAAATACCGGGTAAGAAATATCATACCATTACGAAATATGACCAAACGTAAAAAGGCAAGAGCATTCGTCGAAGCAGCAGCACCAGCAGCAGACCCCGGATCCTCACGAATCGCAGCCCCTGCTGACAGATTCCCCGCCCCTGTTGTGGGCTTGTTGCCGGACGGCGGTCAGCTAGGCTACTTGCTGGGGCCGGAGACTGCATAGCTAGCTTGCTCGTAGGGGTGGAAGGTTAGAGCGGTCGGGCCGGGGTTTAGCGCTACGGGCACGGCTAAGTGCGGATGTGTGGATTGCGGTTTTCGTCATTTTTCGCGCGCACACCAGATAACGCTGCAAACAATTCCGGCACTAAAAACAGATCGCACATCCTTGGAAAAGTACGAGGGACCAAGGACCAACCAACCGACCGAGGTGTATATCCAGACATGTTGACCCGTAACTTTTCGACTTTGACCCGTGATATATATCACGGGTCCAGTCGACCCGAACCGCATGAACCGCGCAGCTCACGGGTCACTCGGAGTGTGGCGGGTCGAGTTGGATTGGGTCAGCAGGCTTTCAAATGTCGCAGGTCGGATCGGGTCGGCTCGGCTCGGGTCGGCTCGGCTCGGCTCGGCTCGGCTCAGGGGTTTTCACAATCTCGCGCGTCGGGTCGGGTCGGGTCAGGGGGTTTCACAATCTCGCGGGTCGGGTCGGGTCGGATCAGCTGAGCTGAGCTGATGCGACCACTGAGCTGACCCGACTCGACCCGACCCGTGAGGTTTGACGTGACCCTTAACCCCTTTAGAGCCCCCGAACCCCTCCCTGTACCAAGCCCAAGTAATTTTGTCCCCAAAAACGGGTTTCCAGTTGTAAAGGGGTTGAGCAACTCTGGTATTTTTCACGTCTCAAGCCTTAACATCTCGACCACGAGTTGAGTATTATTACAGGCCCTGCCACGCTACGGTGTAAACAGAGATGCGTGCATACAACATTCCATGTGCTCATGCCTCGTATTCATTTCCATTATCAGTACGTCACTATTGTACGAGTTCGTGTGACGGCGGATAGACACGATAACACATGATGTGGAATGATACTACACACAAGCCCCACCCTCAGGATGGTTGACTTCATGTCCTGGGGGCGTCGCAAGTCGAAAAGTCGAAACACGTTCGAACTATATGTACTGGTACGAGTATGAGCTACACGGCAGTACTGTTTTTGCTGCTGTTTGTTTCGTATGCCGGGTGTCAGGTCCGATTATGTGTGTTTGACTACCGCTGTTGCGTTGGGCGTGTTGATGTTGTCGTAATTTGATCTCTTGCTGCTGCACACCATCCACGCATACATACACGGTGACTGCTGGCGCAAAGGCGAGAGGTTGTAGCACGACTGCCGTTGTATCGCTGCTGCTGTACTGCTGTGTACTGATTTTCGGTGGCTGCAAGGCTGAGCGGCTGTTTTTGCAAAAAACAAAAGCACCGCTCCTCTTGATGGTTGTATGTGCCTTTGACAACACACACTCGCCGTACAAAAGTACCCAAACACAGAAGCACCGTCCGCTGCTCTATGCTTCGTACACCTGGTGGTGAGGTCCGACGGTTTGTGTTTGACTGCTGTTGCTGTTGAACGTGTTAATTTCGTCCTGTTCGATCTCCTGCTGCTGTACACCAGCCACACATACGCATTGATTACTGGTTCAAAGGCGAGAGCTTGGAGCACGGCTGCCGTTGTATCACTGGTGCTGTACTGCTGTATACCAGGTACTAATTTTGTGGCCGCGAGGCTGATGGGCTATTTTTGCCCAAAAAATACCATGACTCTTCTTGATCGTGTTTTGTGCCCATGACAGCACACACTCCACGTACAGAAGAACACATAATACACACATAGAAGGGCCGTCCGTAGCTGTCACTAAAGAGTGCTGCATAGCAAACAGCAGAGAGGGTAAAAAAACATTGGACTAGTGATGTTGTACGGCAGGCGGGAGCGGAACGGAAACAAACGTGTGAGGGGGGCGCGGAGTATTAAGATTTTTCCAGGAACTGTGGGGTTTTCCATGCACGTGCTCGTCTCGGCCAGGCAGAGCACAGCCCCTTGACAAAACGAACCCCTTCACCGACGTTGAATGCTAAGAGCACCTCCACGGAGCTCGGCTGGATCCTGACATGCGTCGTAATGTACCGACGGCCCCCTCGCTTGCCCTGCGGCCGAAAGTGCGAGAAAAAAAACTTCAACCGCCAGAGATCACCGTGCCAAAGAACATGTGCATATTTTAATTATGCAGATACCAGGTACCTATTATAACAGTATTAACTAGCAATAGATATCGTGAGTTGTACTTAGAACTGCTACGTACGGTACACCGTACAACTGTCAGACCGGTAAACCGGTACCAAGTACCCTGTATGATGCGGCCGGGCATGAATCTATTAGCATGCCACACTAAGACCTACCAGGTACTTGGAAAGACACACGACTATCAATACTACTCCCAGCGGTACTCCCGAAGTATCCCAGTTGCCGGCCGGTATGGCGAAGAACAAATTAGTGCGGTATCATCCTCTCTATGTAAGTTGTACTTAAAAACAAAATAATAACAGGGCAGCTGTACGGCAGTGCAGCAGTACGTACGGTAGTAAAGGACAGAGGAGTGCAGCAGTGGGGACGGTGGTACTCCCAAGCACCAGTGGGAGGCCGGTATTTTAGAAACAAGAAAAAAAGGTGACTCTCCCACAGGACAAAAAAAAGACTCCCACGTACGGCCCACCCACCCACCACGGACGACGCAGTGCACCCTCCGCTCACCCACCGACCAAACCATTACTACATACAGCAGAACAGCAGTGCAGCAGTACGTACAGCAGTACACCTGGTACGCGGGAAGCAGTTAGATGGTTGGTTCTTGAGGACCTTGTATGAAACGGGAAACAGACGGGGGGGGGGTCATTTTTTGACGATACTCGGCCATCTCGGGGAGCGAGCGAGCCGCCATCCACCTCCCACCCACCATCCACCACCCACCCACCACCCACCATCCACCCACGGACCTACCCAGTACAGCAGCACAGCAATGCAGCAGTACGTAAAACAATACACCTGACAGGCGAGCAGCAGCCGATTCGTTGGTTACGATGCTCTCGGGCTGGGCGGGATTTGTAATTGTTTACTATTCCCCGCCACGCCGGGGGCCAAGCGAGCCGTCCCCGGGAGGGTGATTTCCACGCTCCCCCCTCACCGAGGTGGGGCACCGACGGCCGTTCTTTCGCCGGCATGTCGTAGTGTTGCTGTGCGGATGGGACGCGACGGCACCGCGAGGCCGCCGGAGGCGGAGTGGAGCTCGGGAGTCGCAGCTTTTGGGGGGGGTATTATAACCAAGATATTTTCAAAGATCCAAGAAAACGTCACTACCACGACGTTAGCGTATTATATAATACGCTCGACGGTTGACATGATGTTCGTAGTACGACGACTGCAGGAACTGGCGCGGAAGGACACCCCCTTGTACTTGTACTTTCTCGACCTCACCGAAGCATATGACTCCGTCGACCGAACCCTTCTGTGGGATATCCTTGCTCGTTTGGCGTGCCACCGAGAATGCTCGCCGTCATCCGCCAATTCCACGACGGTATGCAAGCATGCGTTCGGCTGGATGATGGAGAGTGCTCGGATAAGTTCGACGTGGGGCACGGTCTCGGGCAAGGATGCGTGCTCGCGCCACTGCTTTTCAACATGCTTTTCGCGGCGGTACTGCGTGTGGCCGAGAAACGCTTCCTCGCTGATGCAGCCATCACGGACGTGCAGCTCCAACGAAAGGAGAAAGGCGAGAAGAAGGGCACTTCACACACAGGCAAAGTCGACGGGCGGAGGGGGAAGGAAGGGGGGGAGGTGCAGAGATTGTGCGGTATGCTGTACGCGGACGATGCGGGCATCACATTGCGATCATCAGAAGGGCTGGAGAGGACGATGACGGTGATCGTGACTGCGTGCTCGTCGTTCGGGCTTACGGTCTCCGAGGCGAAAATAGAGATCATGTGCCTGCAAACCAAAGGCGGGGGAAGGTGTCGTTCACAACCAATGCAGCCGGCCAGGTATACAAACAAACAATCGATTTTGTGTACTTGGGCGGAGCTATCACCGCAGACAGAGACCTTAGCATTGAAATGACGCGACGTCTTCAGAGGGCCTGGGCGTGCTTCCAGCGGTACGAGATGGGAATCTATGATCGCCCGGGTGTGCGCTTACTGTTGAAGGTGCGGTTGCTGAAAGCTGAGGTGGTCGAGACACTGCTTTACGGTTGCATGACTTGGAGCCCGCAAAAGCCTGACTATGACAGGCTACGACGGGTTCACCACTCCATGCTCCTCCGATGTCTCGGATGGCGGAAACGCAAGGGCGACGACCACACCCTATCGTACGCCGACGCGCTTGCCAAGACAGCTTCCGAGGGCATAGGGGCGATAGTGCGCAAATGGAGGACATTGTTCGCGGGATTCGTAGCACATACAGGGGAGGAGCGTCTGCCACAGAGGGTGATGTTTGGGGAGCTTGTTGGGGGTAAGAGCTACTCAGGGGGGCAAGAAAAGGACTGGGTGGCTCATCTGAAGGAAGATATGTCGGTCTTTGGAATCAATTTCGAAGGGTGGCGAAAGGCTGCTCAGAAGGCCGGCAGATGGTTTCGATGAGTAGAGGAGGAAGCCGAGTTGTTCATGCGGAATTGACATGAAACGGAGAGACGCAAAATTGCAGAGCGACGCGCAAAGGCTGCGGCAGCGCCATCCACCGTCGGCATCTCTAAGCGGCTGGGGGGAGGGGGAAGGGGGGGGAGCGGGGGGAGAAGGGGAGCGGGGAGGGGGGGGAGCGGGGAAGGGGGGAGGGGGGGAGGGGGGGCGTCGTGCACAAGAGACCGAAGCCTGGGTCTGGCCATCATTGTCTTGAAATTTGTGGGCCTTCCGTTGGCCGCCACAAGATGGCGTTAAGACTGCCCTGACTTGTACGCTATGTTCCGTTCTCTTCCCAGTGCCATTAATGATGCACTTGATACCCTCTATTAGCCCATTGCCGTCTTTAGTCAGTTCCTAGGGTCTGCTAGTATGGCATTTTTTTCTCTTTTCCTTTCCTGCTTCCTCTTCTAGTCTTGCATTTTCTTGCTTTTCTTTTCTTTCTTTTCTTTCCTTTCCTTTAGCTTCTTTTCTTTTCTTTGTTTCTTTTTTCCCATTGAGTTGCGTCTGTCGTGCGTATGCGTAGTGATAGTTACTACGTGCAATATATTCGTGGTAGTCTTTCTTGGGTGGCAAGCGGTGTAGTCGGTTTTTCCAGGCGCGAGTAGTGAGACGTATGCACCAGTATGGACCTGGCACATCGTAGGCTGACTCTCGATTTCACTTTATATATTTTTGGTGGAGGCATGAATTGCGTCAGCTGTGATATATGCGTGTACCACCTTTGATTTGTTTGTGTTTTCTCTCGGGTTTTCCTCAGCTCCAGAGTGACGGGAGCCTGTCCTGTGACCGCGGACTTGATTATGCGAGTTAATGTGAGAACAACAATAATAAGGATAGTACACTGTAGTTCCAAGGGTCGCCGACCTATATCCTCAATGAGGACACACAACCCGCAATACGTGCGATTGGAGTATCACACACAGCTTGCAAAGATGAGTTTCGACAAAGTCTTCGATCTCACGGCTGGTGTATTTATATTTTTATAATAATAAGGATAGTAGTATGCTACGCGCTGAAAACCCATCCATGTTTAATATTCTGCTGTGCTCAAGCTGCGGTGCTGGTGTGCTGGCATGATGCGTCGGCACTGCTGTTATAGATGTACAGGTATGTGGCACCGGACACCATGCTACGAATAGATGCGATGCCACCACTATCCATATTTCTATGGTCATGCTTGGTATGATGCCCGCTCTATATATTAAGCAGGTGGCCTTACTCTGTGGTTACTTGGGTTGCTGTGAGATCTCCCACAGGTCGTCTTGTGGGGCTTCCAAGAGGAATCCAATGGTCCCACGGGATGTCCCATAGTAACAAACACTCCATGGGTTGTCCGTGTTATGTCTTTTAGACTAGACTATTGCTACTATGTCATCGCCTTCCGATAACGTGCAGCCTGAGGTTGAACACATCGATCACTCATACTGCTATATACGGTATTCCTCTGGGATATGCTACGGGATGCGTCGGTCCAATAGGATGTTCGCATCCCATTGAACGTCCGACGGAAGCGATTGTGGGTGTATCGTGGGCGTTGCCATCCCATGGGATATCCTATTGAAATAATGTATGGGGCGTCCCCTGCGTTGGCACATGCGACGCCCTACAGGATATCCTATGCAACATCCCTTCTCGGGAAAACCTACAGCGTACCCCATGGGAAAACTTGAAGGAAATCTCCTGGAATAACCTATATGGCATTTTATGTGGCATGTCTCATGAGATGTCGAAAACCTTACGGTTTTTGTCTCATGGACCCCCCCATGAGCTATCCAATTTCTCTTAGTACCCCGGTGGGACATGGCCCATGGGATGAATTGAAGCATGTTATGGAATGTTGCACGGAATGCTGATAATTTTATGGCTTGACCCATGAGCTTTGCCATGAGCTGCTCCATGCCACGTAGTCTCCTGATAACTCCATCGAACGTCCCATGACGTGCCAAACATTCTACGGGCCGTCCAATGAGATGAATCATGAGATGTCGTTCGGATGGCGTTCATCTTTTGGGGGAAATTATCGTACATCCCGTGGGATGTAGTACATCTAACGGGATCTCACATAGGTCATCCCATGATATTGCCCATATCTCTATTCGTATCATACGCCCATGGACATAGTCATCGTCCGATGGGACATCCCATAGGACATCCTTTGGGGTGCCCATGGGAGGTAGTTTATATCTTGGGATATCCCATGGGACAATACATGCATGCCTCTGGGAGTTCTTTCATCCCACGGGACAACGCATAGGCCATCCCGTACATGCCATGGGATTGTCCATTGGACCTCGTACATCCCATGGGATGTCCCGTGCGATGTCCCATAAGATGACCCCATAGGATGACGTTTATTCCAAGGGACATCCCGTTAGACGTCCTATGGGATAGTCCCACGGACCGCTCCGTGGGGCGCCCCAAGCGACATCACATGGGATCGTATGGGTTGTCACGGACTCCGTAGGATTTCCCTTGAGATTTTCCATGGAACAGCCTATGGATAATAATTCCCATAGGATGTCCCAAGGGATATCGTGTGGGATATCCCATGGGATATCCCCATGGCATGGCCTCATGAAAATCCACGGGACAGCTCATGGGATATTCCATGGGCCAATGGAACATCCATGGGAAGGTGGGGTATTTTAGTCAGGATGTAGCCGAGTATCTACCCGAGGACGAGTTGCATAACCGTTTGTAATACCTGGGTGCTCCGGAGCTTATACCTCACTAGGCATACGCTTGTGTATTTTTACGGCGGAAAGACAATTTCTATTTTGGGGGTTATGAATGTGCCGAGTCCCGATGAGTCGAGATGTTCCGATGTCGGATCGAGATCGAACCAATGTCTTGAAGGATCGAGAGGATCCGTTCGATAAATGTCTTGATGCGTCGAGACGACCGGTTTGAATGGCGTCTTGGTGGACCGAGGCGATCCGTTCGATCGATGTCTCGACGGATCGGGATGTCCCGACGGATCGATCGAAGCAACGTCGGCCGGACTTGCTTGACTCTATTTAATACCTGGTGGGTATCTCTTGCATCACCAGGTAGCATGTACTATGACATTTTAGTAATAGAAGGCCGGTCGTTTTAGGCACATCATGGCGTCGATTGGCGTGCCTCGTGTTGTTTATAGGACACCGGTCTGTTGGGGCGTCAATATTCCTTCTTGGCCTTGCAGTATTATAGTAGATGTCCCTCTATACACGAAGTGCCGGTGGCCCTCTGTAGTGCTGGTTGCCCCAAATAATCCTGGTGAAATCGCTTGGGATAGATGAAATCAACAAGTAGTGGCAGTGTGCGGAGTAGTGCCGGCTTCCGCTATAGTGCCGGTGTTTGCGGCTGGCACATACCGGCACTAAACAGAGACCACTACTGTATTGCGTTGCTTGTATAGTACCGAGGAGACCGTTGTTGTTTCGGTGGCGTTAAGGCGTTTCTTCGTCTCTTATTGTTATGTAGTTGTGTGGAGAAGACAGTCCGTCAAGGGGTCACCCAGCCGCCTCCTACGATATTTGCTGTTGTTCCCATTCCCAGCACCAACTTCCATACATCACGCATGTACCTGTACGGCAGTGTTGGTGCTGACCCATCCGCCTTGAAGAGTGTGGAACTACCCTCTGTACTTCGTACGGCTGGGAAAAAAATCCCAGTCTAATTGCACCTAATGTTTTTATCGACTCTGTTCCAGCTCTGTAACCGCTTTCATGCTTCAGAGGCGAAATCGTCGAAAAAACGATGATTACGGCACCAATCGTCATCACACTACAAAAAGTACCCCAGTCAAACTCCGAGTATAGTATAAAAATAAAAATATGCTCCAGCTATGAGATCGAAGATGTTTGTCGAAACTCATCTTTGCAAGCTGTGTGTGATACTCCGATCGCGCGTATTACGGGGTGTGTGTGTCCTCATTAAGGATGTAGGTCGGCGACTCCCCTTGGAACTACAGCAGTGTAGCTTGTACCAGGGTCATCAGGATGATGTTAGTCAGTCTGTGCGCGGAAACTATAAAACTCGTTTTTGAGGGGGACAAAATCTGACAGCTGTGGAAGGAAATGCATCAGTTTATCAAGTGTATGCTGTAAGTCGTACAACCGGTGAGGGGAGGGCAGAGTGTTGGAAGGGTTGGGGGGGGGGCGTTCGTGGAAGAGGGGGGCGGGGGGGGGGGGGGGGGGGGGTTTCAACAGCTTTAGGTCGCACAGATGTAGGGACTTGCCATACACGTGGTGCTAGGTCTAGGCGATGGTTCGGGTGGTGGGGAAGGAGAGGGCGTTTGGGGGGGGGGGTGAATTGGAGATACGGCATGGATGGCTAGAAATATAATGAGGTGATATCAACTGCCTGGTAGTGTTTATTACTCTGGATTTCAGGTGGGGTTTTGAACAAGAGAGAGGATGGGGGAAAAATAAAGGGGGGGGTGGGGGTGAATTGGAGCTACGGCATGGATGGCTAGAAAGATAATGAGGTGATATCAACTGCCTGGTAGTGTTTATTACTCTGTATTCCAGGTGGGGTTTTTGAACAAGAGGGAGCGGGGGGAAAAAATAAAAGGGGGGGGGGGGGATGGATTGGAGCTACGGCATGGATGGCTAGAAAGATAATGAGGTGATACCAGCTGCCTCGTAGTGTTTGTTACTCTGGCAGAATATTATTTGTATTGTGATGTTGATACAGCAGCAGGACGACTATCCCGAAAGTCTAAATGAAGGCTGTACCCGTAATACTCCCGACGATGATATGGCTTTGGTTGTGGTGCTGAATTATGTTTCTCTCTTTTTCCGTCAATACACCCCTTTATCCGCACCTACCACCCTATCCCCCCCCCCCAGGCCTTGCTTTCCCCTTAAAACATATATAAAATAGTTGGCCTCGGTTGGCACCGACGCTATAGAACGTTCTATGTATGTTGGGGTTGACGTTGGTTGGCGACGACGCTGTAAAACAAGCCAATCACTGCGTGAGCTAGACAACCAAGGTACCGTTTTTTTGTCTTGTGTTTTTGGCGGTCACCATGATGGTTGTCGAATTAGATCATTTTGTGCGGGGTGGAGAACCCTAACTCCGCACAAAGGGGATGGTCGTATCACGTAGTGTGAATATGGTAAGGCACCCACGAGGCAGTTACGTAGTAGTATCCATTGCTATCTCTGGAGTGGCCACACCAGAAAACAAAGTAACTCGTTGGCGCTGTCGCCCATAAGCAAGAAAGTAGGCACAAGGTGCCGAAGTCCGTATTACGAGCAGTTCTTGGAGAGATGCAGTTCACCCTTCATGCGACTCGCCGAACACCTCACGGCGCTTTGCGCTTGGTGCAAGTGTGCCTGGTTGGTTGAAACCCGACGTCCTCCGTCCCGGCATAGTAGGGATGCGAGGGTCTATAGTCATAGGACTACGGCCATGCACAAATTGAGTACACCCCACCCCCTCTTTCTTGTACCTGCAGAGCACTCTTACCCCGAGCCCGCCCCATCAACTGCGTTTCACTGCTGCACCAACCTTCACCGAAACCACCCTATTCCTTTTTGCTGCACGCGTTCGCAAACACCCTAGCAGGCGGTGAAACCCAGCTCCCCCGCGGCCACCGGCTCCATCGAGCGCTCGCTACGGTAAGAAAAACGACATCCCCTTGAAACCCCGGGGGGGGAACTCCTTAATTTTCTCCCCATGCCACGTGGTGGCCCTCAGAAGAGACTGGAGCAATATATCGCCCCCGGCACTCTGGAGAAACAAGATGCCGCCGATCTCTTGGCCGCGGAAGAGGCTGAGGCTAATAATCCAGGTGGGGCTGGCAACATCGCCCCCCCGAAGAGGCGAACGAAAAGAGCAGCGGCTGTCGCCGCCGCGGCTGCGATAGCGGGGGAGGCAGCCGGAGCGAAGAGGCATGAAGGAGCTGGAGGAGGAGGAGGGGGTGGGGGTGTAGGTGGGGGAGGGGGGGGTGGAGGGGGGAGTGGAGGGGGGGGCAGGAAGCAGTCTATATCTTTATCTTTGCGAGTGACGTTGCCTGTAGAGGTTAAGCAACCGCCAACCAAGGTCGAGGCGGAAGGGGGCGGGGGGAAAGTTGAAGGGAGAGTGGAAGGGGAGAAGGAAGAGGAGGAGGATGATGATGCCATGTCGCTTGACAGCGATGACGGAGGCGGGGAAGAGGCGGGGGCGGAGTCGAGCTCGGATGACGGCGAAGAGCGGGACTCGGACGGTGAGGAGGCGGCTTTGCTCAATTTGTTGCCCTCGGTATTTTGCCATCGTTACCCCTTTTAGAACTACGCCAACGTTTTCGGACAGAAATTCCCTGGGATTCGTGTAGGATCCTCTTTCCAGCTCTGAAAGGGTTAACAAAGGGTGTAATAGCCGCGTGTGTTTCGGGATCTTTTTTGCTGTGGGGTTTCTTGCGGTCGGTGTTTTTGCCGTCGGTTTTTTCGCCGTCGGTTTTTTCGCTGTCGGTTTTCGCGCGGGACTGCCAATGTATGCCATCGTTTTCTGTGCAACATATTCAAATATCGCCCATATGGATTCCGTTGTTACAATGGCAATATGGAATTTTGTAGTGGTTTTGCTTACTTTTTTCATCTCCTTTGTCCTCTGTCTCCTCCCGTTGTTTCGTTGCCGTCGTGGTCGTTATCGTCCTCTTTACCCCTCCCGCATCGCTCGCGCGCTGCGTTGGGGCTGCACGTCTTGGCGAACGTCGCGTCGCGTCTCTCGTGTTATCTCTACCCCCACCTCTGCTGATGCTGTGGTTCTGGTTTGTGTGTCTTGCCCGTTCGTCCGCCCGTCGGTCGGTTTGCGGTTTTTTGTGGTTCTGTGACCGTTTCTTGAACCAAATTGAACGAAACGTAATTTAACATAACGTAACCGACATGAAAAGGCGACGTCTCCGACTTGACCGCAGACGACGACGATGACGACGACACCAACGTCGACGACGCCGAGGACGGCGACAACGGTGACGAGGATAATGGCGTTGAAAACGACAATGATGATAGTGATGACGATGAGAGCGACGTGGATGGTGACATTTCACCGCCCCAATCCAAGCGAAAATCGCCCGCCGCCAAAGCTCTCAGGGGCAGGGCGGGAAAAGGCTCGCCAGCCGCCGCGAGCAAGGCAAAGAAGGCCGCTGGCTCGGGCAAAAAGCGAGCCCGTTCGGCGGACAGCGGCAGTACATCTAACAGTGGTGGTGCTGCAGCCGGCAAAGGGGGTAAAGCGGCCAAAGCCGAAAACGCAGAAATATCCGGGAAGTCCAGAAAAGCTGGTGGACAAGCTGGTGGGAAAACCAGGAAAACCGAAAAAGCCGAAAAACCGGGAAAAGCTGGGACGGCCGGAAAAAAAGCTGGAACGGCCGCGAAAACAGGAAAAGCTGGGAAAAGCGGTAAAGCAGTTGGTAGCGGCGGTGGCGGCGCGGGGTCTATTGGAGGAGGCGGTGGGGCCGGAAGTGGGGGCGGAGGCGGGAGTTCGGCGAAACCTCAATGGATGAGTCAGCGGTGGGTGCAGGTGGGGAAGACCGACGCGGAGGCTAACGTTCCCGTGGAGCCGTCGCCCGTGACGGAGACCGAGTTCGATGATATGGTGCGTTCTTGCGTGCGGAACGATGCTATGGAGAAGGTTAGGACGAAGCGAGCGGCGCTGGCGAAACGCCTCCAGGTGTGTTACTATTTTTGCACCAGTTGTGTTTTGTGCCTGGTGAACATGCCTCTGTGTGTTGTTTTCGCAATGAAGCGTTGTTTCTATCGAACGGCTTACCTTGAACCATGTGCTTTTCCGTGTGGTCATGGTGTATTCGTGAATGATGTGTGTGGTGTACCTGATACGTGTTTTTTTTTGTATTCGCTTGGCTACAGTATGTGAGTGTGGGTCGTAGGTGTGTAATTGGCGTGCGTGTGATGTGGCCATTTGTTTTCGTGTTTTTTGTTTGGGTCAGTGTTTGTACCGCGTCTCTTTGATGTTCTCGCAGTAAATACACCAGGCTTGTGGAGAACGTTAGTGTGCGTGTGAACAAGTTCATGAGTTTTTTTCATCTATTGTGCGTGGGTTACGCGTTTTTGTGTGGTTGTGCGATACGTGGTTTTTATTTGAGCGGATCGAGAGCTATACGAGGGGGCCTGGGGTGGAGAATGTATGTTGATTGGCGTGTGTTCCGAAGTACTTTACCAGAACCTGGTACCAGTGTGTCTTGAAATAACATTTCTTTGCCGCCGCAACCCCTCCGGTGTCCCTCGAGAAAAATGACAAAAGTTATGTTCTGTAGGATTTTGTGGATTCCGGGTAAAGGGCATGGGAGTCTTAGACCGGTGACAATGGAAGGCCAAAAGTTTGAAGTTCCCGAAGATACCAGCCAAACTTTGCCTAACCGGTCGCCTATGGACCCAATTTTTGGTAGAACAATTTTTTGAAACTTTTTATAATTCCGAAAAAAACAATTTCTCGCGGCGATCTTGGCCAACATCGGCTTGAAAAAATCTCAAGCAGATCTTGGATTAGACCCGGCGCAATTTCATGTTCTCCACACACTTCGTTCGACGAAATCAACGACGGCGTCGTGAACTCTGGACGTGGCGAGCTCGTTAGGGGCTCCGACCCCCCCTTGGTATACAACGGTCACTCTACGGCCGGTGATGTGTGGCGGGCACCGATCAGGCTTCTGTTAAAAACACGTTTGGCGGCTGGTGTGTAGAAAATTGAGACAAAAACTCTCTATCGTCTCCCAACGGGCGAAAAACAGAATTTTGAGAGGATGTGACGGAAGACCACAGGACAAAACAAGCAACCTCTCACGCCCTAGGGCATGGATCGAGATGAACTCTTCAGCGCTGTCACCTACACTCATGTCGCCTTGTCCGGAACGAACAGGAGTGGTCATCGGTGGTCTATTTCTCGAGATCAAAGGTCAATCGTGTTTGGTGGGCAGTGTTGATCAAGGCATGATGAAAAATCGACAAATTGACCTGTTGGACCGCAGGACCCAAAAAAGAGCCAGAAAAAAAACATTTTCGTGATACTTTCCCCAAAACGACGTTACCCGGAATCTTTCAGCAATTAACCCCCCAAAAAACTGTGCAAACGTTTTGGTCAAACTATCGGCTCTCCATTGTTATAGGTCTTACAGAACTTCCAGAAGTTTCGGGTACGGGTATGAAAGTGTTACAGAACTTCCAGAAGCTCCAGGTGTTGTGGCACGGGCGTGCAGAACTCACACAAGTTCTGGGCGGGTACAAATGGTGCTGTACCCGTACCCCGGGTATTGTGGCACGGGGTGTACAGAACTCACAGAAGTTGCGGGTACGGGTATGAATGTCCTACAGAACTAACTGAAGTTCGGGTACGGGTATGAATGTCCTACAGAACTTACAGAATTCCGGGTACGGGTAATACCCGGGTAAATGCACATCCCCTCGGGGGGGAGTTCGATTTGAAGTGGAGGATTTAATCCAACTTGTATTGCATGTTCTCACTGGGCCAATGTCCCCGAGGCAATTTGTCGTAGCCTTAAGGGAATGAATTATGAATTATCGACAAAACCACCACCCAGAAAGGCGATAAATCGTGAACTCCAGTGAGTGGCGACCGGGGTAACAGCCGCGCTCACTGCTATACTGCGCTGTAACAGATCATACCATAACGTACTCCGACCGGCTGTGGCGCTTGAAGTGAAATAATGGCGGTCGCAAGCCCATATTTTCCCACCAGCTCGATAAAAGCCAAGTGCCACGATCAAGAAGCGAAACTATTGAAAACACAGAGGATAGTTGAAGACGTCGATAGTAGCTGCATCGCCGTCACGGCAGATCTATGTATTTTTCCAAGGTCGTGTTCTGTAGGGTACGCACAAACCATACCCGGGGTATTTACCCCGGGTATTACCCTACAAAGAACTTCTGTAAGTTCTGTAACACATTCATACCCGTACCCGGAGCTTCTGGAAGTTCTGTACGACAGTCATACCCGTACCCGGAACTTATGTGAGTTCTGTACGCCAGTGCCACAAATACCCGGGGTACTGGTATATCATTTTAATATCTTCTGTGAGTTCTGCACGCCCGTGGCACAGTACCTGGAACTTATGTGAGTTCTGCAACACTTCCGTACCGTACCCGGAACTTCTGTAAGTTCTGTAAGACCCCCATACCCTAACCCGGAACTTGTGTGACTTCTGTAAGACTGTAGCACAATACCCGGGGTACGGGCATACCTTTGTTACAATACCCGGGGAGCCCACATGCATTAATTCAGATCTGATAACCCAAAGAGTGTATTGTGCATTTTGTTATGATGTCATATATTGTCAGTGACACCAACCGAACACCGAAAGTACAACAGCTGTATGTAGCAGTACGTATCGCATATTATGATAGTGATGATATTAATAGTAGCGCCTACTACCTACTGTAGGTCCTGTTCGTGTTTGTTTCGTTTCTAACCCGTGGGCACGTATTATATTAACGAAAGGACACTTCTTGAATCGAAAATCTTGACTTTTTGTGAATCGAATTATATTCGATTCGATTTGGTGGAAACATACGAATTTGGCTCCTATCGGGAAACCACGTTTTGCATATTGTCATTGTTTTTTTTCCGATCGGAATAATACGAATGGAATAATACATATCTCCGCCGTGACGGCGGTGCAGCTACTATCGACGCCTTGAACTATCCTGTGTTTTCGGTAGTTTCGCTTCTTGGTCGCGGCACTTGGCTTTTATCGAGCTGGTGGGAAAATGTGGGCTTGCGACCGCCAATATTTAATTTGAAGCGCCACAGCCGGTCGGAGTACGTCATGGCATGATGTGTTGCAGCGCAGTATAGCAGTGAGCGCGGCTGTTGCCCCGGTCGCCACTCATTGAGGTTTACGATTTTCGCCTCTCTCGGTGATGGTTTTGTCGATAATTCATAATTCCCTTAAAGCTACGACAGATTTTGCCTTGGGGACATTGGCCCAGTGAAAACATGCCATGCAAGTTGGATCAAATCCTCCACTTCAAATCGAAGTTCCCACCGAGGGGATGTGCATTTACCCGGGTATTACTCGTACCCGGAACTTCTGTAAGTTCTGTAGGACATATATACCCGTACCCGGAGCTTCTGTAAGTTCTGTACGCCCGTGCCACAATACCCGGAACTTCTGTAAGTTCTGTAAAACTTTTATTCCCGTGCCCGAACTTCTGTTAGTTCTGTAGGACATTCATACCCGTACCCGCAACTTCTGTGAGTTCTGTACACCCCGTGCCACAATACCCGGGGTACGGGTACAGCACCTTTTGTACCCGCCCGGAACTTTTGTGAGTTCTGTACGCCCGCGCCACAATACCCGGAACTTCTGGAATTTATGTAACACTTTTATACCTATACCCGAAACTTCTGGAAGTTCTGTAAGACCCCCATACCCTTACCCGGAATCTACAAACCCTACAGAACATAACCTTGGTGAAGACGATCGGAAAGAAGCATTGAAAATATGCAAAAGTGTACACGTGGTTTTCCGATAGGAGGCAAATTCGTATGTTTCCACAAAATCGAATCGAATGCAATTCGATTAATTGAAAATGAATGTTTTCGATTTAAAAGTGTCCTTTCGTTAATAGAATACGTGCCCACGGGTTAGAAACGAAAGACACGTGAACAGGACGTAGTACCTCGTTGTAGATGCTACTGTAATCGTTGTCATAATATACGACACGTACTGCTACATACAACTGTTATACTTTCGGTGTTCGGTTAGTGTCACTGACAAGATATGATATCATAATAAAATGCACGATCCACCCTTTGGGTTATCCAACCTGAATTGATGCATGTGAGCTGCCCGGGTATTGTAACAAATGTATACCCGTACCCCGTCTTACAGGAGTCACAGAAGTTCCGGGTTTTGTGGCACGGGCATACACAACTCACATAAGTTATGAAAACGACATACCCGTACCCCGGGTGTTTGTGGCACTGGCGTACAGAACTTCCAGAAGTTCCGGGTACGGGTATGACTGTCGTACAGAACTTCCAAACGTTCCGGGTACGGGTATGAATGTGTTACATAACTTGCAGAATTATTTGTAGGGTAATACCCGGGGTACATAACTTGCATAATTCTTTGTAGGGTAATACCCGGGGTAAATACCCCGGGTATGGTTTGTGCGTACCCTCCGGAACACGACCTTGAAATATTCCGCATTTGCTGGTGCAGAGTCCACCCCAACCTTCTTACATATACTCTTCGATCCATGCACCCATACATCCACACACGGATTACTTTTACTAATGTTTTCACTGCGAACCCCCCGGACGTTAATATCTACCAGGTATATGATTTATCTCGAATCTCCTTTTAGATATCTCTGGATTAAAAACCCCGTGATAATTGTTTGTCTTCTTCGCAGCAAACTCTACTAGTCTTGGCCTTGATCGCACACACCTGCCGCGCTTTCCCCCCACGTTATTCACCGAAAGCACGCAACCGTGGCCATGCCCTTTTTTTTTCGTCTCCGAGGTGCTGATATTGAGCAGACGCTCGGTTCTGATCCCCTGTGTCTTGCTGTACACTCTACATGCATCAAGATATGGGAGATCCGGACCGAGAGCCTTTTCCCCAAAACCGACACGTTCGAGACAGAACAGAATGGTGTAGCCACGGCGGCAGCCTTTCGGTGGGGAATGTGAGGGAGACGCGCGGTAGGTGTGCATGATCATGGCTGGCATTGATAGAGCTCACTGCCGAAAGGCCAGAGCTTGACACCGTCGACTTCTTTCGTTGACGGGCTGTTGGCGGTGGGTATTGCGGGGGTTGCTTTCACAAAGAATTAGCCCCACTTTTCTCTTCCCGAATCCATTCATTATGCATTCATTCATCCATCCATCGATTGATCTCTCGATTAAGAATATCCCGATTAAGCATCATCGATTAAGAACCTCCTGGTAGGCCATGTTGTCTGATCGTTTTCCCGCTGCAGCTTCAACGCGTCTGAAACATATCAAAAGGGATGTGGCCACGGTTGCGTGCTTTCCCTAGGGAATGTGAGGGAGACGCGCGGTAAGCGTCAGTGATCAAGGCTAGCATTAATAAAGCCGACCGCAGAATGACAGGTGCTTGACACCCTTTGCGTTGTTGTTGCCGGGCTGTTGACGTGTTGTTGGCGGTGGCGGTTGCGGTGGTTGCTTTGACGGCGGAATAATCCCAATATCTTCTTGCTGAATCCATCTCCAAATCCATCCATCGATTGAGCTCTCGCTCAACAATCTCTCGATTAAGAATATCCATGTTAACAATGCGTTGATGAGCAATGTCTCGAATACAAATCCTGCGATTAAGCATTATCGATTAAGAACCTCGTCGTAGGGCTTGTTGCACGTTCCTTCTCCCGCAGCAGCGCGGCAAACTCTATCATTCTTGGCCTTGATCGAACACGCCTACCGCGTGTTTCGCTTGTATTCCTCAGCGAAAGCACGCAACCGTGGCCATACTCTTTTATTTCGGCTCGGACTTGAAGACATTGAGGAGAAGACCCTCGGTCCGTATCCCCCATATCTTGCTGTACACTCTACATGCATCAAGACTTGTGGGATCCGAACCGAGAGCCTTCTCTCCAATATCAACGCGTCTGAGACAAAACAAAAGGGATGTGGCCATGGTTGCGTGCTTTCGGTGGGTGATGTGAGGGAGACGCGCGATAAGCGTGAGTGATCAAGGCTAGCATTGATGGAGCCGACTTCAGAATGACACGCGCTGGACACCCTTTGCGTTGTTGTTGTCGGGCTGTTGACGGGTTGTTGGCGGTGGCTGTTGCGGTGGTTGCTTTGACGGCTAAATAATCCCAATATCCTCTTGCTGAATCCATCTGTTAATCCATCCATCGATTGAGCTCTCGCTTAACAATCTCTCGATTAAGAATATCTGTATTAACAATGCGTTGATGAGCAATATCTCGAATACGAATCCTGCGATTAAGCATTATCGATTAAGAACCTCGTCGTAAGGCTTGTTGCACGTTCCTTCTCCCGCAGCAGCGCGGCAAACTCTATCATTCTTGGCCTTGATCGAACACGCCTACCGCGTGTTTCGCTTGTATTCCTCAGCGAAAGCACGCAACCGTGGCCATACCCTTTTATTTTGGCTCGGACTTGAAGACATTGAGGAGAAGACCCTCGGTCCGGATCCCCCATGTCTTGCTGTACACTCTACATGCATCAAGACTTGTGGGATCCGAACCGAGAGCCTTCTCTCCAATGTCAACGCGTCTGAGACAAAACAAAAGGGATGTGGCCATGGTTGCGTGCTTTCGTTGGGGAATGTGAGGCAGACGCGCGGTAGGCGTGAGTGATCAAGGCTGGCATTGATGGAACCGACTGCAGTATGACAGGTGCTGGACACCCTTTGCGTTGTTGTTGTCGGGCTGTTGACGGGTTGTTGGCGGTGGCTGTCGCGGTGGTTGCTTTCCCGGCTAAATAATCCCAATATCCTCTTGCTGAATCCATCCGCTAATCCATCCATCGATTGAGCTCTCGCTTAACAATCTCTCAGTAAGAATCTCTGTATTTAGAACGCCTCGATCAAGAACCCCTAAAAATTGAATGCATTTCTTATTTGTTTTCCGCAGCATCGCAGCAAACTCTTCTAGTCTTGGCCTCGATCACGCCTTCTCGTCTCGCTTTCCCCCCACATTTTCCATCGAAAGCACGCAACCGTGGCGATGCCTTCTTTTTGTCTCGTAGGTGTTTACACAAGAATCGCTCTAATAAGCATGGTCGATTTCTCCCACTACGGCGCAGCAAACTCTGTTTGTCTTGACCTTGATCACGCACACCTATCGCGCTTTCCCCCCAACTTCCCCACCGAAAGCACGCAACCGTGGCCATGCCTTTTTTCCTCATCTCGGAGTGTTTACACTGAGGAAAGGGCTCTCGGTCCTGATCCCCCATGTCTTGCTGTACACTCTACATAATACCAGCAAGATTTGGGAGATCCGCATCGAGAGCCTTCTCTCCAATATCAACGCGTCCGTGACAACATGAAGGGATGTGGCCACGGTTGCGTACTTACGGTGGGGAATGCGGGGAAAAGGCGCGATAGGCGTGCGTGGTCTAGCAGTTGTAAAGTTTCCTGTGGAATATCTCTTCGCTCATCAAGTTCTCAAGTGTTTGTTGGCGGGTTGCTGGTGGTAGCGGTGCGGGGATTCTGCGGCGTCAGTGTCCCTCGAGAGATGAAAAAGACGCCATAGGCGCGCGTGGTCAAATGTGGCGTTTCTACTGGTTGCTGCGGAATAACATGTAGTTAACGCGCCCTCGCGAGGTTTTGTTGGCGCATTGTTGGCAGTGGTGTTGTGGGGTTGCCCGATTTCGTCCTGCCGACCCCATCTAAGTATCCTTACACCGGTTACGTCCTTACGCCCAGACAATCATCGATCAATTGATCTATCGCTTGGTAGTCCCTTGATTTACAAGTTTTCGGTTATATAGGTCCTCATCTTGAACAACAATCTGTTGATCAAGACCACCTCGATGACAAATATCTCGTTAAGAATCTCTCGAGTACGACTCCCAATTAGTAACCTCTCCATTTATATTTTTTACAACCTAGAACCTTAGAGCCCTTGATATGAGTTGTGGGGCGTTTGTTTCGTCCGCGGCAGGCTCTGCTAGTTCTAGCCTCCATCACGCACGCGTACCGCGCGTTTCGCTCATATTTTCCACCGCAAGTACGCGAAGGTGGCTGGCCCTTTTTAGGCTTGGAGCTATTGATATTGTGGAGAAGGCTCTAGGACCTGATCCCCCATATCTTGCTGTACACTCTACATGCAGCAAGATTTGGGGGATCCGGACCGATAGCGTTCTCTTCAATATCAACACCCCCGAGATAAAACAATAAGGTACAGCCACCGTTGCGTAAATTCGGTGAGGAGTGTGAAAGAAAAGCGCGGCAGGTATGTGTGTGGTCAAGACGAGTATTCACAGAGATGTCTGTGGTACGGCGTCTAGGCCGTGTCTTGACCTGTTTTGTGGGTATTCCCCGTGTCTAGGGCGTGTTTGACATGTCTTGGCCTGTGTTGACGCGTCTTGACGCGTCTTGACGCGTCTGTTCTTTCCTTGCCGTGGGCAGGTTATTACTGGGGGAAAGGAGCGGCCGGACGTTCTGGGGCAGGCCCTTCGAGACAAGAGCAGGCACTGGGACTTCCTGATCAAGGAGATGATGTGGATGGCCGACGATTTTCAGCAGGAGAGAAAGCGGCACATGGTAAGCCAGCGACCCGAATAGCTACCCTGTTGAACCATTTGGGGATGCGGTTATTGGGCCTTAGGTTAGATCAAGTGCGGCTTGACCGACTGTGGTGAGATCGCCACTGTCAGCAGCTGACTAATAATATTTGCAACTATTATAGGAGCGCCAGTAGCAGCTGCGCGACTGTTATATTCGTTGTATCGTGGTGCGCACGTGGAGATATCTCAGTGCGTTATTTGTGCGATTGCATCTATACCTCGGGAACCCGGGCTTCTTTGTGCGGTTGGTGCTAGATTCGGCAGTTTTGTTTCGCGCTTGCTTCCTGTTCCAGTCCCGAATGGGTTAGGCACTAGGCCTATCAGCGACCAAACCACTTCTCTCGGCTGGCCCGGCCACGCCAACAACGACCTGGCTTTGTGCAGCTTGTCTCCATCGACGACCCCCCATTCCCTGTAACGCCATCGCGTCTGGCGCTGACCAACCGTACCACAACCGAGATTTGTTTTTTCCCTTCCCCCTCGGCCCCGCACTCTACAACGCTGTCACTGATGATTCTCCCTAAGCTCACCCCCCCGCCGCCTCCCCTTTACAACACCGTCGCTGAGGACTCTGCCCGAATCTGCCCCCCCTCCCCCCCCCCGATCATTCTGCAACGCCATCGACCATACCCTGGCTGATGATTCTGCCCTTACCCTCTAGCTACTCTACCCATGTTGTTGGCGACCAACTAGTTGGGAATTGTGTGACTCTTTTTCCCAGTAGGACTGCGGTTAACCTGACGAAACCCAAACATTTTCTGCGAACCGCAGAGCGCAAGGAAGAAGCAAGCGAAGTCCGTGCTTCTCCACTTCCGGGGGCATGAGGCCCGCAAGGCTAAGAAGGCGAAGGAGGAGCAACTCGCGCTGAGGAGGGGGGCGTCGAAGGTGGCCAGAGAAGTAAGGGGCTTCTGGGGCAAGCTCAACAAGGTAAGCCGCCGCCCATGCCTGCCGCCCTCTTTGCCGCTGCCGCCGCCGCTGTCGCCGCCGCGGGAAACATTAAAGAGAAAATGTGTTATGTTTTATCGTAGAATAGGTTGTGGTCTTGGCGCTGCTGATGGTTGGTTTCGACGTGGCCAGGGAAGGGGCTTCTGGACAAGCTTAGCATAGATAGCCGCTGCCCATGCTGTGGGTTTCGCTCCTGTCGCTGTTTCTGCTGCAGGTGCTGCTGTCGGTAGTGCTGTCTTTGCTGTGACTGCCGACTGCCGCCGCCGCTGTTGTCGCCGCCGCCGCTGCTGCTGACTATATCGTTGCTGTCGCTGTCGCTGTTGTCGCTGTCGTTGCCGCTGCTGCCGTTGATGCTGTCGCGTTGTTCCGAAGGTGATCGCGTACAAGCAGCGTCTGGAGGCGGACGAATGCCGACGGAAGGCGATGGACAAACACCTCGTCTTCCTCGTCAAGCAGACCGAGCGTTACAGGTATTTCTACTAGTAATGGCGTACAGTAGTGCTGTTGTTAACTGCTGTTAGCAGTGTTCGTATTACGACATTGGATAGTACGTGTGTAAGGAGGAGTTTTTTTTTTGCTACTACTGTGTGTATTTAATGTATTGCTATTAACGCTGACTCATCATAACTTGCTACCTTGGGATGAAGTACGTGTAGTTATTATTGATAACTTTTTTGAAGTTCACCCTGACAGCATGCATAGGGTAATGTATTTGTAAACGAGCGGCGGGTGTAATACGCAGCTTGCAAGGATGAGTATCGACCCTAAACTTTTCGGATTCGTAGCTGCCGTGTTGATAATTTTTGTAAATTGGTTGAAACAAACAATTTCGGTTGAAAAGTGCATTTACGGTGCCGTTTGTACCGGGAGGGTATTACACCAAGGTAGCGCGGTATTGGTTGGTAATGTGTTGGTCGAAGCTCGGTTACAATCCATTGATTAAAGAGGTATTTGGAGTAATGGTAGAACTGTTCGTATCAGGGTGTCGATTGAAAAATTGTGTTGGTAGGGAATGTAAGAATTGAAAAATTAAGTGACAACGTAGTTCCTGTCGTGAGCGGCCTAGTTATATCTGTCCTTCCGCCCTCACTGCGTCTATTGACAGCTCGATGGTGGTCAAAACCCCCCGCCAGTCTACTGGCGGAGATGGGGAGGAGGAAGAGGAGGAGGAAGAGCAGGAAAGCAGCGAAAGCAGCGCTTCGGGCGAAGGATCGAGCTCAGAGGGGGAAGCGGGTGAGGACGAGGACGAGGAAGAGGACGAGGAGAACGAGGAGGAGGGGCGGGGGAAAGGAGCGGAGGGAGAGAGCCCGGAAGAAAGGTGAGAAACCCGAAAAAAACGCTTTCGGACCGACTTCGATCGTAAGAAAAGGAAAGTTGATTCTGTCCGCGCCGGCAACATCACTATCCTGCCTGTTTACCATACCGGAATATACTTTGTGCTCTTGTCATTGGTGCGATCTCTGGCCTAACGTGGGGAGTCGACCAACGTTCGCCCCGTTGCCTTCCTAAACCTCACCCCCCCCCCCAACCCCCCCAACCCCCAAACCCCACTCCCATCCCCCACCCATACCCCCGCCAGTTACTGCCCCCTTGCCCCTCTTCTCTTGCCCTTCGCCTCTCGCTACCCCCACCGACCACGCGCCCCGCTCGTGCCTCCTACCCCTACCCCGCCCTTATCTTGCCCTTCGCCTCTCGCTACCCCCACCGACCACGCGCCCCGCTCGTGCCTCCTACCCCTACCCCGCCCTTACTCTCACTACCACCCTCACCCCCGCCCCCACCCATGCACATTCAACCACAACCCCCCAACCACGGTGCTCTGTCTCGAAAGGGATGCATTGTCAATGGTCAAATGACTGAGGCAAGCAACGAATGAGTACCCCCCCTGCCCCATCCCTCGCCCTTTTCCCGCCACCTCCGCCCCTCGGGCCCACCCCCGCCCCGTCTCCCGACCCCCACCCCCCACGCCCCACCCCTCATCCCCACCCCTCCCGCCCCTCCTTTCCCACCCCAAGTCCCGACAGTTCCTCTGAACAGAGTGGTGGAGGTGAGGACGAATCCGTGGACGGCAGCGGTAGCGGCATTGGCAGCGGCAACGACGATGAAGACCAACAAGGCTTTAGCGACGATTCCGACGCCTACATTGAGGACATCTCCATGCTTCATCGAACCGATGACGATAATGCCGAAGGCATCGGTGATAGTGGTGGCGGCTCGCGGGGTGGGGGTGGAGGAGGCGGTGGGGAGTCTTGGGGGGCAGGCGCAGCGGCGGCAGCGGGAGGTGGCAATGGTTCTCGTGGTAGCCGCCGTCGTAGCAAGAGCAACGCCCGGGGTGCTGAGGATCGGGAGGAGGGGAGGGTGGAGGGCGGAGGGGGAGATGAAGAGGAGGAGGAGGACGATGAGGAGTTCAGTGACCCTGGGAATGATGCCCTTGTTGATGATGAAACGACGCTGGCCGAGGTGAGCGGTGCGGCTGGGTTGTTTTGCTTCTGCCTGTTTAGCTCTGGCGTCCCCTTCGCCCTTGCCGCGGTCTCTGTCTCTACCACATGTGTAGCCCTGTTCATCGAGCTCGTGTTTCTCCTACCTCAGTGCTTTGGCCTCATGCTGTGTATGGCGGGTTCGTTGCCCCCCCCCCCCCCCCCCCGCGCCTTCGCTCCCGCCCCCGCTCACACGTGTCCCGGCGTATGTTGTGTCGTTGGTGGTCGTTTATCCTTGACGGAGCAGGAGGAGCGAAGAGCAGCCATGGATGCTGGCAACAACTACAACAACACCAACCATAAACGCACCACCAGCAACAGCGGGAACATCACCAGCATGAGGGGTGCGGACGCGCTCGCCGAGCTGCGAGCTCTCCAGGAAGACGTCGAAATCCCTGTCTCGGCCGTGGTCACCAAGCTCTACCCCGCTACCCACCTGGCCCCGACTTTGCCCCCCCTGCCGGCACCACCGCCACCACTAGCGCTGCCTTCTTCGGGCGATGTCTCGCTCTCCGGTCCCACTTCTTTGTCGTCGTCTTCCCGAGCTTCTGCCGATGCCGCCGCTGCCGGCACGAAGGCCGGATCGGATGCGGTAGCGGGATCAGCGGCGGGCGGCGCAGGTAGCGCTGGGGCCGGGGCGGGGGGTGAGGGTGCAGTTGCGAATGTGGACCCAGACACGGTGCCTGTTGGGTTAGTGGCGGCAGAGGCGGAGGGGGCCGAGGCGGGCGTGCCGAATGGCGTCGCTGCCGCTCCCGCTTCCGTCAATACGATGGCCGCCGCGGCCGCCTGGGCGTCTGTGCTGGACGGAGGATTGGCGGCGGGAGCAGATGATGGTGGCGGCGGCGGCGGTGGCCGTGGCGGTGGCGGCGGCAGTGATAGCGGGGCAGGGCCGCGGCCGCGGCGACGGGATGATGCTCCGATGGCGCGCTCGGCGCGCCGACGACAGCCGCTCGCCGCGGGTGACACCGGTGCGGGCGTGGACGATTGGATGGCAGAAGCTACCGGAGCAAGTGATGGTGGTGTTGGTGGTGGTAGTAGTGCTGACAGTGCTGTTGGCGGCGAAAGCGGAGAGGGAGGCGACGATGAGGGGGAGTTTGTGCCGGAGGAGGAGGCGGACGATGAGACCACGCTCGACGCCGAGGTGCGTACATTAGGAGACGGGGTTTACTTTGTAGACGTCTGTGGCTGCCCCGAGTCTGGGGTGCTTGGTGTTGATTGTGCGTTGGCGGTGAAGCACTCGCAGCTGTGTGTATTGTGAGTACTACATGCTCTCCCTCTCCCCCTCCCCTCCGCCCTCCTCGCTTTCTGTCGCGGTCGCTTTCTGTCTTCCGTTACGCTTGCGTCAACGCCCCCCCCCCCCCCCCGGCATACCTGCAACCCGGACTTAATTCAGGAGGCGCTCGCGAAGCGGTCAGGGAAATCACTCAGCGGTGGTGGCGCCCCCTCCGTAAAGGATGAGGAAGCCGCGGAGTTAGCGCGCCTCAAAGCAGACGCGGAGATGCCCATCGAGGAACTCATGCGACTCTACTCTGGAGGGGGGGGCGGCGGGGCAGGAGCATCCGACTCTTCCAACTTTGGAAAGGCGGAATCAGGGGACGGGGACGAGGATGGATCTATGATCAGTGAGGGTTTTTCGTCGATGGAAATTGATTCGGACATAGATTCGGAATCCCAATTGGAATCGCTATCGGAAAATGAATCGGACAATGCGTCGGAGCAGGAACCCAAGGAGAACACCAAGCCTAAAGCGGAAACGCGCGGGGAATCGAGTAGGGATTCTAACGAGAATCCGAGACAGGAATTCAATGAAGAACCTTGTTCAAAATCGGCCGCTGTCGTAACGGCCGCCGCGGCCGCAGGCATGGCAGCTGTGGAATCCGCTGGACTTGCGGCGAGCGGGGCAGAGGGAGGAGGAACGGTGGAAGCAGCGGCGGCGACGGCGGCGGCGGGGGCGGTGCCCGGAAAGGAGGTGGACGGTGGGCCTCGATTGGCATGGTCACCACCACCGCCAGCATCACCTGCATCACCTCTACCTCCACCGCCACCACCACCACCACCACCACCACGAAGAAAGAGAGCCACTGCTCTGGCGGCGGTGGCTTCCTTCGAGGTTGTTGGCGGTGGTAGCGGTGTTGGTGGCGGTGGTGGCGGTGGTAGTCTTGATGGTGGTAACGGTGGTGGTGGCGATGGTAGTGTTGGTGTTGGTGGTGTTGGTGGTGGTGTTGTTCGTGGTAATGTTGGTGTTGAGGAGGAAAAGGGAGAGGCTGCAACGGAGGCTGCTTTGTCGCAACGGGAGGGGGACGCGAATGGGAAGGAGGGGGCTCCCCGCGCGGGGGGGGTAGGCGAGGCCGCGGCGGAGAGAGGAGGTGGATTGAAGGTGGGGCTGAAGGCGTTGCGGGAGGGAGGCGAGGAGGTGGAGGATGACGCTGACACCGAGTTTGAGTTTCGAGAAGAAGTGGACGATGAGACAACGCTGGACGCGGAGGTATGATCGCTGTTCAGGGGGGGGGATTGGCGAGGGCTTGGGGTGGGGTTGGGACAGGGGGTCGTACAGCAATCCTCCGCAGGAGTTGTCGCGGTGGCATCAGTGGGGAAAGGGGGGGGGGGGGGTAACTCTTCAATCGTTCGTGACGTATGCCCGTTGTATTGCCAACTTACGCTCCATGAAGACTGTGTAGGGTGTTTTGACGTGAAGACCGTTAAAGGTTCGGTGGCGCGTTTAGCAGCAGCAGTAACGGTGGCGGTAGTGGCGGTGACGGCGCGGGAATACAGTTTGTATTTCGTGCACCGGCTCAAGACTGATATTTCAGCTGTTGGTTTGTTGTTGACTTGTTGTTATTGATGTTGTTATTGATGGTGTTAATGGTGTTATTGGTGGTGGTGTTGGCGTAGGTGCAGGTGTTGGTGTTGGTGTGGGTGCTGTACGTGCTGATGTTTCTGTTGTGTTGTGGGAGTTGTTGGTATCGGTGTTGGTGTTGGTGATGATGTCGCTGCTGTTTGGTGTTGGTGTTGATGTTGGTGCTGGTGCTGGTGTTGGTGTGAGCACTATTGGTGCTGGTATTGTTCTTGGTGTTGGTGGTGTTGGTGTCGGTGTCGTTGATGTCGGTGCTGCCGTAGTTGGTGTTGGTGCTGTTGGTATTCTTGGTGTTGGCGTTGGTGATATCTCGTGTGTAACGCAGCGTTCCCGCAGGTTTTGTTGTTCGTTTTTTGGCCGTCCGGGGGCAAGTAATTCCCTGTATTTCCCCTTCCTCCCTGCCTGCGCCCACAGCACCCCACGTACCAAGCATTGCACCCCTCCCCTCTTGCTGGTATCATCGAGGTAAGCTTCGTTCAGTAGCGATTAACGCCGTGGGGGATAACTCGTTAATGGCTTGCCGCACAGCGAGCCCGTTTTATTTTTGTTTGTTCCTGTCATAACCCGTTTTCAACGCCGTAAGTGATCCTAGTCTAACGCCAAGTGTTTTTCCCTATATCGGGAGTGCGATGCTGAAAAGATCAAGATGCGACCAAGCTTGCCAAACTGCTGGTGCACCGCGTCTTTCTTATTTCGCCCAACGGAGCAGCGGTTATCACTTACTGGCAGCCCCACGTTTTATTTCCCCCTTTTTTTCTTTGCTCTCTCCTTCAGCGTTTTGTTTTTGGTTGTTCTATTTCTGTTTTGTTTTTTTCTTATACCCGGTACGTATTTATTTATTTTGCCTCCTGGTAGCCCCCCCCCCCCCCCCCCCCCCCCCGCCCCCCCCCCCCCTCCAACCATCCACCTGCTCTCGATTTGTTTTGCTTTTAGGACGCCCTGGCGGGAGGCGACGACGTTGCCGCCGAGATAGCCGCGCTTCAGGCGGAGGCAAACCTTTCCATCGACGAACTCAGGCAACGCTCGGGCCTCTACCGCAATGGTGGCGGCAGCAGCGGCGGATACAGCAATTCCGGGTTTGAGGAAGAGGAGGAAGGCTTTTCATCCGATGACTTCCTCTCGGACTTCGAAGGGGATGATGATGAAGGGGCGGGTAGTGATGGTGGTGGTAGCGGTGACGGTGGTGGTGGGTTTTGCAGAGTTCTGGAGGCGGCGGTGGAGGCGGAAGCGGGGCAGGGGAAGGGGGGAGGGGATGAGGAGTACGAAATGGAGGATGATGTGGACGACGAGGCGACGTTGGACAAGGAGGAGGAGGAGGAAAGGGCCGCGAAGGAGGCGGGGAAGGGCGGCGACGAACGCGGCGAAGAGGTCAGTTTTTTAGGGTTTGTTGATTTGTTTGTTCGTAGGCTGATCGATTGTTTTTTATTAATGGGTCTGGTTAGTTGGTGGCGGAAACGATTACGGAAACGAAAAGCGAACATAAACCTCAAGAGAAAACGAAATCGAATCGAACACGGCAAGGATAATCGGCAGAAAGACAGCAAATCAACTGAAAAGGACACTTGTTATGAGTAGATCACGAGCTCAACCCCCTGACCTGCATCAGCATTTCGAGTACAAACTGATGGTATTTGGAAATTGTCAGCGCTTTTCACGGGTCATGTCACCTCTCGCGGGTCGGATCTGGTCAGCGTGACCCGACTCGACACGTGATAGCCGAAAACTTCCCGACCGGACCCGTGTCGTTTCGCTACCTGACCCGGCTCGACCCGCGAGAACTTGAAACCCTCCTGGCCCGACCCGCTGGTCGGATTTATACCTGTGCAATTCCCTGAAATAATTTTGGGTAGCATTTGGTCATCAGGAGAAAGGTATAACATCAGCCGTCGATGCATACCCAACTAAAATGAGGGTTTGTTTTTCATTTTCGGATCGCCCGCAGTAAAAAAGCGCCCACCACTTGGTGGTAGTGGTTAGGGTTACACCCAAGTCATCGTGGGGAGAAATTTAATATGTATGACCAAGGCTACGGTTTTGTCATAGCAACACTCGGTAACACATCGACGAGCAGTGGGATTGCTGAACCGTATGCGCGATGAAAATTGAAGGCAAGAACCGGGGGGGAGAAGGGACGACACCTGTGACCACGGCTTGTCCAGAAACTGGAAAGTAGAGGTGTGACAAAAGAAAAAAGTATCATTCCGTACCCGCTTTTTCTCTGCCGGGATTGAGCTACTCGCACGAGTGACTGTACCTCACTGACGAAAAACTCTTCGGGCGATCTGCCTGGCGAAGCTTAGCGAACCATTCCATTGCGGACTAATATGGCAATAATTAAACAGCGCTCAAGCTTAAGACCGCAGAGGAACAGGGGGGCCACTCGCGCGAATGGCCAGGGGGGCCACTCGCGCGAATGGCCCCGGGCCATTGCGAAAAAAGGAGGCGAAAATGACCCTCCTCCACCGTGGCCTCGGTAATATACCAGGTGCAGTACCTGGTACGTGGTATGTACTCAGATTTTCCAATATGTATATGTATGGATGCTTCGAAGTATATTCACAGGGGTAGTTATCAAGAGAGTTGCGTAAAAGGCGCTTATTGAAAATAACTTGTGTGCATTTGCAACACCGCGGCAGCTGAGCGCCCTAGAGGCTGATCTGGCGGTACCAGTGGAAGATCTTCTGAAAACCTACAACGTCTCCATCGCGGACCGCCCCCGCTCCAGTCGACGTCGTCAAGACGAGGGTGGAGGCGGCGCCGGCAGCGGTACCGGCAGTGAAATGGAATCGCGATCGGGAGTGGAGAGGGAGGGACAGGAGGAGTTGGGGAGGGGGGTAAGGGGGAAAGATGCCGGTTCGGACGCGGACATGGACTTGGAAGGAGAGGAGGAGGGAGGAGAGGGGGAGGAGGGGGGAAAGGGGGAGGGCGAGGAGGAAGAAGGTGCATCCGACAATGGTGAGGCTTCACTGTCTGACTTGTGGCGATTGTTGTTGCGGGTGTTTTCCGTTTGAGTCAGTAGCCTAAAGGAGGGGGGCGGGGTTGTCGGTGATGTGGCAGTAAGATGTTTTGTTTTGTCTATTCGCTTGGGTCTCTTCACAGGGCCAGATCATGATCTGTCCCTAGAGCCTAGATCGTACGGATTCATGAGTCGGGATTTACGTAAAGATCATGTACATCTGAGTCCGAACCTACTGTACGTCCGAATCCGATATCCGCAACGATACCCGAGCATAACAGTTCGATCGCAAGTCTAAATCGGAATCTGAACCCGGATGGAAATCCCCACCGCAGCGGACGATGCCCTGCGACGGCTGGAGGCGGCGGACGTCGCGGCGCGCGCGTTCCGGGTGCCTCGACCGTTCCTTCTGGCCAAGTCACTCAGGCTCAGGGAGTACCAGCACGCGGGTCTGTCGTGGCTGGTGTCGCTGCATGAGCGAAAGCTGAACGGTATCCTTGCCGACGAGATGGGCCTGGGGAAGACGGTGCAGACCATCTCTCTCCTCGCCTATTTGGCGTGCCACAAGGTATGATAATGTTGAGTTTGGTTTGTTTTATTTTTACCTGGGGTAGTCTTCCACTCCATAGTGACTGGAGCCTGTCATGACCGCGGACTTGATTATGCGAGTTAATGTGAGAACAACAATTATTATGCGAGTTAATGCCCCCTGGTACTTTGTGCAAACTGTTTCATTTTTACATGGTATTATACATCGTAAGTGATAGATCAGCAGAGAGGTTGTTTCGTGTGGGGAGGTGTTGGGCGGGAAGGGCTGCAGTTTCCAGTTACGTACGCCATGTCAACACTGGCTTTGTCTTGTTGTGCTACTCCCTTTAATAGTGTTTTTTTTTTTTTTTTTTTCGGTTCGCACCAGTAGCTCTTTGTCTGGTTAACTCTGTGTGGCCGACGCTTTGACGTGTTACGATTGTAACACCACGGCTTGCCCTCTTCTTCTTTTTTTTGTTATGTTTTCTTTTCTTTGCGCTGCGCTGCTCTGCTCTGCTCTGCTCTGCTCTGCTCTGCTCTGCTCTGCTCTGCTCTGCCTCTGCTGGACCTTGCTTTCTGCTGTTTTGCTTTGCGTTGGCAGGGTGTGTGGGGACCGCATCTGATCGTGGTGCCGACCTCGTGCATCGTCAACTGGGAGACGGAACTCAAGCGATTCCTGCCTGGCTTCAAGGTAACGGGCGGGCGACACGCCTATTGGATGCTACTTCGTTCGTTTGAATTAAGCATGACTTGACCAGGTACATGCGATGTTATCAGGGCTTTCCTATCTATTTATCATATGGGAAGGCGAGGTGGCGGGTGGGGCGGGGTGGGGGGGGGGGCTGTGATTGGTCCACATGTCTACTCTGCATAGTTTTCGCTGTGCTGGTCGTTTTATTTTTATTTAGTTCAATATTGGCGTCAGTTTGAGCGTTTGCATCATTTGATAGTTTGTTGCTACGCTACCTGTTACGGTACGCTATTGTTTATGTTTGTGATATTTTAACGCATTCTCCTCCATACGCCTTGTGTGCGTCTTGCGTATGTGTCTGTTTTGTTTGTGTACGGGGTTGGGGTGCTACTGCTGTTGTTGTGTCAATGAAGGTCCTGACTTACTACGGAAACGCCAAGCAGCGAAAGGAACTCCGCACGGGGTGGACCAAGCTCAACAACTTCCACGTCTGCATCACGTCCTACCAGCTCGCAGTACAGGACGCCACGAGCTTCCGAAGAAAAAAGGCAAGAAAGACCGGGGACAGGGGAGGGATGATTTGCACCATAATGAGCTCCGCGGTATTTTTTCCATTAATTTGCGATGGAGAAGATGTTATGCACGAAAATCGAAACCAAAAACCAAAAACCAAAAACCAAAACCAAGACAAGGGAAATGAGGAGACAATGTTGGAGACAATGTTGGACATGAGATACGAAAACCAAAACAAAGGTAGGGGACAGGGGACAGGAGAACGGATTTGCTCCCATGAGGAGTTACCGCTTACTATTATGACGTGTTTGCAAGTCCGTTTTTTTTTTCTTCTTTTACAGGTATTTTTTCCATTCCGTTGCGATGGTACGTTTCGTTTTGTTTTATTAATAGTCTCATAAAATCGAAACCAAAAACCAAAAACCAAAAAAAAAACCAAGACAAGGGAAATGAGGAGACAATGTTGGAGACAATGTTTGACATGAGATACGAAAACCAAAACAAAGGTAGGGGACAGGGGACAGGAGAACGGATTTGCTCCCATGAGGAGTTACCGCTTACTATTATGACGTGTTTGCAAGTCCGTTTTTTTTTTCTTCTTTTACAGGTATTTTTTCCATTCCGTTGCGATGGTACGTTTCGTTTTGTTTTATTAATAGTCTCATGTCCAACATTGCCTCCTCGTTTCCTTTATTGTTTTTTCTTTGTTTTTTTGGTTCCGCTTTCTTTTGGGCAACTACGAATATTTGTGTGTTGTCGCGCTCTTTTTTTTGTTTACTAACTTTTTTTTTCTCGTTTACGTTTTTTGCATCTCTTTTTTGTCGTTATCGTTTGGCAGTGGTACCACCTGATCTTGGACGAGGCCCAGAACATCAAGAACTTCAAAAGTCAGCGCTGGCAGACTTTGCTGACCTTCAACTCTCAGAGAAGGCTGCTCCTCACAGGGACTCCTCTGCAGAACAGCCTCATGGAGCTATGGTCTCTCATGCACTTCTTGATGCCCCACGTGTTCCGAAGGTAGGATGCCGTTTTTTTTTTCCCGTGATGTTTATGGCATGATGTGGTGTTCGTTCAGGCTAAATGGTGGTACCAGCTGATAATGCTGCTATTGCTGTTGCTTGTGCTGTGGCCGCTATTTCTACTGCTACTGCCGCTACTATAAGTACTATTACTATTAATGCATACCTGGTACGTACGGCACTACTCTACTGCAACTACTACCACTACACTACCACTACCTACCGCTGCCTTTTCCGCCGCTGCTACTGCTTCGGCCACTGCTACCACCTGTTACAGTACTATGAAAATACCACTAATACTACTAAAACTACTTCGCCTACTGTCCCGACTAAATTCACTACGAACTGCTACTTAACAATGCCATGTGTACGCCGGAACCCCCCCTCCCCCCCCTCCGCCCGAATTTCTTCTCACATTACGTAAACTCCCCAACGCTACCTCACTCAGTCGGAAAGAGTTCAGCTACTGGTTCTCGCAGCCACTGACCCACATGGTCGAGGGATCAAGGGAGCGCAACGACGACCTCATCCGACGGCTACACTCAGTGGTCAGGCCGTTCCTTCTCCGACGCTTGAAGAAGGTCAGTGGAAGGCGTATGATGTTTTTTGTCACCGAACACACGTTTGTTCCGTTTCTTTGGGTCAGGTTTTCGCCTCACGTTACTTTTTTCTATTACTTGTAGGGTAACGTGACGTTCCTTGTCGTTGTGAGCACTAACGCGCCGCCGACCCCTCCCGCCCCAACCCCTATCGCCGCCATCACCACCACCACCACCACCACCACGCCCATTCCGCCCGCCCCCCCCCACCTCCGTCGCGACCACTACCACCACTAAAATCACCCTCATCCCCACCACCGTCGCCGCCGCTGCTACCGGAGCAGGACGTGGAGAAGCAACTGCCGGGCAAGCATGAGCACGTGGTCATGTGCCGCCTAAGTCGTCGACAGGCCTCTCTCTACGAGGAGTTTATGGCGCGGTCGACGACAAGGGCTGCCCTCTCCGGCGGCAACTTTATGGGGATGATGAACATACTCATGCAACTTAGGAAGGTGAGATACAGGAATTTATATACTGTTGGTTGTTGTTGGTTATTGTTGTTGGTTGTTGTTGTTGTTTTTGTTGTGTTGTTGGTTGTTGTTGTTGTTGTTGCTGCGGTCGTTGTTGTTGTTGATGTTATTGAGGTTGCCGTGGTGATGTCTCATTAGAATCCTTGCTCATCCTTCCCCTCTCCTTCGTCCCCCCCCCCCCCCCTTTCCACCCCTGCGCCTCTTTCTCTCTCTCTCCCCTTACCCCAATATAACAGGTCTGCAACCACCCTGACCTGTTCGAGGCGCGGCAGATCGACAGCCCGTTCGTCTTGCCCCCCCTGGAGCTCAGGATAGGCTCACAGATCCTGCGCTCCCCTGTAGAGTTTCCGGCGGGGTTTGGAGGCGTAGGGTGGGAGGGGAGAGGGGACACTGTGGTTTTAGAGGAGAATTTGGGCTTGGATCTCGACGTGGTAGGTGGAGGTGGAGCGGGGGTTGGGGGTGGCGCCGGGCTTGCGGGGCTTGGGGGTGTGGGCGGGATGAAGGAGGTCTCGAGTGTGGCGAAAGGCGTTTCGAGGAGGCTTATCGCGCCGCTGTGGGCTCACGACCTGGGAGGTGAGAGACATGTTGGAGAGAGGATACGGGAAACGGGGGGGGGGGGGGGAGTGGGGAGTAGGCGGTGTCGGGGGCGTGTGGGGGATAGAGGGATAGTGGAGGGATGAAGGGTAGGGGGTAAAAGGCTGGGGGGTGTAAAGGGGAAACAGGATGCCCGTGTCGGGGAAAGGGGATAGGTGGGGTGTTGAGGGCGGGTGAGCGGTATCGTGGGACGATGGGAGGGGGGTAATCGTTACGAAAATCGAGGGAGGGAAAACTACGGCAAAGGGTGGAGGGGAAGGGGGGGGCGGGGGGCGGTGGGTACACGAAACTGGACACGGGAGGGGGGGTCGGTAGTGGAGGAGGGCAGGCGACTGCCAACGCGTGTTTTGTTTCTCCTTCTTCGGTCATTTATTTTGTGTCTGTTTCCGCTGATAAGTGTTGTAGCTGTTAAGCGTTTGTTGGTGTTGCTATCATTGTTCTCGCTGATGCCGTCGTTGTTGATTATGATTTTCCTTTTGCTGCTGTTTCTGGTTCTGCTGCCGTTGTTGCTGCTGCTGCTGCGATGCTGTTGCTGGTGACCTTGCTGACGTTGTGTGATACCTATGCCATCATCTGTTGCTGGAATTTGCTGGTTCGTTGCTGTTGCTGCTGTTGCTGCCGATCCTGCCGCTGCTGCTGCTGCGAGTGGTGTCCTTGCTGATGTTTGCCGGTGTTTCGTTGCTATCGCTTTTGCTGTTGATGCTGCTTCCGTGCCTCTTGCTGCTGCTATCGCTGCTACTGCTCATGCTTGATGCCGACGATGCTGATGCTGCTACTGCTGCAGGTGGTCTTCCCGGGCTAGATGTTCTGTCTACAGAGTTCCTATCGAAGCGAGCGACCCCCACCGAGACGTTGCTGAAGATGCCCAGCAAGCTGCCTCTTGCTGTCTCCGACCCCGCAACGGCGAGTTTTGTTGTCGTTTGCTTTTCTTCAGGGTTTTTGTTTGCGGGGGGGGGGGGCTTATCTACAACCTTTACAAACCCCATAATGGTCAGGTTTGTTGTGGTTTTGCTTTTATCCGCAAATCATGGGGGGGGGGGGGGGGGGGGGCGTTTGTTCCCTCGCAACGCTATTTTTTGTTGCGTGCGTGTATTTCAGAGGGCGAGGGGGGAGCAGGAGAGGGAAGGGGGATAAAAGGTGCGTCTTATTGGGGTTTGGTTTGCCCTTCTTTTGATGAGGTGGGGCGGAGAGAGGGAAGTGAAGGAGGAAAAGGCGAAGGGGGAGGGGGGTACGAGGATTTGTGTCGGTGTATGTTTTTTTTTTGTGTATTGCGTGGCAGCTGTTTGTCGGTCGCGGGGGAAGTGGGTTGTTTTTTGTTTGGTGGCCTTTAACGTATGCGGCGACGTTAGGTGGCCCCTCTGGGACATCTGTCGTGCAGTGGATACAACAGATACATTGTACGCGAGTAGATGAATGCATTGCAGCTTATTAAACAGCGTATACGAATGCAGCGGTACAAAACGTTGTAAATTAAGGTGTACCATCAGGCTACTGTAGGTATACTGGGTGTACAGCCACAGATTGAGGCAGTAGAGGAAGGTACAGCCGTTGACACAGCAGTAGGCGCAGGTGCAGCATACATCAGTACAACGCAATGGATACAGCATGAGCTAAGAGTGCGCGTAAGAAAAGATATGGGCGAAAATGTGCGCAAATTTGATCAATTATTACTTCTCATGTACCTGGTACGAAATATCGGTACTACGCAGTGGATACGACATTGGGCAGTAGATGCAGCGGTAGACGCAGGCACAGCAGTAGATACGGCAGTAGATGCAGGCATAGCAGTAGATACAGCAGTACAAGCAGTAGACGCAGCAGTAGATACAGCAGTATCCATGTATCCGTGACGCGCCGCATTTGCTTCTGTACGCCCGAACCTCCCCCAACTCTCGACAACTGTGCGTATGACAAAACAGACGGAACAGAAGGTGACGCTGATGCCACTGCTTATCAAGAGGCTGGCTAGACTGCGAACGGCACTCAGGTTCGTCCTGTGGGATTTCTGTATTTTTCTGTCAGGGGGGCATCAAGCTAAACGTTCCGGTTGAGCGTAGAGCAAGAGTCAGCCCCGGTGAAGCCGAAGTTCCCGGTGTTCGTAGAAAAGTCGTTACCGCGTACCTGGTACGTGTTTTTGAATAGTTTGGCGTTTTGTTTTTGCTGGCATTGCTGCTGTGAGCCCGCCAATAGGTTAGCTTCAACGATTATTCACCGCTTTATAAGCGATGATAAAACGAAAGGGTGCGGTCTACCATGGTGATGTTACCTATAGCGTGAGGGCGCAGCGTTCTGTAAGTTGACGCTACACGAGCAGCTGGCTCAACTCCGTTGTGCTGGAGTCCAATATGAAAAGCGCCACCCCTTAGAAGCCGGCAAGCCGCTTTTTGTTCGCATGACGGACATGCTGTTAGATCATCTACATATCGTCTTTCATAGATCATCTACAGTAGATCCTATAGCTGCGGTTTTGAGGTATGTACCTACTCCAACATCGCCGGATGATCGTTCTTTCTTTTTGGCAATAACGTTCGTTCAATACTTAGGCAGAATATAATGAGATGCTAGAGTTTTTCATACCTCGAACAGGTCACGATCTAGATGATCGAGATGCTCTATCTAGATTGTCTAGATCATCTACATGACGTAGATAATCTAGATCCAAGTGCAGTAGATCTTGTATCTGCCGTGATATGGGGTATTGACCGGGATCTCTAATGTCGAGTAAATGCCTAACCCATGAAGCATGCGCTGCATCATGTAGATCATCTAGATCATCTGCAGTAGGTCCTGTATCTACCGTTACGAAGAACTTTCCTGGATCTGTACTTGTTGTAAAAAAATAAAATACACTCCAGCTGTGAGATCGAAGGGGTGTTGTCGAAACTCAATCTTTGCAAGCTGTGTGTGGTACTCCGATCGCGCGAATTATGCGAATGTGCGGTATGTCCCCATTAGGGACATAGGTCGGCGACTCCCCTCAGAACTAGCCTGTACCTGTACATGGAGTACATATCTAACCCAGGAAGCATGTGCTATTGGTGGATCGTGCAGATCGCACGGCTCACACCCAGACAACATGAGCTAGACCAGACAGATCTTACCTGGAATATCTAGATCCTCAGGTGGGGAGTGGTGATCTGACGAACGCGTGCAAGTTTTCCGTCTTAAGGATCAAATGAGGCTTTCGAATGAGGCGTTTTTACCCTCTTGAGGCCCATGCACTATACCAGGGTACCATTTGTACATTATACAGCGGCGAAAAGCAAGGTATAAGCGCGGTCTTAGCCTGGTGCGAGCATGCAGCACACGGCAGCACAGCACACGGCAGCAGTGCAAGCTAGGCGCGTGTCTTACAGGTGCTTGTATCGGAGTTGGACAGTACAATCGTCGTCCGCTAACCTATAGCTAGCAGCCCGGGTTGGTTCGCATGAAGGATGCTGCAATCGTCAGTGTTATTCGTCGAAGCCCCCCAATAGGGTTGATATTCCCTTCCGTAGTCGGAGCCCTTTTGGCGGCCGTTATAGCGACCGAACAGCGATGATGGTATTGCTTTGGAAGAGGCTGCAAGCACTGCGGGCATCAGCATGCTGCGCGCGTGCCGTGCAGCTCCTTGCGTTGAACTCCGAACACGCTGACCTACTCCAGCAACTCCAGCAACCCGTGCTGCATCTGCTGCATCGTGTGCCAGTGTTTACGTAACCATCCCTCTTTTCCCCTGGGGTCCCAAAGGTAGAGCTGTGGGTCGGCACGACTTCAGTCGCCGACTGGTTGTTAGTCGGACGAACAGTTTGTCGTTTCCCGGAGATGCCGACTGTTCGTCTTGTTGGGTTTCCATATTTATGGGGAGGGTTCTTTAATACGGGATGTGTTTTTCCTTGTGCGTGCGCGGGGGGGGGGGGGGATTTGGCTCGCTTCGCTTGCTCGGCTTCAGTCGGCAAGTCGGCTGGTCATCAGCTGCCGTCGCCGGCCAATTTGACGGCTAAGGTCAATTAGTTGACTAATGGTACCTACCGTTTAGTTGTTAGTTGTGACATCCTGCGGACACAGCCATTCCCAAAGGGCCTACTCTTGACGTTGTCGTCGACCCTTTCCTTGGTTTTGACGTTGAGCTTGAACTTGAACGTGACCTCGACTTTGTTCGACGTGTTAGGGGGGAGGCGAGAGAGAGGCGAAGGCTGATGGCGGCGATAAGCCTCAACCGCTGCGGCTTGCTTCCGGGCGGGGGCGGGGGAGGGGCGGGGGTGGAAGCGGCTCATCCCCTTAATTGGCGGCTCGTAAGGTCGGCTGCTCTGCTGTATGGGAACACCCCGCTGGAGGTGAGTTGGTGGCGGGGTGGGTGGGGTGCTGTTGGATCACAAATCGCTCCTCCCTAGAACACTGCTAGTACCAGGTATGGCATATACTATTTTACATGCCATATGTGCCTGTAAAATTACCGCTACCCCATTTGCTACCGTTATAGACTACTGTTGCGACTACTGCTAAAACTACTAAAAACACCACCGCTGATTCTTCGACTACGACTACGACTGCTACTTCAACTACTCGCACTACTACTGTTGCTGACTGCTACTGCTAGCAGTGTTTCTATTGCCGTTGATTATACCATGTTACACTTACAGTTAATGTTATACGGTCACCGCTCCTAGTATGTGTGCGGCAGCTGCTACTGCTTCTACCACTAGCGTTTCTTATATTCATACCGGGTACTAGTTATGCTGCTGGTGCTCCTGCTACGTATACTCCACGCTATTTATTTTACCGTCATCGGTCCCACTACAACTACCGTTGCTATGGCTACTACGGCGCGAGCGAGCTGTAGCTCGACAGCTACGCCGACTCTGCGTTTTTTCACCGCCACCCCTCCCTCGCCGAACACCACGCGGCGCTTCGCGCTTGGTGCACGCGATGTCTGCCTGGTCGGTGAAACCCCGACGTGCTCCATCCCGGCACCATAGGCATGCGAGGGCCTATGGTATTCAGACTGCCGCTATGCATGAAATGAGTACCCGCCGCCCACCTTCCCCGTCTGCTGGATCATTTGTGTCCCATCATTGGTGGGTATTGGTGGGTGTCCATGGTTTTACTGTGTGTGTAGGCTGTGGGTCTGTAATTTTGCCGGTGTTTGGTTGGTGTGTCCTTATTTCCTCACGTGTCGTGCGTGTATGTGTGTGTACAGGCCGCGCAGCTGGCCTGGGCTGGAGACGCCGGGCTGCGTTACTGGTGTCCCCTAGCTTTGATGCAGTCGGTCAAGAGCGTGCAGCGTCGGTGCGAGGAAATGCACCCCGTGGTGGAGAGGTTCTGCTTCCTCGTGCCCAAGGTCATGGGCTGGGCTCCCAACGTGAGTCGGAAGGGACAGGGCGGCCTTGGTACGGTCATACTGTTGATGTTTTCGGTGTTGGTGTTGGTGTTGGTGTTGGTGTTGGTGTTGGTGTTGGTGTTGGTGTTGGTGCTTGTGTTGGCATTGGTGTTGGGGTTGGTGTTGGTCTCCTTGGTGTCGATGCTGGGGTGTCTATTGATGTTGGTGGTGACGTTGGGTGTTGAGGCCATTGTTGATGTTAGCATTGGCGTTGGTTGTATGTGTTGACCAAGTTTTCTTGAGTGTTTTTCCGCCTCCTTTTTCCTTTCTCTCTTCTCCTTTCTCCGTTCTCCTTTCTCCTTTCTCCTTTCTCGTTTCTCCTTTCTCCTTTCTCCTTTCTCCTTTCTCCTTTCTCCTTTCTCCTTTCTCCCTTCTCCTTTCTCCTTTCTCCTTTCTTCTTCCTCCTTCCTCCTTCCGCCTTCCTCCTTTCTCCTCTCTCCTTTCTCCTTTCTCCTTTCTCCTTTCTCCTTTCTCCTTTCTCCTTTCTCCTTTCTCCTTTCTCCTTTCTCCTTTCTCCTTTCTCCTTTCTCCTTTCTCCTTTCTCCTTTCTCCTTTCTCCTTTCTCCTTTCTCCTTTCTCCTTTCTCCTTTCTCCTTTCTCCTTTCTCCTTTCTCCTTTCGCCTTTTGCCTTTCTCCCTTTTCCTTCTTCATACACCCTTCACTTTCTTGTCTTTCTCCTGTCGTGCTTCCGTCATTTTATCCTTTTATCCTGTTCTATATTCCTTTCCTTTGTCATCTCTGTTTTTAAGTATCCGGAGACGGCACTTTCACCCCTTGAGCGAGTGCAATTTTCCAATAATTTTACTTTTGACTGATACTAAACTACTAGGTTTTAGTGTGGTAATATCCCAGGAGACGGCACTTTAAGCCCTTGACCGACGGCAAATTTCCAATAATTTACTTCGACGCCACACTACTAGGTTTTAGTGTGGAAATATGTCGGGAGACGGCACTTTCAGCCCTTGGCCGACGGCAACATTCAAAGTTCCAATAATTTACCTTGACTGAGGCCACACTACTAGGTTTTCTTGTGGATGTATGTCAGGCGATGGCACCGTCAGCCCTTGACCGAAGACAACTTTCCAATAATTTACCTTGACTGACGGCAAACTACTAGGTTTTAGTGCGCAAATATGTCAGGCGATGACCCTTTCGGCCCTTGGCCGACGGCAATTTTCCGATAATTTACCTTGGCTGACGCCGAGCTTTTAGTGTGGTGATATTTCCGTAGACGAACTTTTGGAACTTTCAGCCCTTGGCCGACGGCAATTTTCCAACATTTTACGCCACACTCCTAGGTTTTAGTGTGGCACGATCGGTTTTACACCCTTGGCCGCTGGACGTAATCCCTTGACTGATCGCCTCCTGACATATTTGTTGTCCTTGGCTGTTTGTCCGCTGTCGTTCATCTTTGTGTCCTTTGCCCTTTGCATTCTTTGTTGTTTTTTTTGTTGGTGCAGGTGATTGGAACCGTCGATGGTGCTGCGGAGAGAGGGTTGTTTCGACGTAGACAGGAGCTTAAGGCGGAGATCGTGGAGAGGGGGGAGCTGTCTCTCACGTACCCCGCTCAGGTGCGTCACGAGTATCATTTGTAGTATTAACAAGGTTCCCCTGCGGGATGTGGTTAACTTTGAACCCCGGGGGTGTGAAAAGCTGAAAAGGAGGAGGGCAGGCGTTCCGACGAGCTATAGCCAGGCATAAAGTACCATAGCTGTTGAAAACTACCAGAAAACTACATTTTTTTGTTTCAAATGCATCAGCTGTGAGTTCGATCAATTTACTAGCAGATGCTCGTTTTTGCAAGCTGCGTGATATTCTGGTTGCGCGATTTTAATATTTCAAGGTATAAGAACCCCCTGGATTTTGTCAAGGACAACTGTCCGAAAAGGAGGAGGTAAACAAATCTCTTATGAAGACTGATAGAAAATAATTAGCCACCGCGCACGCAACACCGACCGGCCCAAACGAGTTTATAGTCAAGCGTGTTTTTGCCTTCCGTAGTTTTTCATTCACGTGTCATACCTGGCAGGACGATCGTTTGTACGACGCGTTATCTCGTCAACGCGTTCGTCCACCGTTTTAAAACCGACACACGCTGACTGTTGTCTGTCTGTTCGTTGTTGCCGTAGGTTCGTCAGCGCATCTGCTTTCCGGACAGGCGGCTGGTGCAGTACGACGCGGGCAAGCTGCAGGTGTTGGCCGGGCTCCTGAGAAGGAGGAAGCAGGGGGGGCACAAGTGCCTCATCTTCACTCAGGCCAGTGTGTATGGGTCGAAATGCGCCGATTATATGGAGGCGGCTCTACCGCTTTCAAACCTCCAGAATACCAGATAAAGGACCGAAAATGTTACGCCTTATAGAGTTTTTTTTGCCTTTTTTCATGTTTTTTTTTTTTTTTTTTCCCGTGTCACCCAAGGGCGTAGACCTAACCCAACCCTAACCCTATAACCCTAACCCTAACTCCCACCCCGGCCCTAACTCAGGCTAAGCTTTCGGCCCTTCGCGCTCTAACCCAGGCTAAGCTCACGGCCCTGGGTGTCGCTTCGCCGCGTAATTTGAATACTCTGACCAAAATGTGCGGAACGCCTAAAGTATTACGCTTGGTACTGTATGTGGCAGTTGTGGGGGGTTGAGAACGCGGTGAAGTCTACTGAATGTATATGTATATTGTGCCTTAACCCCTTTGGACCTCCGATTCCGTGTCAGAGGTAAACCGCCTGGAATCGAGTTATTCTCCTGGTATTTGTTTCTATACTGTTCAGTAGCACAAATTGCCGGTACAAAGAGATGTGGATTTTATTTTTTCTCGGGCCGTTTTGCGGATTTGACGGCGGTGGCTTGGACGGTGAAGAGTTTGGTGACGTGTCTTTGACGCGTCGTTTTGGCGATACTCCTCAAGCAACCAAGTATTCGCTCAATTGATCCATTAATCAGTCCATCAATCAATCAATCAATCAATCAATCAATCAATCAATCAATCAATCAATCAATCAATCAATCAATCAATCAATCATCCATTCGTTCATTCAACCAAGTATTCAATCAATAAGCAATCAATCGATGAATGGGTCAATCAACCAACTAACCAATCAAGGTATCACTCAACGAGTCTGTAAGTCTGCACCAATCAAGCAATCGACCAATATCTGAATCAGCCAGTCAATCGATGAAATAAGTAATCAGCCAACCGATGAAGCAATCAATTCGTCGGGCAATGGATCCATCAATCTAACGTTTGCGCTTGCTTGTGTTTGTATTTGTATGTGTGTTTGTACTGGATTGTTTTGCACCCTACCTTGTCACCACTTTGTTGTGACGTTTTTTTTTCTTCTCGAGTTTTTTTCTTTCTTGTTTTGTTCTCGGGAGGTTCTACCGCACCTCCCTTACTGGCCTTTTCCTTCAATATGTTGGCTCGCGAGACGCGCCAATCCCTGTAGCGTCAAGGGCTGTCTATCCCATACATCCTTCCTTCGTGCTGCCGGATCGGTTTATATATATATATTCCATCATCGGGAATATGTCTTGTTCCTTTTGTGCTTAAATCCAACAGATGTCGCGCATGCTGGACGTCCTGGAGGAGTTCCTAACTCTACACGGCCACACTTACGTACGTCTCGACGGAAGCACCGGCGTGGAGAAGCGACAGCGTTTGATGGACAGGCAAGGGTTGTGCCTTCGATTAGATTTTTTTTGGATTGGGTGGGTTGCGACTGTGCCTTCGATTAGGTTTTTTGTTGGATTGGGTGGGTTGCGATACCTTATTGGCTGGACTTCAGACTAATGGAATGGGATGGGATGGGATGGGATGGGATGGGAGGGGATGGGATGGGATGGGATGGGAGGGGAGGGGATGGGAGGGGAGGGGATGGGATGGGATGGGGTGGGATGGGATGGGGTGGGATGGGATGGGATGGGATGGGATGGGATGGGATGGGATGGGATGGGATGGGATGGGATGGGATGGGATGGGATGGGATGGGATGGGATGGGGATGTCCCCCCGGCCTGCTCAACCGGCAAGTAGGCTCGAACGGGGATCTTAACATGCACTGGCTGTCAGGGTATGTGTCATCTGCCCTTCTTTTTTTTTCTATTATATATTGCGTGCGCATCGACCGGGGACTCGTATGCATGCTCCTTCCCCCCATTGTGGGGGATTGTGAACTGTACAAGGGACGGAATGTTCGGGGGAGATGGGGAAAATGGACGGATGTAACATGGAGAAGTTTGTGTACCTTCGATAGAGAAAAACGATCGCTATCTTAGAAATTAGATGGTGGCCACAGACGGTCAAAGAGGAAGGACATAGGATAAGCAAAACGTTTTATGCAGTATGTGGAAGAGCCGTACTGATCGCCCAGACTTTGGTGGTGTCTCGAGTAGGAGTAGGAACGGTGCTCCTCCTCGAAAGTGGTGCGTGGTCAATGGCCAGATGGCTAGGGCGAGCGACATGTTCGTACCCCCACCCCCCACCCCCCCTCTCGTAACTTACCCCCGCAAGTTTGCACCATGTCATGTCCGGAGTGTCAATCTTCCTCTGCCCTCCCTCCCTCCCTCCCTCCCTCCCTCCCTCCCTTCCTCTCTTTGATCTCTGGTTGAATCGCGTAGGTTCAACCTGGACCCGAAGCTTTTTTGTTTCATTTTGTCGACGCGATCGGGCGGACTCGGTATCAACCTCACCGGGGCGGACACGGTCATTTTCTACGACTCCGACTGGAACCCAGCGATGGACGCCCAGGCACAGGTAACGGTCATGTGTAGACCGTTGTTCCTTTTTCATTCTTGTTTGGGAAAAAACCCGATTAATTATCTGGAACCTATCATGCGGTGGGTACCCTGAGTTGAGAGCGCCCGGGATAAGGGCATTCGGGACCTAAGAGCGATCAAATCGGCATGTCTTGCCTCTACTAGAAGCTATGTATTTCCCACTACAGTTTAAGAGCAATGTCTAGTTGAGAGCGCTTGTTTCGGCTTGTCACGGGGCGCTCTTGAACCGGGGTACCCGCTGTATGTCGGACAGATCATCGATCCCCACTTGATGTAGGTTTCAGGAAGATCTGTACGATCTATAGGTCGTTTTGCCGGGTGGGAGCCGTACGATCTACACGATCTAGCACAAGTTTTCGGGGTTGAACCTGTACTCCACGTTTGCAGATCCTGCACAATATCTAATAACGGCAACTATGGATCTACTGTAGATGATCTAGATGATCTGTAGATGATGTAGATCGTGATCTGTCCAAGGTGTGGAATCTACCGTTCGGTGGATTATCGGTTCAATGCATGGTTACTTTTTTTTACAGTAAGCTATTAATTGATGTATTTGTTTTATCGCTAGAAAGACAGCTCAGCGGCGAGATCGAGAATGCCGCTGAGGCTCGCCTTTGCAAGTTGCGTGAAAGATTTTGGGGAAATATTTTTTTTTTCGTGCTCGTCCATTCCAAATTCGAAATGGTCGCAATTTTGTAGATTGTTTAGAAGAGGGGTCGGGTCACGAATGTGCTGCTACTGCTGCTGCTACCGATGCATAACCTGCTAGCGGCTTTTGTTGCTGGTGTTGGTTCCGGTGATTCGTCTGCTTGTTGCTTACTCTGCTGCTGCTTTTATTGTCGATGACTACTATACAAACCGGTTGCGCTGCGGCTGTTGTTTGTTCAGGACCGAGCGCACCGCATCGGGCAGACGCGAGAGGTGCATATCTATCGGCTCGTGACGTCGAGCTCGATCGAGGAGAACATCCTGAAGAAGGCACAGCAGAAGCGACACCTCGACTTTCTCGGTGAGGCGTGTATCATATACCTGGCATGTAACATGACATAGGCTTCCAGTACAGTAGTGGTCATTCTATAGTGCTGTAGTGGTCCCTCTATAGTGCTGTGATGGTTCCTCTGTAGTGCTGCAGTGGCGCCTCTATAGTGCTGTAGTGATCCTTCTATAGTGCCGGTTGAGTAGTGCCGGTTGCCCGCCATAGTGCCTGCGAAACCGCTTGGCACGGATGGGAACAACCAGTAGTTGCAATACGCGGAGAAGTGCTGGTTGCTGCTATGGTGCTGGTAGTCCGCCGGCACATACCGGAATTGTGGAGGGGACCGCTACTGCCTTACGAGAATGGATTTTCGACAAGCGACCTAATCAGCGGTGATCCGAAACCCCTGCCCCGACCGTACCCATAGGAACTTTGTCCCGACAATATCTTGTTTTTTGTTGTTGTTAAAATTCGGTTGACCGCGGACAAAATGAAAAAGGACAATGAGCATGTTGTGTGCTTTGTATGTTGTCTTCGCATGCAATCGGTTATTTCTACCGAACGATATCAGAAGAGCACCCAGTGTCCATCCTGATCCTTCATCTTAGAGAGATACCAGGCACACGCTCTGTGGTCCTAGACGGCGAAACAGAGAAGCCCCAAAACAAACAATCGCGAAGGAACAGAGGAACGCAAATGGAATTTCAGCGTATGAATAACACCGCCGAAAACAGGCCAAAAAAGGAAACACCGTGTCTTGCGCGTCCATGATTATTGTGTGAGCTAGTCATTTTTTGCTAGATTTTCAATGTCCCCCTAACCCCCTCCCCTCCCCATTTTCCACTTGCGACCGCTCCCCCGGCAGTTTGAATCCAACCATATCTAGAATAAGCAATTTGTACTGTGACACTGATGTGTGCCTATACTTTACACCTGACCCATGATTTTTTGTGTGCGTCCTTTTTTTTTCTGTCAGTGATGACCGAGGGAAAGTTCAGTGGCGAACAGGCAGATACCACGATGGACTACATGAGCGCTGGCGGCCTCAAGGACATCCTCGGCGGCAACACCATCCAAGCCGGCAGTGGGGCGGGGGCACTCATTGGCGCTGAGGCGGACGGTGGAGGCGGTACCGGGGCGGGGGACAAGGGGGCGGCGACGTCGTCAGGAGACGTTTCTGCAGACAAGGAAGGCGGGAAGGAAGCAGGAGGGGTGGACACGCGGGGTAGGCTTTGTTCCCTTTGCTCAGCGTGTTATTTTAATTGTATTCTTTTTGGTGTTTTTAGTGTTGTTCAGTACCTTTTCGTGGTGTTTTTTCTACGGTGATTTTGTACGAGGTATATACTGTACCAGGAATGTGTTTCGGCTATCTTTGTTCCGTTTGATTCTTAATTGGGCTTTCCCCGTTTTGCACTGCTTTTTTGCTTCCCTTTTTGTTTGTATGATGTTATTCGTTCTGATGCACACCAGGTATGATACAAGCTCGAGTTTTCGTCTGCTCAGCTTCCGTTTCTTTCCCAGCACTCGGGTTATGCGTTGTTGATGTTGTTGTTGTTGTTGTTGTTGTTGTTGTTGTCTTCGTCCTCGTCCTCGTCTTCGTCTTCGTACTATTGTTGTTTTGTTGTGAGGGCTGACAAGCGACACACCGTTTCAAATGGTGCTGTATCGACTCCTTCGCATGTGAAGCTTACTAATGTTTTTCACCCCTCCACACCATGACCAATAATGTGCGCGTTTCTACGAAGACAAAACCTGACCAATCATGCCCCTTGTATTGTTTTCGGTGTCTTCATTATTCTCCATGCCCTGAGCAGCGATGGCAGCGACCCAACAGCAATCGCAACAGCCCGCCATGACGGCGAAGGAACTTCGAGCCGCGATGGCAAGTCTGGAGGATGTGGATGACGTCGAGGCTGGAAGGGCGCTGGAGAAGGAGGCTGCGGACGAGCAGTTGGAGTTCGACGATATCGGGGTGTCCAACAGGGTGAGAGCAGAAGATGTCGCTGTTGCTGTTGTTTTTTTTCGCATCGGTTGATGTTGGTGTTGCTGGTGGCGTCGTTGTTTTTGGTGTCGTTGTTGGTCTTGGTGTTCGTGGGGTTGTTGTCGTTTGTTTTGTTTGTTGTTGGCGTTGCTGTTGTAGTTGGTGGCGCTGGTGGTGTTGGCGGGTTCTTTGGTGTTGTCGTCGGAGTTTTTGGGATTGGTGTTGTTGCTGGCGGTATTGCGTTGTGTCGTGTTGGGTTGCTGTTGTCGTTGATGTTGTTGCTGGCGGTATTGCGTTTTGTCGTGTTGGGTTGCTGTTGTCGTTGATGCGGTGGCCATTTTCCATGCACGTGTTTCGACTTGGCTGTGATCGAGAGACCAATTTGATAAGCATTCGGTCAAGTTTATTTTACCTCCTAGTTCGTACGGGTTGTGTGTCTTGTAAAAAACGATTTTAACCCGAAGTACGAGCGTTTGCCGGCACTAACACCTCAACCCAATTGATCCATGTTGTACTGGTGTGTTTCCGGACGTTTTTTTTTTTTTTTTCTCGTGGCAGGACGAGGAGAAGGAAGACGACAACGACCAGGACGACTATGTAACCGAAAGCGGCGGGAATCCAACCGGCGCTAGTGGTGCCACGGATGGTACCTCGGCCGCGGCGGACGACGGCGAAGGAATGAAGGAGAAGACTGATAAGGAACTCGAGGAGGAGTTCGCCGCATGGCAGGCATGTTTCAATGCTTCAATCTAGTGGGTTTGTACCGATTATTGAGGGTTGTTCAAAGTTAAAAGAACGCCGTAGTTGTGATATATACTTTCGTTCATACTCGCCTTTACGGGCTGCGTGTGGTAGTTCACTTTGATATATTATCAGTATGTGCTATACCTACATAAGATACGTGGTGAGGGACGGGGGGGGCAGGCCGGGTGCTGGAGGGAGGGGCGCTTCAATATTTTTCTTCTTTTAGGTGTTACCGCCTACGTTGCACGGTCCCGTCGCCCGCACTGCGCCAACCGGCTCTCTGTCTCTCCCGTTGCTCCCCCGCCTTCCTCTTCCTCCCTGCAACAGAACAAGGTCGGGCCGGACGTGTCGGCTCTGGAGTCGTCTCTTGCGCCCATCGAGCGATACGCGCTAAGGGTGCGGCAGGAGGTAGACCCGTTTTATAGCCTGTATTTCAGGACAGAGGCGCAAAGGAGGGAGGAGGTCGAGGCGGCTGGGGGTGACCTTGATGTCGACGCCCTTGAAGGTGCGTCATCGATTAGGTTAGGGTTGGGTATGGGTTCGGTTCGGTTGGGTTCGGTTGGGTTCGGTTGGGTTCGGTTGGGTTCGGTAGGGGTGGGGTGGGGCTGGGCTGGGCTGGGGTGGGCTGGGCTGGGCTGGGCTGGGCTGGGCTGGGCTGGGCTGGGTTCTATAGGCTTTACGTCAGGACTGTGGCACAAAGGAGAGAGAATGGGGCGATGGCAGGTGTGTCGTTGCTTATTTTCTGTCTGTCTGTGCGTCCGTCTGTCGTTCTGTTTCGCGGTGCATCCGTGTGTGTTGATCAGCTGAGAAGGAGGCGGAGGAGCGTCGTCAGATGGAGTCGGGAGAGCTTCTGGCGTGCCACTTGCGACACAAGAATGTGAGCGCTGTAGCAGATGGGTTGTCACACACGTGAGTTTGCCACAGATAACAGGGGATAAGGGGAGGATGGAGGCGGCGGGAGGAGGGGGCATTCTACCACAGGGGTGCACAATATTTTTTGGGGGCTCCTGTCTTGAAGAACTGTCACCCGAAACACTGACCTACTGTTGTATGCTTATCCAGACGGTGAACCCCATGGCCTAGGTATATGCTAAGCCGTGAACACGTCGGGGCTGGTCGGTGTTACCTGCCAAGGTACTTGCGCGGTGGCTTTTGTTTTTTCTTCTGTTTTTTTCGAGTTTTTTTTCTTTTGGTACAGTTTACCTGGTCTAGTTCATAAGAACACCTGGCTGCGTTCCCGGGATTTCAAGCCGACCGCATCCCGAACGGCGAGGTTGTAGACTACCTGGTAAGCTTTAATCTTGTTTGTGATGGTCGCTGGTCGGTGTCACTTGCCGGGCTACTTGCACAGTGGCTGATTACTTTCATACTAACTCAAGAGTTTTACCCCCCTCCCCCCCGCCCTCTTTTCAACTTGGAACACACCCTTGGGATTGCCAACCACACCCCGAAGGGAAAGGTCGTGCAGCTATCATAGTACTATGCTAAACCAAACCATACTGGGTGGGGGATTGCAGGCCAAACACACCTGGAAGGGGAAGCTCGTACAACTATTATTCATTTAGTACCCCGGTTTAAGAGCGCCCCGTGACAATCCAAAACAAGCGCTTGTAACTAGACATTGCTCTTATCCATAGTGGGCAATATATAGCTTCGAGTATCCTGTATTCTTCTTCCTAGTTATACCCCCCCCCTCCCCCCCCCCCGCCTCCCCCCTTCCATCCCTCTCGTGAACGCGGTCTTTTTAGCTGAAGCGACAGCGAGCATTGTTCTTGGGAGAGAGGGCTAGGGCAGTCGCCGAACGAAAAAAGAGAGTGATGACGGGAGATGCCTGGGCGCTGCGTGCCGATGCTATCTCAAAACTACCCTTCTGGTATAACCGGGATACAGGTGGGTAGGTGGTGTAGTGAGTTGGTGGGGTGGGTGGGTGGGTGGGTGGGTGGGTGGGTGGGTGGGTAGGTGGGTGGGTGGGTGGGGTGGGTGGATGGGTGGGTGGGTGGTTGGGTGGGTGGGTGGGTGGGTGGGTGGGTGGGTGGGTGGGTGGGTGGGTAGGTGGGTGGGTGGGGGGTCGAGAGAGGTGTACTGGGTACGCGGTTGGTGGTTGGGGGGTTGGGGTGGGTTTGGGGCGGGGAGGATCGGACCAATAGTGAATGACTTGGCTGAGCTGTGGCAAATTGATTGGTGTCAGCTATATGTTATCGCCAGGTTGATTTTTTCTTGGCGGGGTTTGAGTTATTGTTTGCATTGCTTTGTTTTCTTTGACGGGGGTTCTATTGTGTGCTTGCTTTGATGCGCTTGTTTTGGTGTGCTTGCTTTGATGTGTGTGCTCTGGTGTTTTAATTGGTCTCAATGTTTTTGGTGTGTTATCATTTTCGTTTGTTTTCGCGCTTGTGATATTCTTGTGTTGGGGTGCAGGGGAGGCGATCTGGGACAAGCCGGATGTCGTCGCGGGGCGGGAGGCACACGCAAGGGCATTAGAAAAGCGCTATGCCGGCCTACCGGAACCGCTCCTGCTGCATGTGAGAACCTCCCTCCCCCCTATACCGCCTCGATATCAGCACTTGATGCCGCCAAAACTGTGATGTCTATACAGGACTCGGGGATCAGGGATTATGACCCTTTTGAACCCGACTGAATTACAACTAATTATCCATTACGCAGCTATGATTCTGAGCCGTGTGTAGATGATGACGATGGTTAGTATGAACCATGATGTTGATGATGCATGGACGAGTGTAGTCATGATGATGGCGGTGTTGATGGGGATGATGTTGGCACTATTGATGCTGATGGTTGTGTGATGAGTGATACTGATGATTGCGATGATGGTAAGTGGTGATACAAATGGTCATTATGCTGATGATGCTCGTGCTGGTGCTAGTGATGAGGATGGTGGAATTATGATATTCTGATGATGCTGGTGCTAAAGATGATCGTTATTATGATGATACTGACGATGATGATAGCGGTCGCGACGATGATGCTGATGCTGATGATGGTGATGTTGGTGATGATGGTCAGGTTTTGTCGTACCTGAAGATGTTACCGGACAGGATGGCCGCTGCTGGAGTATGTCCGTCTTGGCTAGAGGGAACTCGTCACAAGAAATTCAAGCTCAGGGTAAGAAGCGACGGACGTGGGGGCGTTCGTAGGGACTGGAGGGGGTTGGGGAGGGGGGAGTAGTGGGGCGGGGCTAGGGGGGCTCTTCGGGAGGGGAGTCGGTGACGGGTGTTGGACGGGGGGGGTATGTTTGGGAGGGGGGGGAGGGGAAGGGGTTGGAGGAGGGCGTGGCTGCATAATCCTAGCTGTCCAACCGCTGCAGAAAAAGTGAGGTTATCCTGTTCTTCCTACTTTGGCTGCAAGTAGTTTTTCACCCTAAACGGAGATTTAGTTCCTAAGGGGTTGTGTTGTATTCAGGCGTCACGATATGTAACGAGGAATGTGCATGTATGTGCCGCTGCTGACAGGAGTTGATTTGGTGACTGGTAGAGGAAGCGAGGAGAGGGGGGGCGGGGGGGGGGGCTGTGGTTTGGGTTGGTTGGCGATTGGGTGCGTCGTTGGGTGGGTGGACTAATGCGTATCTGGTACCAGTCGGATGGTGAATCTAGTGCTGTTTCCAACCATCAGCAGTATAGTATTCCATCAAACGCGTGAAGCAGCATTGTATTCACGATCAGACTGGTAGACCTTACACTTTACATTGCTACTGTATGTGGTACGCCGTGGGATCAGTGAACCTTCATATGACCGTCCCCTCCCCCCCTACCCTCTCCCCCCCCCCCCCCCCCACGTCCCCGCCGTCTTATTTCTCCCCGTTGGCCGACTCGCACAGGTCCTGCCTGTGGAGGCGGGCGTACGAGAGGCAGCGGCGCTGGCCCAAAACCTTGCCAACGCCGCCGCTGTTGCCGTCGCCGCAACCCTAACCGTGTCTTCGACCCCAACAGCAACAACCGCCGGCGTTGCTGCTACGACAACGCCACCAACAACACCAGCAGCAGCAACAGGAGCAGTGGCAACACCAACAGCAGCAGCAGGAGCAGCAGCAGCAGCTGCAACAACAGCATCATCGTCAGCAACAGCAACCACTTCTGCGAGAGCGACGGCGACGACTCCGTTTAAGGCGAAGAAGGCAGCCGCGGAGGCGGCGGCTAAAGCGAAAGCTGCAGCGGCGAAGGCGAAGGCTGCGGTGGCTGCAGCGAGCGCACGGTTGGAGCCCGGGCAGTACACGAGCATCGCGGACGCCCTTGCCGCGGCGCAGGCCGGGGATACCGTTGTGCTCGGACCGGGGCATCACTGGGAGGTGACGACGCTCGGTTTTTGGTATAGGTGTAGCACTTTTTTTCTGAGGCTCCTCGCGCCAGTAGCTCTCTGCAGGGCTTTTCACGGGTCATGAACCGGCCCGCGGGTCGCGTCAAACGGTTGAAAAAATCTCGTGGGTCGAGTCGGGTCGGGCCAGTAGGTGGTGGAATTCTCATGGGTTGGGTCGGCAGGTTTTCCAATATCACGAGATCGGGCCAAGTCACCCCGACCCGATCCGATCCGACCCGCGAGAAGAGATCCGACCGGTGGAAAGGCGTCGTTTTTATCGATATTCCTCTTTCTAACAGCACATGCTTCTGTCTCTTGTCTTTATCTCTTTGTCTCCGTTTCCCTCCCCCTCTCGCTCGCCCTCTCCCCCCCTCCCTGACTTGCTATATATCTCCTTGTCCTAGTCCTTGCCCTTGTCCTTGTCCTTGTCCTTCTCTTTCCATTCCTCTGGCTCGGTCTCTTTTGTTTTTCTTTTTACGTTTCCCCGTCTCCGTTCCTGTCTCGGTATATATTGGCCTCCCCTACTCTCCCCCCCCTCCCCCCCCCCCCCTTCCTTTCCCCTCCTCTCACCGCTTCCCCCTCTGCCTCCCACGAAACGCTGAATACCTACCGATTTCCCCAATCCTATGCTTTATTTCTGTAAATGTTTTAGGGTGATCTGTTCTCGGACAAGGCGGTGCGCATCGTGGGCGAGCGCGCAGACCCCACCCGCGTGCTGGTCGAAGTCACGGGCTCCCTGCGATGGACCGGACGCAAGGGGCTTATCCTAGGGGTTTCCATGCGAAGACCGAGGCCTTGCCCTGACAAGGGGGCCTTGGTCACGGTTTCTTCCGGCGGCAACCTTCAGGTACGGGGTGAAGTGAAGGTACTATAGCTGTGGCTTGGAACCCTCTCATCATGGCATGTGAAACTGCTTTTTTATGGGGTGGAATGGCGCTAGGAACTCGCGCTATCAAGGAAATTGAGTCTGTTTCAATGGGGTGGCCGTAGCCTGGGGGTCAAGGGTAGGTGGGGCACGTTTTCGAAACAAATGTTCCATGGGAATACTTACACCACACGTGAGCCACATGATTGTCATTTTCCTCCGAGCTGTGTGCGTTGGCTAACTACCCGGACATTCATATGGACGCGTGCTACGACAAACGTAGGACTTTTTTTTTTTTCCCCCTTTCTGAATGGCGGGCCTCCATAACCCCTTTAGCGCCCCTAAATCCCTCCCTATACTAAATTCAAGTAAATTTGTCCCCAAAAAGAGTTTCCAGTTGCAACGGTGTTAACCGACAATCGTGGGAATTTCCGCTCTTGTTTTGGATGTGTTTTCTTGTATACCTAGGCCATGGGATTGCTCATCGGGTAGAGCATTGAATTTTCCCCAAACCGGTTGTGTCGTGGTTAAGAGCCTCGGAAACAAAAAAAAAGGTGCACTCTACCGTAGCGTGCGTGTATCGACTTTCGGTCGACGGCGGTGGACAGAAAGCAGGCTTGAGCCAAGTCGAAAGGGATTCCTATGTTTCAACGCGGTGCCAATTAGAGAGTCGGGTTTGCTCGGAAGTATTTCATTATTTCATTATTTCAGCACATCTTCCTCCACCAGAATACCCTGTTTTCCTTGCAGGAAGCTGGCTGTTGGCGTGGTTTCCTCTGAGTGATGGCCGTATGTCATGTTGACGTAGTCTCGTGTGGCATTGGTTCCAAGGTCAAGGTTAACCTCGCCCATGTTCATTTTCCTTAAGAGGAGCGTCATGCGTTGAAGATATTTGAAACCAACCTTGTTTTCCCCTCGTCTGTCCGGGTCCGTCTGGTCCGGTCTGGTCTGGTCGCTCCTGTTCTTCAGGGTTGAGATTTGATCCGGCGTCAATGTAGGCAGAGTGTTTGCTTTGCGGGGGTGGGGGCGTAGGAGGTGAAAAGGTGATGTTATATAGGTGATATTATATTATATAAATTAAAATACACTCCAGCTGTGAGATCGAATATTTTGTCGAAACTCATCTTTGCAAGCTGTGTGTGATTCTCCGATCGCGCGTATTACGGGTTATGTGTCCTCAATAAGGATATGGGTCGGCGACTCCCCTTACAACTACAGTGTAGCTATCAGGGTCAACAGGGTGATGTTAGGCAGTCTGTGCGCGGAAACTATAAAACACTTTTTTGAGGGGGACACAATCTGACAGCGGTGGAAGGAAATGCATCAGTTTATCAAGTGAATCCTGTAAGTCGAATAACCGGTGAGGGGAGGGCGGAGTTTTTAAGGACGTGGGGGGCTGATTTTGATCAAAAGGGGGGCGGGAGGGGGGGAGGGGGGGGAGGGGACGGGTTGGGGCGGGTCAATTTGTGCGTGAAAGCTATAAATCCTTCTTGTGGGGGAGGGGGGGGGAATGTGCCGGGGGGGGGGCGGGGGGCGGGGGGGGGAGGGCTTTAGGTCGCATATATGTAGGGGTTTGCTATACGCGTGGTGCTAGGTCTAGGCGATGGTGCGGGTGGTGGGGAAGGAGGGGGCGTTGGGGGCAGGGGTGGGTGGGAATTGCAGCAGCGGCATGGACGGCTCTAAAACGATAACGAGGCGATATCCAGGGCGTGGAAGTGTTTATTACTCTGGCGGATTTCGATATTAGGTGGGGCATTTAAGCAAGAGAATGCGAGGAGAAAAGAAAAAAAGAAAAAAAACGGCGGCGGGGGGGGGGGGGGGGGGGGTTCAAGAGGTTTAGGTCACATGTAATATTAAAATACACTCCAGCTATGAGATCAAGGATTTGGTCGACACTGATCTTCACAACATTTTGTGTGATCCTCCGATCGCGCGTATTAATCATATATGTAGGGGCTTGCTATACGCGCGGTGCTGGGTCTAGGCGATCGTGCGGGGTGTGGGGAAGGAGGGGGCGTTCGAGGGGGGGAGCGGGGATGAATGAAAGCTACGTCATGGATGGCTAGAAATATATTGACGTGATACCAATTGCTTAGAAGTGTTTATTACTCTGGCCGATTTCGACTGTAAGTGGGGAGTTTAAACGAACTGGGCGGGGAACAAGAAGTGGGGGTGGGGGGGGCCGGAGGGCGGAGATGAGTTGGAGCTACGGCATGGATGGCTAGATGGATAATGAGTTGGAGCTACGGCATGGATGGCTAGATGGATAATGAGATGATATCAGCTGGCTGGTAGTGTTTACTAGTCTGGTAGATTTTGATTTCAGGTGGGGCGTTTGAACAAAATGGATCGGGGGGGGGAGGGGGGCGAGCATTTCAATATGTGCGCGGAAACTATAAACTCTGAAGGGGACGAATGTGACGGTTGCAGCAAGAAGACACCCCTTTTTATCACCCGCCTGGTAATGTTTATTATTGTGCAAGGTTTGATGTTACATGTAGTATGCAACACAGTTAGTGTAGTAAACAACGTGTTAAAAGCTTCATAATTTGTTATTGTACATGGATCGAAAGATAGAATATTCAATCGACAGGTACAATCATGTAGATACCATTATTTTCTGACATAGCTGTTTATAAGAAAGAAATACATATTGCCAAATACAACAGGCGAGGTGATGTGGTCATGCTATGTCACCGCCGTTGAGAACGAAAGGGAGAAATGCGAATCGTTATTGTTTTGAAAATAACGCTTAGTGTACACGCGCTCAATTACGTTACTTCGTTAGTGATACTCGCTTGGCATAGGTTGGAAGGCGATCATGCAGAGGTGATATTATATAGGTGGTATTCTACCCCCAACGGCGCAACGTGTTCGCTTGGCTGACCACCTAACCCCCTCCTCCCCCCCCTCCCCCCCCTCCCCCCCCCTGTCACCTGTCAACGGCGACACCTGTGCATCCTGTTTAAACCACCGTCATGCCATCTCGGAAAATGGTAATCCACAAATCATGAAACTTACAAACTGAAAATCGAACACAAAATAAAACGCACCCGAATTCGGGAAAATCTAATCTGAAACCTTTCTAAACCAAAACCACTTAAACGCTTCCAATACATCGCAAACAAATGAACACACACGCCTTACACAACCACGAACACCAAAAAATGAAAAACAAGCAGCTCTCCTCTTGCCACGTGGACAACACTCAAGCCGGCCCGTGTTCGCCCGGAGTGGAGGCTACGGACGCGAGCTCCATCCTCTTCCTGGAGCGTTGCCGCGTACACGGCGCGCGAGGCGCGGCGGTAACCTGCCACCCTGGAGGGTCTGTGGCTATCGTGGGCTGCGAGCTGTGGGGCAGCGGGGGCGCGGGTCTGCTGGTCCGAGGAGGCGGGCGGGCGGTGCTGAACGACTCGTATGTTTATTGGAACGGGGGTCCCGGGGTGCGCGTGGAGCCTCTTGCTGTGATGTCGCTGGAGCATAACGACTGCTCGCATAATAAGGGAGGTCCGATGCAGTCGGACGGCGTCGTCAGGGTGAGGTTTTTGGCTTTTTTTTTCTTTTAATGCGACCGTTATCCCCCAATAACTGTGCGTATAACTGTCACACGTCGAACAGATAATCGATCTCCACGTGATGATCTCGATCTTTCAGAAATAGCGGTATGGTGTATAGCTCATGTTGCCGGGTGGGGGGCGTACAATATTCGTGATGTGATAGGACGTGATATCCGGTTGGGTAGTTTTTTTTGTTGTTTTAACAGGAGCATGGTTTTTCTCCTGGTCTGGTCTGTTCTTTGTTTTTTCAATTTGTTGTTGTTGTTGTTGTTGTTGTTGTTGTTGTTGTTGTTGTTGTTGTTGTTGTTGTTGTTGTTGTTGTTGTTGTTGTTGTTGCTGCTGTTGCTGTTGCTGTTGCTGTTGCTGTTGCTGTTGCTGTTGCTGTTGCTGTTGCTGTTTTTTTTTTTTCAGTTGTGCTGTTGTTTTTAGCCCCTTTTTTTGTTTCCCCGCCAAACATTGTGTTGTCTTTTGTTTTCGGTTGTTTTTGTTTTCAGGTTTCCCGGAGAAACTGCTGCGTGTTGTCCAAACGAGACGCAGGGTTGCCCCTACCGGAAGGCTTTCGCGCGCAGGAACAAGCAGCGGGGCACGCACCCTACTACGAAGGACGCGGGGAAGACAGCGTCCACGACAGCGATGACGGTATCGATAACACCATCGCTGTTGCCAACAACGGTGCCAACGGTAACGATAGCGCTCACGTTCACGGCGGCGCCAACCACAACGCTAATGGTGGCGGTAGTGGGGGCAGAGGTGGAAGGGACGGCGATGCTTCGAAGAGGAAGCGAGATGGAGAGGGTGATGGTTATCGTGGCGACGGTTGCGCACGGGCTGATGCTGATTTGGCCGCTGCGGCGGCGGATGCGGCAGCTGCAGCGGCTGCAGCGGCGACCGTTACAATCGACTCTGGAAGACGATACCAGGGAGAAGTGCAGCAGGTGAAGTGGAGAAAAATCGGAACCGGGGCGACATCGGAGGGGGGGGGGTGGTGCACTCATATTGTGCACGGCCGTAGATTCAAGACCATAGACCCTCGCGTCCCTACAATGCTGGGGATGAGCCGTCTGTTTTCCACCGGGGGAGGTTGGGGGAAGGTGGTTGGTGAAGTGTGATCTGCCGACGCGTGCTCCGGGCTGGGGTGTTTACTAGGGTGTGGTGGGAGGAAGGGAATGGGGGATAGGATACAAGTTCGAGCAAAATTGAGAGATGATGGGAGGGTTTTATTTTCCCGGAAGTACATTTGTTACCTTCGTTGTTAACGTTCTTGTTTTCTTTGTTCGCTGATACGATCGCGCCGGTTGTGATGTAAGGTATCATCGCAGCCTTTTCACACCGTTTTTTTTTCGCTTGTTCAGTTTCGCTGACCGCGGCCGTCTTCGTCGCTTTTCGCTCAACCCGCTCCCACACTGGCGCAACACGCCCCCACGCACTTGATGAATGCGCCACAGGTCGGAACGCCGGCCGGATCCGGGATCGCGGGTGCAAGCGTGGGTGACAACAGCGGCACCGCCGCTGCCTTCGTACATCCTTCACCCGCTAATGGAGCTGCCGTGGGCATCGCCCCCCCCGTCGACCAGTCTTCTGGACAACACCAGCAGCAACAGCAGCTGCAACAGTATCAGCAGCACCAGCAGCAGTACCGTCAGCACGTCGCTGCTGCTGCTGCCGCCGCCGCCGCTTCAGCCGCGGCCGCCGTTGCTCAAGCTCCGACTACGGCTTCCAACCTGCCTGTCACTACAGCACACCCTCCCGCCGCGGCCCCTCACCTCCATGCCACCCACCACCACCAAGGCAATCACCGACACCAACATAACCAGCATCATCAACATCAACACCCTTCGAGCTCTCCCGCGCGAAGCTCTCACGGGCAGGCGAGGCCTAATGGTGCGGTGGGCGACCCCAGGCGCCAACATCACCGCACCCTCAGCTCGGAGAGCGCGAGAGCGCCGGCATCGGTTTCCCCACGAGGTAGTGGGGGGGGACAAGCGGCTGCGGCGGCAGCGGCGACGGCGGCATCAGCAGCAGCTGCAAGAGCGGCAGCAGTACGGGCGGCCGCAGCAGCCGCCACCGCCCAGCCCCGAACCGCTGGTGGCTACACCACGACCGCCGAGTATCTGGGGCTTCGTGCGCTACTTGCGCCAACGCCCGTGACCACCTCCCGCCAGGCGGCGCCTCGAGCCGCGCCCGCCCCCGCCGCCCCTACGGTAACCCCGCCGCCTGCTTCTGGCACACCACCACCACACCGAAGCCCATCCCTAGGCGGCCGTTCGGAAGTGGTGGACGTTGGTGGGCGCGATCCCGCCGGCGCTTCTGGTGCGCAAGCTTCGCGGGTGCGGTCTGCCGCGTCGCCGGTGGCAACGGCGGCAGAAAGTGGGTTTTCGAGCCCTCGTCGACGTGCGGGCTCGATCGAACAGCGGAGGGTAAGGGACGGGGGGAGGGGTCGAGGTCGTGACGATGGTGCGAGGGTGGAGGGGAGCAGCAACGGAGTTGTTGACGCTTGCGCTATCGGCGGGGGCAGTGACCGCGGCGAAGGAGCAGGCGGAGGACGAGAGGGCGGAGGGGCGGGTGTGGCGGGTGTTGCCGCGGGGGCATCTGCGCCTGTGTCGGCAGCTCTGTCTCTGCCGCTTGCCCCGCCGGACCCTGTCTGTCAACAGCGTGACCTGGCTGCCGCGGCTGCTGCCTATGCTGCTGCTGCTGCTGCGGAGGCTGGCGGTGGGGAGGCGGAGCCAAGGGCTGCCGCCGTGGCGCCGAGTGTGAGCAGCCCGGCACCTGCTAACCGAATGCAAACCACCGAGGAGTGGCATGCCCAGCAGCAGCAATGGCACCGGCAACAGCAGCAGCAGCAGCAGCAGCAGTCGCCATCGCCACGGCAACCAATTTCTCAGCCAGAACCTCAGCAGCAGCCGCAGCAAATTAACGAAGAGGAAAAGCCGCCGCCGCCGCCCCCTCGACCCCAACGTCTCCAACCGCAGCCGCAGCCCGTGCAGGCGCAGGCCCAGGCAGCGCACCAAGCCCTGTGGCTGCAGCAACACCAACAGCAGCTTCAGCTTCAGCTGCAACAGCACATGGTGTGGCAGCAACATTTGCAGCAGAGTGCGCAGCGGCAGCAGGTGGCGTCGGCCGCGACGTCAACAACTGCGCTACAGCCACAATCATTGTCCCTTCCACAACGGGATGTACCACCCCCCCCCCCCCCACGCTCACAGCAGGCGCATGCGCCCATCGCCCCCTCGCCAGTTTCCACGACGGCTCCGGCTATGATGCCAGCCTTCTCCCAGCACGCGGGGGGTTATCCGCCGGCGGTGGGGGTGGCCGCCCCAGCCCCTGCCCTGTCTTCTCCCGTATACCAGTACCCGGCCTATGCAGGGTACGGGCTTCAGCCGCAGCAGCCGGCCGTAACAGCGGCCGCGGCGGCGGTTGCAGCGGCAGCATCGGCGGCGGGAGGCAGGTCACCGGCGATGGAGGCGGCTGCCAGCACTGCGCCTGTGGGGGCGGGGGCGGTGGGTGTTCACCCGTATTCCCTGCTGCAGCAACCGGCATCGCCGTCGGTGTTAACGCCAGCCATGCCTACAGCGGCGGAAGCGGCGGCTAGCGCGGCTGCGAGGGTGGCCGCGGCGGCGAGCGCTGCTACCGCAGCGTTCCAGCGGCGACATTACATGCAGCAGCAGCAGCAGCTGTTGGTCCAGCAGCAGCAGCTACTGGCTCAGCAGCAGCAACAGCAGCAGCAGCAACAGCAGCAACAGCAGCAGCACGGCGGTAGTGGAGCTAGTGGGGGCGAAGATGCTTACGCTTCGTACCGACGCCCGCAGTGAATTATTTGACAGGCGGTGATGTCGGTAGCGGGGACGGCCCCTTTCTGCCCGCCCTTGCGTCCATACGCCCATGTACCGGGTAGTAATCCACTACGCTCGATCTATTCTTCCGTTTTTCATCCATCTTTCCCTCTTGGCGAGGGAAGAAGCGCTGTGTTTTCCTACGGGGAGGGGGGGGGGGGGGGGGGGGCAGACTTTGTCCGTGTTTGTCAGTCATGGATGATTGATGGATGGGGCTCCAATGTTCCGATGTGTTGGTGCGCACTGCTATGACTTGCTCCCTCTCTCGACCTGTTGCTCGCCTCCCGTGATGCTTGGATGGGATGGGTGGGAAAGTCGGTTGGTGGACGGGCGAGGCACGGGGGGGGGGATTTGCGGTGGAGCCACCTTGACGACGGCGTCGTGGAAGGCAAGGCCGGGGCGTGTAGTAGCGGTTATGGCGATAGGGGTGGCGTCAACGGCAGCTCTACTCCCATCCTACACACGGAAGCTTGCGCGTAGTATGTGCTGTTTTGCTTCTTGTAATAGTACTATGCCAGATATTATTTTGATTTACTTGTCTAAAGTGTGCCGTCTTTCGCCGTTGGTGGTGTGTACGATCGGTGTGATTTGCGTGATTGATTGAATTGACGGTTCAACTTGGTTTGGTCCCTGCTTGATTGATGTGTTGATTGATCTTTTGGTTTGTTCATTGGTTTAGTTGGTCATTTGTGGTTGATTCGTTAGTTTGTCGCTTCGGGCGGGCCTTTTTGTTGACTTCCTTTCTGAATTACTCACGACACGGCTGTAGTGTGTCCGGCTATTGTTTTTTCCTCCTTGCTCCTTGCCCACCTTATTTGACCTCGCAGCGAAACATAAGAAACGTATGGGAGTGACGAGTGTTTTGCGCAATTGTGGGGCGTTCGGGTCTAGGGTGTCCGCATAATCTGTGTGCGTGTTTTTTGTCCAGATTACGTTTTGTTTTGTTTTTAGCATCGTCGCCAGAATTAAGGCCGTGGGGGGTAGGGAGGGAAGAGAGGAGGGGAGGGGTCACAAGGCTCTTGTGAACGCAAATGTGTACGGTTATTGGTGACCATTGTAGTACCTGGTATGAATGTGTGATGTATTCGCGGGCTCGCGGTTCGGGCGCCATTCTTTTAGCGTTGGCAAAAGACCTGCGTGATTAGACCTGGGTGATCGGGATTAATCAAAACACTAATATTTCAGCGGGGGCGGTGGTTTGTGGGGTTGGGCAGGGAGGGGAGGAGAGGGGGGGTGATTTCGTATATACGTATGATATAATATGAGGTGCGCAGCAATTTGGGCAGGGTAAAACATTTGGGCAGAGAAAGACATGTAGTGTTTTTTTTTGTGTGTTGTGGTTGATAAGTGGGACACTGACAGAAAGTGATAAGCTGGAGATGGGATCCGCTCGGCCAGGCTTGACTTGGTTTGGCTTGGCCTGGCTCGGCTCTGCTGGGCTAGACACTCAGGAGAGGATTCAGAGGTAGGGTGGTTCCGTAATATGGAGTTTAGTCATTTGAATTTGGAGCAAGGTGCTTCTAGAGCTAGGCCGGAGAGAAGCAGGGGCAGGGGCAGGGGGGGTAACGATTGTTTTGGCATCCAGTGTTGTGTCGTGGGTGGGCCCAATGCATTTTTGGCGCAGCGCGCTGTGCTTCAGCATGAATAGAAAAACTAATTGTGAACGAAACACATAACATCAGCTGCGGACGTGAAGTGGACTGCTTGTAGCTATTGGTTCATGTGCGGGGTGATCGGGCGACTGTCGGTCGTCGGTGCGACTCCTCAACGATTTCAAAGAGGAGCAAGCTTACGTTGACGCATTTGAGATGTCGCTAATTTGGCCGCTAACATCGAAAATCATCACGCAAGGACGAGCTTTTAGCTGCACGTGTTTTTGTGCAAGATTATGGTGGAAGGAAGATGCTCCCAGGATTGATTGGCGCCTCAGAGACGAAATGAATTGTCCACCTACGGTTCTCGATGATGATGGATCGCTAATATCGCGAAATCGTCGGGTGACGCCATATGTTCCCCCCTCCTCATTCTCGCCCCTCCCAACGCATACCATCATCAGGTCCTTCAAGAGAGGCATAGCCCCATGTAGCCGAAACTATATATCCAGACTAATATTCCAAAACAGAGCGTTCGTTCGATCGTTCGCATTCGCGTACCGTACACTTGGTATCACGCAAGACGTTTCATCCCCTCAGACGAATTTCAAAGTTGATTTTCTCTACACAGGGGGGAGTGCAAACGCCGCGCGAGGCGCATATGGAGACATCTCTACGAGACCTTCCAAGCCGCCATTTTCGTTTCGGGTGCTCCCCCCTGTTTTGGAGAAAATCATCTCTAACAGTAACCCCAGTGTGTGGGTTACCTTTGCGTGGTGTTCGGTAGTTCACTCGTAGGGAAGCTCCGTTGGATTTTCGATTCTAGATCCCAGTCCCCCCGCAACGCGAAACATCTATCCCATTGGCCACCTTCCAGCATCTTATTGATCCTCACGAAGTTTCAGCTCCTTTTGCGCCACCTGTGCCAAGTGGTGGTTGAGCCGGTAGCATGTGATTGTTCAAGAGTAGCCTGTTCCGAGCTCGTAATTTCCAACGCGCAAGACACGAATTCCGACAATTCGCATTAAGTTAAGTAATTTCCAACGCGCATGACACGAATTCCGACAAATCGCTTCTTGAATCACACTGAACCGTGACTTTGGCAGTTGTACGTTTAACCTTTGTTTTGCTGAATAGGCTGTTGCAAAAATACCATCGTCTCGATCAGAGGAGACCGCACGGTTCCAGGAATGAGTGGTTTTACGAATGTTGTCTTTTCTACAAGAGCGAGGGGTCGCCACAGAGCGGGCAGGGCACGCACGTTAGAACGAGCGAGTATCAACGATCGGGCTGTGTTCCAGAAGCTTGCGGAGTTGTCAACACTTGATCCACGGGATCTGCAGTGCTTCTTCCATCGCTCCTCTGGGAAGGTGCCAAGAACCATATACGGCAGCTGGACGATACTAAAATCGCATCGCAGCAGTTCTGGGATAAACAACGCATTTTGGTGTTTGTGGAGGACGTCGTTTGGCACCTAACATGAACAGTAGGAGTAGCAGCAGTGTTGAACAATGACCTAGAAGCTCATCACCTGCAGCGCCACTTAGGTGGAGACTCCACCAGCTATGAAGTCCTAGCTTGAGACGCTCGAACAACCCCCCGCTGCAGGCTTTAATAGTAAGTAGACCTGAAACGACGACAGCGGTCTCCTGTCTTAGGATAATAATGTAGAATATGGATGGTGTGGCAGCAGCCACCCTTGGGCTGTTCGAGGTGATACTCAACGCAAACGTTTTGGATTTTGAACTTGCCGAGTGTCGAATCAGAGATCAGAGGGGCTCGCGCCAATAGCAAACGGATCCGGCAGTTGAGCACGGCGTACTATCGAAGTGTGATGCTTTTCATGATCGAACGTTGCGTTTATTTGGAGACGTGCTAATAAGATAAAGGTTACCTGTAGACATTTCGGGCCAACATAAATCTGCCTGATGGGGCTTCCCAGCTGAGGAAGTACCCGAGATCGTTCGAGTCGAGAGTATTTTTCAAGTATTTTAGTTCGTATAATATTTGACTAGTCTAGACTATACGTATAAAGCCGTTGCATTGTTTATCGGCGCATCATATTAATAGTATCCCGAGTTCGGGTATTGTTGTTTTTGTTGTTGTTGTTGTTCTCACATTAACTCACATAATCAAGTCCGTGGTCACAGGACAGGCTCCAGTCACTCTGGAACTGAGGAAAATCCGAGGCAAAAACACAAACAAACCAAAGGTGGTACACGCATATAGTTTATTGTCATAGCTGACGCAATTCATGCCTCCACCAGAAACATATAACGTGAAATCGAGAGTCAGTCTACGATGTGCGAGGTCTATTACGGATGGGGAGGCTAGGGATAGAGGCGGATCCGATGTCTATGTGGGTCTGAGTGGTCTCTAGCCATTCATGCGGCGGGACCCTAGGTCTTGTGTGCATTGTACAGAGAGGAAGGCGCCAGGGACCCAGCCTACAAAGCACTGCTACCGACCTGATGATAGCAGCCTCCCGATCGGTACCGAGTTCGGTGGTTGAGCCTGAACAGCGGTAGTGTAAGCCTTGAAGGTGGCTTGTGAGAAGGAGTAGAAGGTCTCCGGTCGTGGATACGGTATTCGCTTTGTGGATTATTGCTAACTCAGGGCAAGCAAAGGAGTACAGAGCAGAGGGAGGCAAGGAACCAGTCGCTCCCAGACGGGGACCCCGCAAGACGGAGCATACTGCTAGTACCTATTGGGACTAACGCATTCCCAAAAGTGCAGCTCCTATCAACCGTAACAATGTAACCGTAACATCCCCCCATTAGTATGAACAGCTGTTTGTCAGCTGCAACATACTAATTAACGGTAGCAGGGATGGTGACCACCGCGAGGTGACGCACTTCCTTTGGCGAAAACTACCGGTGATGTCTTTGAGTAGGTCGAACGGCCAACCGAAAATTACAAGAGGCAAATAGTGGCAAAACTCAAATAAAATCCACTGCTCTTCATAATTCTCACTGCGCGTTGGTTCGCGGCCCGACATCGACTTGCGCGAAAGTAAACCCGACTTCAGGGAAAAACCCTTCGCTTCCCATCCCGAGAGCCCTAGAATTTAGATAACAACCGAAAACACCAAGTGACACTCGGACGTAAAATACTCTAAAAAAAAACCGTCCCTCGCCTGGTGAATCCACTGTAGTTGCTGCCCGGCTCTCAACACCTACAGCGCAGGAAAAACCTGGTCATCCAGGAAAAAACCCATTGCGCAAAGCCCTACAACACCAAGCTCACACAAACGCCACGGCACACCGCACGAACCCACTTGGGTGCTACCGGGCGCAGGGCCACCCTTCGACTACCAATCAGACCAGAACATCTAATCAGCACGTCTCCAAACATTCAAACTTTAACTGGCTGTCAACTGGGGGCACGCTCGAAAATCGACAACACAACTGCATAAGACTGGTACGACAAAGCCAACAACAGTCCAAACTCTTCACTTCATATAAATACGACCGCATCTTGTACGGACATCCATGATCACCCGCAGACGGTCACACAATCCAACACATCCTCCACATCCAGCAATCACGTAAGCTCGAAATCCTTTCCTCCCAAGGCTATCTCGAAAGTCTTTTCAGTTCGCGCCTAGACAGCTCCTCCCAGTTCCCGTCAGTGTAGCGCACACGCCAGTAGGGCGCAAGGTAATCGTACACCTGGCCTTGAAGTTGGATTCCTCCGGCTAGCTCCTTCTGAAAGGTAAAACCTATAGGAAAAGCATGCAAGGCTTGGGCGCGGTCTACCACGAGCAAGATATAGTTGTTGCCAGTTTGTGATGGTGTGTCAATCTTGAGGATGTCCATTTGCAACTCGTCCCACGGCTCAAGCGGTCTACCTGGCATCCTGGCTACTCGTCTGCTGAGCGGTCTCTTACGTCTACGATAGGTACATGACAACACACAGTGTCGAGTGTCTTTCATCATCGTGGGCCAGTGGAAATGATCGCGTAGAAGTGACAGCGTTGCTCCTACCCCTGCATGACCGTGTAGTGTGTGCACCAACGCAATGGTGTCGGCTACCATGGCAACTGGAATAGCAGGCAGTTTTCTCTCCTTCCCATCGTCATACCGAACCACATCATCCGTGCCTAGGCTACACCTGTCACACCCGCTTCCCCCCTGGCTAGAGTCAACTCCATTGCTTAGACCCTTGCGAACCTGACCCAGATGGGTGTCGTCTCGTTGCCGACGAGCTAGCTCGGACGGCCTTGTAAGTACCCGTGCCGTCAGATCGATGGCCGATGCTCCACCGGTCGCCTGGCTCGACGAAGACGTCGGAATCTCCCCCCGTGCGGCCAGCACCTCACCTATGTCGTCGTGGCCAGGTCGAACGGGGGACGGCGGTAGCGTCGATGGCGGCCGCGCCGTAGCGGGGGCTTCCACCGTGGTGAGACCGACGTTCTCTCTGCCCGGTATGGCCTCCAGTACGCTTGTCGGGGGCAGCTGCGGGTCACCGATCGGTCGTAATCGCACCGAAGGGGTACGGTTCCGGCCGCTACGGCGAGGGGCATCCGTCTCAGAGTCAAGAGCAGCACACGCGGCGAAAGGCAACGCTCGAAAGGAGGACAAGAGGGAGTCAACCACCTCTGGGGTGGGGTGAGAGATGGGGAGAGAGGTTTGGGAATCTGCATCCCCTACGTGGTCTGCCTGCACAGGGTCCAACTCAGCCAGCCTTACACCATCCAACTCCGGTCCAAGGGTCTCTACCGAAGCGCCTGCAGCAGCGGACGACAAATCATCCGGAAACGAATCGTCGACATCGACCTCTACCGGGCTAGCAACAGGCAACCTGGACAATGCATCGGGTACTACGTGCTCTACCCCAGCCTTCCATTCCAGCTCCATGTCGTACTCCATCAGCCTCAGCGCCCACCTGTGTAGCTTAGGACATAGTTCACGGCTTCGGAACAACCATGTGAGGGCAGAACAGTCTGTCACAAGTTTGAGCCATCGACACGCGAGGTACGGCCGAAAATGGTCTACTGCCCACAAGACTCCCATGCACTCCCGTTCAGTGGGACCCCGTCTAGCATCGGTTTGTGAAAACCGGTGGCTGGCAAACGCTACCGCTCTGGTGACACCGTCGATTGTCTGCATTAGCGAAGCTCCTACACCCATTGTGCTAGCATCCGTATGAAGTTCAAACGGGCGCTCAAGGTCGGGGAAAGCGAGAACCTTCGGGGAGGCCAACGTTTCTCGCAAAGACTGGAAGGCGTCTTCCTCAGCTGTGGACCAGGGAATAGTAAGCTTGCGTGCACGTTTCGAAGCTAAGGTTTTGTTGCGCAGGATGTTGGTGAGCGGAGCGGCGGTCAGACTGTAGTTGGGTACAAACTGACACAAGTAGCCGGTTAGACCCAAGAACGTGCGCAGCTCTTCTACGGTGTGCGGTCGAGGCATGCGTGCGATTGCATCTAGCTTAGACGGAGCAGGGTACAGGCCTTTACTGTCAATGATCATGCCGAGGAACTCCTGTGACGCTGCGCCAAAAATGCATTTAGCGAAGTTCACAGACAGCCCCGCCGCTAGAAGGCGGTTTAGAACGAGAGTCAGAGTGGCGAGGTGTTCGTCCCATGTGTCGCTAGCGATCAGAATGTCGTCAAGCCAGCTAAACACGCCTGAGAGATACCTCAAAGCCGATTTTACTCTACGAGTGAAGGCTGCCGGCAGCACTGTCAGTCTGAAACCCGCGCGAGTGAATTCCCAGATCATACTATCCGCATCTCGAAAGGCTGTCTTGTAACGGTCTTTCTCGGCAATTTCTATCTGGTGAAAACCGGAGGCGAGGTCTAGCTGAGTGAAATACTTCTTGCCCTTCAAACAATACTTCTTGCCCTTCAAACCGTCGAATATCGTCTGCATGTCACCCAAACCCCCGCTATCCGAGACCAAGAGTTTGTTAAGCTCCCGCCAGTCGATGTACAGCCGCAATGTACCATCCTTCTTCTTAACGCACAAGCCCTGGGCAGCCCACGGAGACATGGATTGGCGGATCACGCCTCGATCTACCAACTGCTGAATCTCTGCCCTGATCATGCGTCGTTCTTCCGGAGAGAAACGTCGTTGCTTGGCTGCAAAAGGTGTGCAAAACTCGTTGATAAGAGGTAGGTCAAGCTCACCGTTGATACAAGCAGGCACTCGCTTCGGGTCGATCGGAAACAGGCCATCCTTGATAAACGCTGCGAGAACGTTGATGAGCTGCTGCTTCTTGAGCGACCCTAGCGTCCCCAGGTTGGCGTCCTCGACGCGAACACGCGGGATAGGTTCCTGATCGGCTGGGGCCGGGCTCGGGGTGCGCGGTTCACGGGGAGGAAGGGGTGGGTCGGCAGCGGAAGGCGAGGCATCAAACAGCGAATCGAAAGCCGGCTTGTCGCGAACGTTGAGTGCTACCATGCGAGCTATTACTCGGCTACCCTCGACTGCCACCTTCTCCTTACTGCTGTTGACCAACTTGCAGTAAACAGGCGACCCCGGAACCCACCACATCACAGCACGAGCTACTCCCACTACAGCCCCCTGCTCTAAATCAAACCGCTCGGTCGGCAAGACCATCACGAGCTGCCTGTCCTGCGGTTGCGGCCCCACAGCCGCCGCTTCCACCGCGTGAGTGGTGAAACCCTCGACGACGGTAGTCTCCGACACTTGTCGCACGTCCCACTCGAAGGAGGTGTCGTCCTCCCACACCACGTCCTCGTAGCTGGGAACATCTGTGGGGACGGCGGGCACTTCGGGGGCGGTCTCGGGGGCAGCCGTAAGTAGACTAAACTGGTCCCGAGTGTTGCAGAGAGGGCTGGCAGCATGGGGGGCGTACGGTGCAGTCGACAGAAAGGACGCCCAGGGCGCGGCTGGCACAGGTCTAAAGCCTCTGTTGGAGCTAAAATCGAGCACGCTAGCATTCCTCCTAAAGAAATCTGCTTCCACAATGAAACCGTATGGCAACCCGTCTACCACTCGTACCTCTACGTCTCTCACACGCGCATCGCCGTCAAACAGCACTGGCAGTGCTACGGATCCTAGAATACGCATCGGAGGGGTATCACTGTCGCGAGGGTTGGCAGCTTCAAGGGCTCCCGCTCTACGCAAGGCTTGTCCCCTGCAATTCTCTTACGCATGCGATCAATGAGCTTGGCGACTTGAGAGGAATCAAGACTATGCTTACCCCGACCAGAGTCGGCCCACCTCAGAGCGCGTGGACCTCCGCCTGCTGACCTTTCCTTATACGACGAACTCACGCCCCCATAGCCGCTCGGAGCCGTGGTGTGGCTACGGCGTCGAGACTTCTTGCGCGGGCGGTGCTCGTAGTCAGGGGAAAAAGAGCGGGCACGGGGGGGGCCGGGCGGGGTGGGTCAACATCACGATAACTGTCACTGTCGCGGCTGCTGCTACCACTGCTGCTGTTACTGTCGCTAGGCGAAGGCGAAGGGCTGCGAGGGCGAGAGCGTTTATGCTTGCTGCTACGGGAGCGCCCGCTACGGGAGCCCTTGTGGCTGCTAGCACACTTGTTGCTACGAGAACTCTTGGGGCGACCAGAACTCTTGGAACCACTCGATCAGTGGGTGGCGCCGCGAGGGGCTCCACCCTCGTCTTCGGTGCTGCCGCCAGTGGCCAGCTCGTCACGAGCACGAGCCCGAATCGGGTGAGAGATGTAATACGACGAAGTGACTTCAATGCAACGTTATAAACAATGATGCGAGCAAGCGCGACGAAAAAAATGAAACGGGAACAGCAGTTGCGAGGCGGCAAGAATCGCACGGAGGAAAATAGGTGTTGAAAAAAAATATATAAATTGAAGAAGACAGAGGACAAAATTTGAAAAGACAGCATGACAGGTGTTGGAAAAAAAATAAAAAAGGACGAAATCTGAAGAGACGAATGACAAAATTTGAGAAGACGGCACGAAACACTGGTGAAACAGTACAAAGGGCACCACGTATGTAGCGGTGTGGGGAGCGGTCGCGCACAGGAACAGCGAGCGTCGCGCGGCGTACATGTGAATGCAGACAAGGTGACAAAATAATCCAGAAACATTGGGGTGCTTTTTTTTTTTTGTGCGCTATATAAAACGATGAGAACGATGGGCTCAAGCAAACAGTAGGTGGGCTGATGAGACAGCACGGAGAGAGAGAGGAGTCGTATACCAGGCTTATACCAAGCGAGTAACAGTTCGGTGCATTTTTGTTTTTGGGATGAAGGTCCCAAGCTACAGTATACCCACCCACAGGGCAAAGCAAATACCTAAAAAACACAGCACGATAACACAACCCACACGCGCGCGGGAATTCAGACGTTTTCAATATATATATATATATATATATATATTTCATGAATGATCGAGCGTCAAGCGCCGCGTCACTAGTAGGTAGGGTGGGAAGGAGAGGTTTCACTAGAGAGGCCCAACCCACACCAAAATAGCGCTCTGACACCACGGTGGTCGACAGGTCACTGCCGAATGTGAGACTAGTCCAGGAGGGAGAGGTCACGAGGATGATCCCAAACATGCACGAGGTTTAAACACTAGCACGCAGCTCGACTCGGGGTCTTCGGTCTTACGCACTTTTCACACTCTCTCTCATCATCGTTTCTGGCTGCCGCACGGGTGAGTCTGCTGCTGTGGAGCCGCAAGTGCGAGAGACGCGACCCATCAATGATCACTCAACCCGATCAACCTGGTAGTTCAACTGTCCAGTGGCAACCAGCTATCCATGCGGGTACAGGAACAGCTATTGCGGTGGCGGCAACGGGCAGAGGAAAAAAAAAATCGATCACACCCAAGCGCTCTGCCTTCCCCTACAAGTGCGTATGAAAAAGCGGATGGACGCATGTGTATGTCCAATATAAACGGAAGCGCCAACACGTGCTAGCCGGCAAAAAAACAGAAAGGCGCGAAAGAGCTTACAAGCCACGCGGCTACAGCGTGAAAAGCGCAACTACGGCTCATGTACAGCACCCCCTCGGGTTCTCGGATTGGACATCATATTACGGATGGGGAGGCTAGGGATAGAGGCGGATCCGATGTCTATGTGGGTCTGAGTGGTCTCTAGCCATTCATGCGGCGGGACCCTAGGTCTTGTGTGCATTGTACAGAGAGGAAGGCGCCAGGGACCCAGCCTACAAAGCACTGCTACCGACCTGATGATAGCAGCCTCCCGGTCGGTACCGAGTTCGGTGGTTGAGCCCGAACAGCGGTAGTGTAAGCCTTGAAGGTGGCTTGTGAGAAGGAGTAGAAGGTCTCCGGTCGTGGATACGGTATTCGCTTTGTGGATTATTGCTAACTCAGGGCAAGCAAAGGAGTACAGAGCAGAGGGAGGCGAGGAACCAGTCGCTCCCAGACGGGGACCCCGCAAGACGGAGCATACTGCTAGTACCTATTGGGACTAACGCATTCCCAAAAGTGCAACTCCTATCAACCGTAACAATGTAACCGTAACAGGTCCATACTGGTGCAAACGTCTCACTACTTGCGCCTGGAAAAACCGACTATTCCGCTTGCCACCCAAGAAAGCCTACCACGTATATGTTGCACGTAGTACCTACCACTACGCATATGCACGACAGACGAAAGTCAACCGGAAAAGGAAAACAAAGAAAAGAAATAAGATAAAGGAAAGGAAAGAAATACAAGAAAGCGAAAAAACGAAAGCAAAGAAAATAAAAGACAAGAAAAGCAAGAAAAGACCAGACAAGAAGAGGAGGCAAGGAAAGGAGAAGAGAAAAAACTGTCATACTAGCAAGACCCTAGGAACTGACTAAAGATGGCATTGGGCGCATAGAGGCTATCAAGTGCATCATTGATGGCACTGGGGAGAGAACGCAACATGGCGAGAAAGTCAGGGCGGTCTTACGCTATCTTGTGACGGCCATTGGAAGGCCCACGAATTTTAAACACGATGATGGCCAGCCCCAGTCTTCCGTCGCTAGGGCATGACGCCCCCCCCTCCCCCCCCCCCTCCCTTCCCCCCTCCCTCCCCCCGGCCGCTTAGATATGCCGACGGTGGATGGTGCTGCCGCAGCCTTTGCGCGTCGCTCTGCAATTTTGCGTCTCTCCGATTCATGGCAATTCCGCATGAACAACTCGGCTCCAGCCTCTACTCGTCGAAACCATCTGCCGGCCTTCTGAGCAGCCTTTCGCCACCCGTCGTATTTCATTCCGAAGACCGACATATCCTCTTTCACATGAGCCATCCAGTCCTTCTCTTGCCCCCCTGAGTAGCCCTTACCCCCAACAAGCTCCCCAAACATCACCCTCTGTGGTATACGCTCCTCCCCCATACGTGCTACGAATCCCGCAAACAATATCCTTCGTTTGCGCACTATCACTGCTATGCTCTCGGAAGCTGTCTTGGCAAGCGCGTCGGCGTACGATAGGGTGTTGTCGTCGTGCTTCCGTTTCCGCCATCCGAGGCATCGGAGGAGCATGGAGTGGTGAACCCGTCGTAGCCTGTCATAGTCACCCTTGTTCGGGCTCCACGCGTCATGCAACGGTAATACGGTGTCTCGACCACCTCAGCTTTCAGCAACCGCACCTTCAACCGTAAGCGCACACCCGGGCGATCATAGATTTCCATCTTGTACCGCTGGAAGCACGCCTAGGCCCTCTGAAGACGCCGCGTTATTTCAATGCTAATGTCTCTGTCTGAGGTGATAGCTCCGCCCAAGTACACAAACTCGATTGTTTGTTTGTATACCTGGCCGGCTGCACTGATTGCGAACGACACCTTCCCCCCGCCTTTGGTTTGCAGGCACATCATCTCTGTTTTCGCCTCGGAGACCGTAAGCCCGGACGACGAGCACGCAGACACGATCACCGTCATCATCCTCTCCAGCCCTTCTGATGATCGCGATACGATGCCCGCATCGTCCGCGTACAGCATACCCCACAATCTCTGCACCTCCTCCCCCTCCTTTCCTCTCCGCCCGTCGACTTTGCCTGTGCGTGAAGTGCCCTCCTTCTCAGTTCTCTCCTTTCGTTGAAACTGCACCTTGTGGTCCGTGATGACTGCATCAGCGAGAATGCGTTTCTCGGCCACACTCAGTACCGCCGTGAAAAACATAATGAACAGCAGTGACGCGAGCAGGTATGCGACAGGTTGTCGGTGTTAGGAAGCGTTCGCCTCATGGCTCCGATGTCTTATTCATCTCTCCTCATGGTGTATGGTATTCCCCTGAGAGCCTAACCAAGGCGCAATATATGGGATACGGCTGGATATAAAAGGGTTTCACATGCCTTTGAAGGCATGTGCGTATAGAAAAACGGGGATGATGCTTTTGCCTAGCGAAATTGAACGCTAATCAACTCGTCCTGGAACTAATACAAGGGCGCATCTAGTACAAGTGAGTGACCAACGTGGAACCTGCCTAGTAGAGAAACCTGCAAAGGGTGGCCTGTGTCTGTAACAGCCCCTAGATCTTATTATACACGGCGTCGTGACGGTCGCCAAGGCGCGAAAGCCGGCGCGGATGCAAAGGTGCTCAAGAACAAATTCGCGCTAAATTGGACGCCCCCCTACAAGATCCTTGCCGTCGGCCCCTGCCCCTCTAGCGACACACCGGACGGTTCCCCTCTCGGGGACAAGCTACTCTATTTGCACCTCCCCACAGACATGACCAGCTCGGATGCGCACCGCTGCGTCTCCGTTGGTCTCTGCAAGCCCTGCACCACCCCCCACGACCTCGACGACATGCTTAAGTACCTTCCGGATGGGTTGACGCAGTACGTGCTCACCAATTTTACGAAAAATACCCCCATATCACGTGACCCAAGACGACGTGTCGGCGCCCCTCCAGCGGCTAGAGGTGGAAAGGATCCCCGGCCATCAATCGGTCCGTGATAGAGGTGGGGTCATCGCGGTGATGTACGGCCCGGCCAGGTCCGGCCTGGCCCGGCCCGGACCGCACATGATAGCCTTTTTTACTAACTCGTACAGATGTTTTTTTCTTTAAAGTTTTGATCCTCACCGCAAACCGCTGAGAACCCCTAGCTGACAGGTTTGGCATTTGCCAGGCCACGCTCGCTCGTGGTCGACGACCGATCGATCCCTTCAAGAAAGGAAACTCGGTTTGACGTGTTTCTGGGGGACAACGTCCTCAAAGCGGCAGCATGAAGAAAACAAACACCCTCCTCTGGTATATATTTCGTAAATATTCCATCATATACTCCGTATATCGTAGCGTGTGCACATTCTATAGGTTACACCGTCCTTATCCCCCGTCGACATCCAGAGATCAAATCTAGTTCACTGCAAACATTATGGTGAGACGTGGCTTGCCGATTTTTTTATTTTGCCCGCGTGCTCATTGCGGTCGGAATGGCATCGATAAATCACCTTGCTGTACATTGAAATGTGTGTCTCTGTCTTAACGTGTGTGATCATCGTGGTAGAGCTCATCTCTCTGTGTGGAATCACGGATCGTGCTATGTGTAGACGGGTGGAAACATCAGTTTAACGTGTACGCGCAGCCACAGTTATTTCCATTATTACACACTCTCGGAACATTTGCTATTAGATATTGGAACCCGTCTACGTCCAGCACAACAGCCAGTGTCCGTCCCGATGCTTCGGACATGGAGAGACGATCTCCATGGTCACAAATAACGACAAGAAGAGAGGCCCAGAAACCATAACGTATTCCTCCGATTAGCAGAGAGATACACGGCAGAAGCTCTGCGATCGCAAACTACCGAGAGCGCGGCGGCATACAAAGAATAGGACACGGTAATCCGAAACACACCAGCATTTATTGATTGTTAACATCGTACAGCCCCGGCAGATACTACGACGCATTGGACTGGGCTTTCCCGCCCGTCGTGGGAACGGGAGAGGGACCTCCAGCTCTCACGCCAACAGATCTTGCTCTACTGGGCTGCCACTCCGAACCAACACCGCCAAACAAACCGCCTATATCGGCAGATGCGCATTGGAGCTGCACAACGGGATCTTTCCCGTGCTAACGGCGAAAGTTTCGTGGCACCTGGTTACGGCTGCGTGCCGCGCGCTGACTGGTTACGCCACTGCACCACCACGGTGCTCCCCAATCGGGCCCATTTTTGATACAAAGCCGATGACGGCTTGTGGTGGCTTGGGAAAATCAGGGCTCGCACATCCATCGACGGGGAATATTTTGTACGTTCTTTAGATTACCCGGGGACCCAGGCTACGGTAGGGGGGTCCCCTTTTGGGTCTCTTGTTTCAGTGGCAAGGGGTCACTCGCGCGAGTAGCCCCTTTTGTTCTATGCAATCTTACGTTTCTTTGTGTTTTACATTGATGAAATCAATCCGCAATACCAAGGTGATCTAAGCTGCGCGAAAACAAGTGCCTAAACTATTTTCATCCGTGGGGTACAGAGCTACTCGTGCGATTGGCTCAAACACGCCAGTCAGTGAAAAAGGGGGTACCCCCCCTACCGTAGCCTTGGTCCGGGACCGTTCAAGCTTCCACTCTCTCCGGCTCACTACACGACTTCGACAGGAAGAGGTGTTCAAGGTTCCTGGCGCCTTCAACTCCGTCGGGGTAGATCAGTTGCACGCGGGATTCAAAGTAACGTAGATGAATCTCGAGGCGCGGGCGTGGTTACTTGACGTTCAGGTCACCACTACCCTCGAGTATTTTGATCCTGTTTTCCCGGTTTTTGAATTTGCTTTTTCGGGGAACATTCGTTTTTGTTCTGAGTTTTTGATTCAGTTTTCCTGGGGGGATTTTCCTAATCTTCCGCCCGGTTTGACGTCGCCCCCGCAGGGTGGGGCACGATGTCCATTTCACGCGCGCGAGTTGGATTTCGTACATAGCGCGTTCTGGTACGTTTTCGCGACCGCTTGGGGTTTTGCTCGCGAGGTTTTGGACTCTTGCGCCTTCGAACCCAGTGCTTTCGCATTTGTTATTGTTTCTCTTTTTCTTCATAGTTCCCGTTTTCCTTTTCTCTCTCCCCGTTTCCCTCGCCAATCTGTGGAAGTGATGCCCTCGTGCCTGTCAATCCCGCCATTCGCTGGAGTATTCTGTACCCTTTTCCCCGTCTTCCGTTCTTCGTTTGAGGTTTTCTGCTGTAGAATTTTCCGTGAGGCTTCGTAGCCTCGCAGGGTAGAGGTGTGGGAGTAGGTTGTGAAGAGCCGCATCTATCTTCGAGTCATGTTCTAGATCGTGGAACCGGTGCTTCCCCGAATCTTCCAGATTTTCGCATATACGGATCATCAGAGTGGGCTAGTGTTATGGGATTCCCCTGGGAGCCTAACAAGGCGTAATATATGGGATAAGGCCGGATATAAAGGGTTTCACATGCCTTGAAGGCATGTGCGTATAGGAAAAAGGGGATGACGCTTTTGCCTCGCGGAATTGAACGCTATTCAGTTCGTCCATGGCGTGTGTGGAACTAACACAAGAGCTTATCTAGTACAAGTGAGTGACCAACGTGGAACCTGCCTAGTAGAGAAACCTGCAAAGGGTGGCCTGTGTCTGTAACAGCCCCTTGATCTTATTATATTGGCTCTTGTCTATAACAAGGCTTATATACTACTGCTGTAGTCTATACTCTAAAAGAGCACCCAGAGACAGACAGAGCAGAGTTGGGCAGAGCAGAGAGCAAGCAGTGAATGATGTGGGGAGTCCTGCTGGACCACCACCGTCACCTAAATTATCGCCCATCTATGATGGCCTTGACTTGAATATGACACCTAACATCACCTACCTTGTTTCACCCCAACGATGAGATGGTTTCATGCCGAAAAAAAGACTATCCATCTGCGAAGAGCACTCCACAATAGCATTTTCTTCTCTCAAAGCCGATCTCAGGGTGAGATACACAGCTCTTCCTCAAGCGAGGCCCAACCTTAAAAATGAAAGTTCACCGTTACCGTGTAGAGTGAATTTCGACCGCGAATGAGTGTCTGTGTACGAAATTAGGCTCGCGATTATGTCCTACTTTTAGGAAGTCAAAGAGGGGAGGGGGTTGTGGGTGTTTGCTCTTCTTTGTGATCGTTGTTGTTAGGTTTTTCTTACAACGTGCAGTGCTTCAGACTCCAGATCGATGGGAATTTTGTAATTTCTTTTTATTTGCCTTTTTTGCTCTTAGGTCAGATACCGGCAGTACGCTTCAGACGGCGGCGTAAATGTACCAGCGCGAGGCGTATCCGGCAACAGTGGCGCTGGATACTGATAGCACCACAGACAGCAACAGCGGTGCAGTTGCGAGAAGCATATGCGGTAGCAGCTGAGGCGCGGGGCTTGCTTTCGGCTGTATGTAGCTTGTGCATCTGTGTATCGCGCGCTGGTAATATAGAGTATATTACAGCAGTGCCATGCTGCCCATGTCATGAATCAACTCGACCGAGGTCAGGGATGGAAATGCCGACTTCGTCGCCCGACTAGAACCTAGGCTGGAATTTCGGTGGAGGGGTCTAGTCATAATTTGAGGCTCTGGATCTGAGCTGCGACTACCACAGTAAAATGCAGACTGGTTCATGCTACGTCAGGGGTAACGGGGTTTGGGCGATTTTCGCGCGAGTCACGGGGCTCTTCTAATGACTAACTATTTGTTGTAAACGCGGGCATACATATCACCGCGGACGTCCTCGACGCCTTCCCCCCCCCGCCCCCTCCCGTTGCCACTGCATCGCGGCTCGCCATGCCCACAGCCAGGTTGTGAGTAGCTTACCTGTTGCACGCCCCCCTCTTGATCGCGAGGCACCCGCCACATATAGACAGTAGTAGCCTATATGTTCCCATCCCTGTGCTTCCACCGTGTTTGAAATACGCGCTCTCAACTGATACCAAAAATAGTAGTAGTAGTTACCTGTACTGCTGTAGTGAGACTTGATAGTATCGTTATCTCTATCGAATTGTCCCACTCTCTTTCAGAAATCCAACACCGGGGCTATTTCCGGGCCACACATACACCTCTCGCGTAAAACCGCATAAGCATGCAAGACAGAGAGCCATCCGTTGTGAGACCTTCTGTTAACGTCACATTGTACGGCTGTAACCATAGACTAGTCTACAGATTAAAAAATACAGCATCGAGGGATTTCGCTACGAGACTGTCCTACTGTAACTCTAGCCCCGGCCTACTGCGTAATCGAAGAACAGCTTTGACAGCTTCAGCACCATAGATAGGATCGTATGACAGCCCAAGATCGTAATTGCAGAATATCCAGTACGACACTCACTGTGTTTGATATGGTCAAACAACTGTGGTGTGTGTAGTAGTTTAGTCTGGAAATTACGTTGACCGTTCGAACACATCTAGCAAATATACCGATAACTATGAGCACTGCAGCCCCCCTTTGACATTGCACACCATAGCTGCTACGTATATGAAGTGTACGTACCACAGCAGTGCTTGCGGTGATATTCCCATATTTACAAAAGAATACCCTTCCGAATAATAGCCTAGCTGGTGGAATCTTCAACATCTCTCCAAGCCTCTATGCCGATCTTGAACTGTAGACTATGCGCCAAAAACCATTATTAGCGTGTTGCAGGGTTCAGGCCAGATGTGTTTGTTAGCCTTCATTCCCCGGCGTCTATCAATAGACAGCAAGCTCGCTAGTTAACAACACCACACACACAATAATTCCCAGCCCACTCTGTCACCGCCCTTCTCCTTCACTCCACAGATCGCGCCGTCTCCAGAACCCTCTTTGGGACACATCCAGCCCCTATGCTTGGTCACTCTCGGGCAGAGACGTACACGCCGAAGGACTGCGGTCTCACTCAACACCGGCCAACATATATATGCCGGGCCTGCCGCACCAGCTACCTACTGCAGAGAGCGAGGTGAATGTATGAACGCGTCGGCACAGTACCCCATTCGCATATCATAGAAGAAATGCGTCGAACACGATGATCTCCATCCGCCGTCTAATGTTTGGGTTCTTTCGCTCTCACCCAACACCGTGCCCTTGATTGCAGACACGCAACGTAGAGTGGACCTATTGATAGAAATGCGTCGCTCATTTGCCTTATCCGAGCGCGCACAGCTTCTGTATCACCAACGCTTCATAGTGCTGTCGGACACACGCACCAAATCTTCCGAAGGTACGCGGTGTCTCTGTGAGCCGCAAACCCCACAGTTGTCGGTACACGAACACATAGACTATTGGGAGGTCGTTTCGAAGCACTTGGAGGTGACCAGCCGCCGTCCTTGGGCTGACTTGCTGTGGTTCCGGGATTTTCAGCACCGCCAGATAGACAGCCTTACTCAGTCGGTACACTTCTACGGTCTTTGTGCCGTTGCCCAGCTAATAATCTTCTGGGTGGGTGTGGTTTGGGCGACATGCATAGCACTAAAGACTGCTGCTGAGTATTGTGAAAAAAATATCACTATTGATATTTTTGTAAAACTAAACTATAGTCTAGTCTAATAGTCTAGATAGATATGTCTCACACGGGTTTGGTAAAAACCAAGTCGTGGTTGTTGACTTCGAATGTGAATAATTCGTGCGGCAGCAGATGCCTGGTGTTTACGCCTCGTCTGCGTGGTCCGGCTGAAACCGTCAGGGGCAAGCAACTGCACACCTCTCTTCATTGCTCTGCTCCTACCAACCTTCACGTGAGGGGCAAGCAACTGCACACCTCTCTTCATTGCTCTGCTCCTACCAACCTTCACGTGATGCGTAACCGGTAATGAATGAAGCATCCCAGGTACTTCGGCAACGTCGGGGTGTGCTTGGAGGTAGGCAGACGAGATTTTGTGCTTTGCCTGTTGCCAAACTTCCTCTGAGGCACGCGTGTCAAGAAGCATATTTTCTATACACCAGCCGCGACGTTTTGCCGCGCCTGGTGTAAACTTGACGACGAGGGGGCATGACGCATGCTACGGCAAACGTGTATCCGTTTTTTTAGGCTCCTTACACGAGGGGCACTACACGACACGGGATATATACTGTATACGGTGTAGACGTGCACCTTGTTTTGGGGAACAGGCCCTCACTTGAGTGGCTCTACACCTCACCAAAACCTGATTTTTGAGCAAACAGAAAGTAAAACCCGATAGAAAAAAAGCCGTGGCCTAGTCTACTGAGGGAACACGATTATTGTTTTGCTAAATAATAATGGCATTCCCGAGGATTTTGGGTTATTAAATAGTCCCATTATTCAGAAACATAGTTTGGCCGAAAAGTGCTACCGATAGCGTGGCATGCGTCACACCCCACCCAGATAAAATCGTTTAGAGAAAAATGGAAATGCAACTGCATCGTAGCAGTGTCATCGAAGCTCCTTGCCGCCTCCGCCCCCCGCCCCCTTAATGTTTGTGTAAAGCGGTCCCAATTTTTATCAGACAACGGACAGCACTGCATAGATCTACAGCAGTCGTTTGTCAGCTTGCTGGTGAGTCCTGTCAGCGCAAGCACTATGAGTAGCCGCCATCTGTCATATTAGGAGTAAGAGTAGGCTTACGGATCGATGATACATTACCATCGCCGTCAGCACGACTCCACCGATCCCCCGATATAGGCCGGTAAAAGATTCCTCCTCGAGAATACGAACATTTCCGCGATTCCTCTAGTACCTCCGGCACCGTCCACCTCGCACAAACCGTCGAAAGTTCCCAGATGGCAGTTCGTTGGAGATGGACAGTGTGAAAGTTACTTGAGGGATCCGGAAAAGTTCGTGTTCCACGAGGAGGAGTTTATGACCTGCCGCCGAAGTGTTCGTTGGTATCGCGCTGGCGGCGAGAGAAATGACCATTGGCAACTGGGTCGGAGGAAACGGGGGATTGGCCAGGCCGGGTCACCTTTTTAGGCATGGGTTCCCCGCTAGTACGTACATCCCGTAGCACGACGACTAGTAACCACGACATGCCACGATTAAGGTTTCTAGGATGGGCCTTCTGCGGAGATGACAAGCAATAGACTACACATTACGAACATAGAAGCCTACTTATTATTGCATACCGATGCAACGCGGACGGATCAGCAGCACGGCTCTCACGTCTATGTACCGAGTCTCTTTCACCGCCGTCGATGCACCCCCCCCCCCCCTGGTTAGCACTTGACTATGAAACTATTCAGGCACGATAAGTCGCAAGCATAACAACGCGCGATTACGGGTAGCCGAGCGTGTTTCCAATGGAGAGTTGCACACAGTAGTACGAACAACACTATGTACAGTGTATAAATAATTATGTCGAGTGATGACGTCGAGGGATCGTGCACCTAATCCGACCAAAGCTACGGTAGGTAAGGGGTTTACTTTTTTATGCTGTTTTTTGCAGTGTTCCATGGATCACTTGCGCGAGTGACCCGCCCGTTATTTTGCGATCTTGAGCTTTCGTGCTGTTTTAACAGTGAAATACGACCCAGCAATGGAATGGTTAGCTACGCTGCGCCAAGAACATTGCACCAAATATTTTTGCAAGTGAGGCACAGCGTCACTCGGGGGAGTGCCTGAAATCCAGGAATGAAAACAGGTTGCCGCCCCCTACCGGAGCCTTCATCATCCGTAAACGAAGCATGTCCTGTAAACCGTTCGCCTTTCCCTTGCCTCTAAGGAACCCTCTTTCCCCTCGTTCGAGCAGGCATGCAAGCGGATAGATACGATCGTGGTGATCGCTCTCGTCCCGGCTCCCCGCACCTACAGCCGATTGTTGGCGTGGCAGGAGATGGGCGTATCCCCAGCTCCGACGCCACCCTCCTTCCCAGACACCGACTAGACGTCAGGGAACGTTATGTGTTATACTGGTAACCGTAGTGACAAAGCCAGGACGGCTCGGGAGTTGCTGAACAAATTTAGACCTCATCGCTAGCAGAAACCGAAGACCAGGAGGTGATCGTTGAGATGGATGAGCGTACGCGGAAGCACAGGAGGGACGCTTACTCATATACCCTGTGGGGCGGTAAATGGGAAAAAGCGTGACTCATGCTGGCAGCAGGCCGTATTCGTTGGGAGTCACAGACGTCGATACTACGGAGGTACTATACCTTTTTGTATACAGCAACGACGTTCATTGCAATATGTCTTGACACTGGTTTCACAGCATAATCTGCACGTCGGATGGTGAATGGTTGATCGAGCTATCCCGCCCTGCCTACAACATGACAATGCTGCCTGTAGCTCAGTATTTGATCCACACGTTCTCACCATATTATTTCATCAAAATAAATCATGAACATCGCCTGACCGTTGCCTAAAGCTCTCTTACAGTTGCACACCGACGTTGGTCGCTATAGTTCAATCGAACACATGATGTTTAACTGTGCTATATATTCTTACAGGAACTGAATTATCTCCCATCCCGTATAAGAACCGCGCCAGTCACAACTTCAGTCGTACGGTCCGGGACAGCAATCGCGTGACGCGGTTGCCGAATCCCGAGCGCAAGCTGTGCGCGCTCGAGATGTCGAGAGGAAGTTCGACAACGTCTCATACCCGCGCCCTGAGACGCACGCGAAAGGGTACGAAAGGTTACTGGTCGTCGCCAACACTTCATGCAGGCGGCGCCACTACCACACCACGTGAAAGACGTAATCGGGCGATGCTCACCGACGCAGTTGCGCCGACAGTATTAATTGTGTAGACTACACGTTTCGTGATTAATGCTAGGTTGTCGGGAGCATCCGCTGTTCACCAAGCATAGTCCCGAAGATGAACAACTCCGGAGATACAGGACCACCCTCAGAAAAAGTATCCTACACCCGCGAAGTTTAGCGCAAAGGACCAGCGCGTACCTGCATGGCTAGTCCATGCTTCAGGTTTGCGGTGAGGGACGCAACGAGAGGTGCGTCACCTTTTGACAGAAATACTGGGCTCGTAAGCCGAGGAACTACTCAATACCATGATGAGTAGGATATATATATATATATATATATCCAAAGTGTTTGGTGTTATTGTGCGTTCGTCCGCAACCTCTTACGGTGGTGCATGGAGCTATACTGCAATGCTAAACGGTTCGAATTTTATCGTAAATGAAGTTAGGCATGATCCAGAAAATACCATAGCCGCTCACCACTTCGATACATATATATGTATATACAGACTATATGTGTGTGGAGGGGTGGTGAATCGTATTTAACCCACACCGATTCACAATGCATTATTTTTTTGTATGTTCGAAAGAGAGACGATACCTAAGCCTTGGGATTGTTCTTCGGGTTTGCCTTCTTGTATTTTCTTATAGCCAGCGCTTGGGCGTGGTCGAGAATAAAGTACCCCTTGGGCAAACAATCGAGGAGTAACATAACAGTTCGGTGAAATCCTCTATCATAGAACACGGTCAGTGTCCGGTGGTGTAGAGCCCGTTCTACAGGAAGAGCCCTCGCTCGAATCCCACCGGCAATTGTGCAGAAGGGGTCGATCCAGACCAAGCGACGGGCAGGTAAGCACAGGTTCAGTGAGATCGCTCTTTTCTTCGGATTGTTAACGTGTGCTGCTGGTGGATGTCAACCGCCGCCATACCAAGAGTATGTACCTAGGAATCGACATGTTGCCCTCAATATCAGCGGTTCGAGTCCTACCATAGGCAACAATTTGGATCTCCTTCTTGCTGGATGGGGACCTCTCGCCGGCCGCTGCCGTCACGACGCTGTCACCCTTATCATACACACCACGCTTTGCGAACAAGCCGCGGATTGTGCGAGAAAGGCGTCATCGTCGTGAGGGGGAAGAGGCCGCCAAAACGTTCGCATCCAACGACAAGGAATCCTTAGTGTGCCTAAGGAAGGGGGTTGCCCGCGCCGTGCTGGTGGCGAGGGCAACAACGACAAACGGGACGTTTCCTAAATATGAAACGACGTTGTCCTCCCCGGCGCGTGTCGAAAGCGTAACGATGGCGATCTTCCGTGGCACAACATCGTCGCTCCTTTCTCGTTGGTGGAGTCAAACCTATTAAAGAGCCGAATTGTTGCTAACCAAAAGCGCGACGTTGGGGGTCATGCAGAGTGTGAAAAACCAAAAAGGTGGCGTACAGGAGAGCCGGCGCTTGATTTGATCAACTGTGTAGGCCGCCACCACCGTGTATCACTTGTGTTGCATCCCTATCCAAAGGATATGGAATGAGTGATACGGGCAATTAGCCGAGAGACTGAAACCTCATTTTTTCTCGCGTATTCTCCCACACAAAGGCAACGTTGCAAAATCCGCAACACACACCGCTGTAGGTTAGACCCGAAATGCTCCACGGTTCTGTCTACCGTGCACCTTGTTGCCACCGCTCGAGCTCACGAAAACATCCTCCAGCTTCATGTTAGCAAGGGGGCAACCAAGGCTACGGGGGGCGGGGACACTCCTATGGTCACGCTACCAAATTTAAATCACTCGCACAGTGAGTGGCGGCTCTGTGACCCGCTATGCCGGGCGTGAAAACTGCTTTGTTGTCGCAGCATGACAAACAATTTCCATGCAGGCGGAACATATCTCAAAACCCGGAAGCGACGCCTGCTATGATGACGATAGAGGTACGTAGCGCATTTATTTGGCGATTTTTTTTGTTGTTTTTTGAACGAGGGGGCGCTCTTAAGCCCAAAACTGTCGAAACGATATCGTTTATATTTGGCGATGTTCTTCGTGCGATATGCGTAGGCCCCATGGGTTTTTCGTCGGGTTGCGTTTTTCGCTTGATTGCAAATCTGGTTTTCGGTGACTCAGTGAGGTTGATAGCTCCTCAATTTCAAGCGAGAATCGTCAAAAACATATTTTGGTCCGCCTCTATCGTAGCATGTGTCAAGCGGAGACGCTGACGACCGCGCGAAGACAAAGGGTAGCCACTGGCGCGAGAGAGTGGCTCGTGGCTCCTAAAAGGTCTGGACTAGACTAAATATTGTGCCGCTACTAAACAACTATGCGCGTAAAGCATCAGACTAACCAGCAGTTTCTCGTTGCAGGAGCCCAACCGGCCACAATCGTTTGACGGAAAAGGTGGCAACTCCTGCGGTGGCATGGCTTCTCTACACCGTAACATGTATTTCGCAAACTTGCAACGGGTCAAGATGTGTACTCGTGAAAGCCCTGCCATACATAGCTATGCCGAAGCATACATTTCATCTTGTAACTGCTCGCGCGACAGGCTTTCTATCTACCTCTCGCAGACCTTCCTGGGTGGTTCCGCGTCGATTTCCACTGGTTTCAGTTCGCAGCGTCTGCACCTTTGTAAAGTCTCACGTCGTTCTTATCGGTATGCACGAATGAAAGTTTGACGCTACATATAATATGAACAAGCCAGTGAGAAAAAAGAAGAACGTCGGGCAATGCGCACCAGGTGTGACTCCTTTCAACGACCGACTGCATCGACATAATGACGGAACCAGTTTCAAGGTCGTGTTCTGTAGAGTACACACAAACCATACCCCGGGGTATTTACCCCGGGTAATACCCTGCAAAAAACATCTGGAAGTTCTGTAGGACAGTCATACCCGTACCCGGAACTTCTGTACGATAGTGCCACAAATACCCGGGGTACGGGTATATATTATAAAAAATTAAAGTACACTCCTCGAGCTGTGAGATCGAATCTTTTGTCGAAACTCATCTTTGCAAGCTGTGTGTGATACTCCGATCGCGCGTATTACGGGTTGTGTGTCCTCATTAAGGATATAGGTCGGCAAGGGTATATGTGTATTTTACAATTTATGTGAGTTCCTGTACGCCCGTTCCACAATACCCGGAACTTCTGTAAGTTCTGTGACACTTTCATACCCATACCCGAAACTTCTGGAAGTTCTGTAAGACTCCCATACCCTTACCCGGAATCCACAAACCCTACAGAACACAACCTTGGAGTTTTGTGTGCGAGTGCGGACTCGTCTTTCAACAGTAAAGTTTTCCGATGCCGTTGAAATTCCGAGGATTCTGGGTTTAAAAAGAGCCTTTTCATTTCGAACACGCCTCAGCCAAGCATGTGCTACTTCTACCGTAGCACGCGTCTCAAAAACTTACCGTCACAGTCGGGTAGTTGTTTATTCTTTGCGATGTTAAGACAGGCAATGGCAATGACCACGTTAATCGTGTTGCACTTTCATTGCATAAATGTTTTTGCGTGAGATGAGAGATTCTCAAGGTGACATGGCTTGGAACCGGTAGGTGCTCCCCTACCGCCGTATATAGCACGCGTCCTGGCGTAACGAACATTAGCACATTTTTTTTTCCGAATGTCACCCGGTCGCAGCACACATCCTGCAACGACCCTGCCCTTTTAAGCTCGGGACCAACGCTCGATATCACCGCTGTTCTAACAAACTCAACACATTAACATCACATACATAGTCAAGGGCATGCATGATTACGTCCGGCGCTAACGCGTTTTCTTCTTCCGTGGTCTCGCAGCGTAGGAAATTCTGTACGTGTATCACTTCGGCAGCTGTCCCCTGCCTATGCTGGCGAAGACGATATTCTAACAAATCAGCGTGCATGCAAGGTACATACTCCAGTTAACTTGCCTGTCCAGTAGACGTCAGTCATACTCAACAAATATCGGAAAACGCACTTATTATTTTTCAATGTCTTTACTGACCAAGGCTGAGATGCTACTTGTATATCATCGTATCAGAAGATATGCTCATCCTCCCTTTTTCACCACCTTGCCAGAGGTCCTCTAGTGCACCACCTCACCTCAAAACGGATTCAATACATACGCCCTTGATCTAACCTCTGGCTCTTGACCACTCCATATTCTCAGATGCAATTGGTCACTTCGCATTGTATTTGTCGACCAATGAAAATGATATCCTGCCGCTGTGAGGTCGACATTTTTATTGAAAAGCATCATTGCAGTCGCTCCGTGATACTCCGATCGCACGTGCTACCTCTTATTTTACCGCTCTGTGATCCCGAATACATACGCGGAACACACTAGACTATGGTACTGAACGCAAGCCTGCTCTTGCATGGAAAATAGGCAAGTGGAATGCTGATTTCGTTTCATGCCCCGCATTCCGTGCTGTGGCTCGAGACTACAAGTGAGGGACGCCTGTCAACCGCAGCAGTAACTGGTAATACGGTCGGCCATCGGGCCCATTTTTGACGAAAGCGTTCAGTCCGTATTCCCATCCATTTGAGACACCAGCGTCGTCAAAGTAGCTATGCTACACTTTAAGGACTCTCCAACCTGCCCTCTTCCCCCGACTGAATCAGAGTCTAAACCACCACCAAAGTCGCGAGCTATAGAGTACGATGCATGATAAAACACAAGCAGAATCCCTACGACACGTACTCATTCCTCTCTCTTCTCTTTCGAGTCGAAACCCCAAACATATCACAAGCAAATAAGCTTGTTTCTTGCCCACGGAATGAAAGCCCATCCGCCTGCAAATCCAGAGAGCCGCAGTTTTGAATCGAGGGTCATAAAATGGATGCCCGTGCTACGTAAAGCCCGTCCACCTTGGCTAGCTTCATGGATGGCCGGCCGGTCTTCTTCCCGAACACAGTTTTTCCCGCGATATCACAGCTATACCCATCCTACCGAGCTATAGTTTACCCCCATTTATTTGGAGCAGTCTTTTGTTAGTCTCCTCGGCACCTGATAGCTACTGCTGCTACTACTGATGTGCGCGTTAGTACAATTTAACATTAGAATGCCTTGGACGCGGTCAACTATCATACTGCTGTTTCTCGATAGAAGTCGAAATAGCCTCTGACTGGAAGACACGGGGAAGAGAGCGCGCACTCAGGAGGCGCTTCCTGTGCCCATGAAAAACTCAATCTAATAAGTTTTGCCGTCCGGGCGATAAGAGGTTCGACTTCCATACACCGAACACCGCTCCCAAGACCAATTTAAGGACGAATTATACAACCCGCACCGTGCTACTTTCCCCCTTTCTTTCCCTTTTGCTCACCGATTATCAATAGTTCACCTCGCTACGAGGCACTCCGCGCTACACGCGACTTCGTAGAGGAGTTCCCGGACTCAAACCGCACTGTCTTCACGCTACGAATGAGTTGGAGAAATTTCAGGCCCCTTGGGAAAAGTCAAGACGTTCTCTTGGTTACTAACTACGCCATGCTACGAGCTCAACACTTGGTAGTGGCATTTCCCGGCCAAAACGTTCTCCTCCATTCATGCTACCGCACGACGTCAGGCGCAATGATCCTCGGAGAGCAAGCCGAGCAGTCACCAGGCTACTGCACCAAGCTACGCGCGAATGCAAGGATATTCACCCCAAGAAGAGAGAAGCAACCGGTCGCCAAACTATTGTATGCGATAAGTGCTCAACCTTGAAGATCTCCACTCCATCCTGGGAATGCGTCCTACTCCATGCTCCGCGCGACTATGAGGATCTTGACTCCCTGTTGAAACTGGGACAGCTTGCGGGCGACATCTTTGCGCTTCCGCACGAGCTTGGAGTCCTCGGCAAACCAGACCTCAAGGTCTTTGGGAGTGGCCTTGTTCCGCATCCAACGCACAAACCCGTCGCAAATGTCGTCCACGAGAGACTGGTGAACCAGCTTGGGGACAACGTCTGACACGCGTCTACAGACTACGTCGGTGTAGGCGAAGAGAGAAACCTTTGGAAGGAATGGTGAGGGCCGGGGTGGACAAGGGGGTACGATTGGTGTGTCAGAATATGCTTCCGACAACGTCAGACACGGGTCGACGCGCGCTTACGGTACCACTTTCTTAAAAACGGCGTCCTGACACGGCTCCACTACGGACCGCGTCGTCATAATAATAAGTCGAAATGGAAACCTGTTAAAACGGAGGGGCCAGGGGGGGTTGATCGCGAGATTTTTCTTGCAGCTTGCGCTTGGGCACAACGTTTAAGACAGGGATACAGCTTCCAGTCCCTGAGAGAGCACGGTTTGGCCCCCTTAGAATGACAGTTGAACAGATCTTGGCACTGTAAATTTATTCACCGCAGCACCCGTTTGGTCCCATTTTGGTTCTCTGGACGCGTACTGAGGTTGGGGTAGCACGTTAAGCTCCACCTAGTTCGGGATCTTCATGGGTTTCTAAGCCGTGAAAGTATCCAGAATCGGAGGACAAGGGCCTGTTTTTTATTGTTGTTTTTGTACTTAATGGAATCGATAGGACCGTGCATGGTATTGTGTTGCTGTTTCGTGTTAACGAAATAAAGCGTGCGGGTGGGGGTATAGATAAGAGACCCTGATTTGAGCAGTCTCGGAAATAAATCGTTTTCACCGATTACTGCGGCACGTAGTTTCCAAACGTGAACACCCCTGGACTACAAAGGTATCGATCAAAGACAACGTTGCTACGGGTTACAACGTGTCATCGCACAGACGCAGGCTGAGGCAGCGTGTATCACATATCACAATATATTTTTGTTTCTGTTCTTATAAGAAGATCGCCACCCCGCCCATTCGCTGACTCCCAAAACATTTGGAAGCGCCTCCCCCAATAAATAAGCCGGCGGACCCGACATCAAGAGTAAAACACGCATAAGAAGAACGAGAAAATCGAGCAACAAACAAATACTACGGCCTAGGTGTGCAAAAAACAATGTGGCAACAAACGACAAAGAAAACAAAATTCGGACGATTTTCTAGGCTAAGGCAAGGTAAAAAAAGGGGGTCCGTTATTCAGAAAATTGGTTCCAAAGCCAAAACGTGCTAACCCCTATATATATCGTAGTCATGCCAACACACGACGGTATTTCAACACGATGTCGGGTACATACAGTACTTCGTATATAGGAGCATTGGTATGTTAGTTAAGGAGCCCCAACATCTCAATAAAATATCTTGACCAAAACGCGCTACAAGGGTAGTACCCTGTCTGTATCCGTCGTTTGGAGGGTTACCCCCTTTTTTTTCTGCATAGCTCATGGATGGCTGACTGACCTCCATGCCTCACGCAAAAACAAAAAAAATTGTTGATTTAGCAAAAAAAAAAAAAAAGGCACCGCGATAAGCTCAACAGTTCCGTGTATCTACTGTAGACCGTCAGGTTTTACACCAACAAAATAATGCTTTACGTTGTGAAGATATTGGGTTTAGGAATCCCGCTATTTAGAGAGAGTGATTCATTTTGTGCCCAAATGTGCCACTTCTACCGTAGGACTCCGTCTACTTTACGCCACCGACCTGAAGCTTGCGGATTTCCTCGTCCTTCGCCACCTTGTTGTTTATCATTTTCTTGATGAACTCTTTGGGCACGTCGCCCACGGCAGTAACCGCTTCGATTGCATTTTCCCGGGAGTAGCCAGCATCTGCCTCACAAAAACGCTCGCCCGATCGTGCTTTGCTTATCGTGTCGCGAACGTTCGAAATCGTAGCCATGTAGGCTCGGTTCTGGGTGAACGCCCAGCCTAACTCGGCCTTTGTCACGTTGGACACCGCCTCGGCGGCTCCCTTTAGCTTGCTGTCCATGAATTCTTCGACAAGGTTCGTCTTGATCTCGTCAAGCAGAACGGGGTACGTTTTGCAGGCCTTTTCGAAGAGCTTCTGCAGGATTGACTGCATGTAAGCGCGTACATCGTCCACCATGTCGTGAGAGCGAGGCTCTAGTTCGTCGGCGAAGACCTTTCGGAACAGCACGTTGACAACGCGGCCAGCAAGGTGGTCGGACAGAGCCATTCCGTCCACCTGCTCGAGAGCGTTGCTTACCTTTTCGTAGTACTCGTCGCCAAAGAAGTCAGGGACTACCTCCTGCGCAATATGGGGCGTGCGAGAAGAGCGTGGGCGTGGTGCGGGAGGGCGGGGTGTTGTATTCATTAATCCAATGCATGATCGTAGTGGTATGACGATGGACAATCGCACCCGTGCCGGGATGGAGCAGGTCGGGTTTTCACAGACCAGGCAGACATGGCGTTCACCAAGGTCCGAGCATCGCGAGGTGTTCGGTAAGTCGCATGAAGGGTGGAGCCGCATGATTCTGGTGGTGGTGGTGGTGGTGGTGGTGGTGGTAGGCGGAGAACACTCCACAACGCACGAATTCTGCTTGATCCATCGAGACATCAAAGGCAGAGGCACATGTATATGGAAGGCTACGGACAGTTCTGAGAGGACACGAGCTGCAGTACAAGTGCAACATTGTTTTTTCTTGGGCGCCTTACCGGTGGAGGTCTAAACCTCGACTCGTGCTACAAGAGAGGTATCACTTATTGATTGGCAGAATAGTTTCCGGAATGACGGCGTGCCTTTGCCCAACATCGTGAGAGAGTTACTCTGTTGATATGAATATCATGTTGTTAGCGTCACCGGACACGACTGAATCCATAGCTTAGGTCAACAAATTATTCGGGCTGTTAAAAACAAGAAAGAGTGTCCCAACGACGTTTGTTTGGTGAAGGGAGCCCCGTTATTCAGCAACTGATTTAGCAAAAATTAGGTGCAACCTAGCATATAAACCTCTTGCAGTACGCGTGTGAGGATATCCGGGACGTTTACCCCATATTGCTAGATTATACTTTGGGTATTCGTACAGCGCACCAGCAATCCTTGGGAGAACCATAACGTTGTTAAATAGTATTCTTGAGCCAGGGCACGGTACAGGACTCACCTTGGCGGGAAGGGGAGGAGGTTGCAGAGTCGCGCGAGTGACCCACTTTTCTTGTGCTTGAGTATTTTAGTCTGTGAGGGACAGAGTCAGAGTCACTCAAACATGCTCGGAATATGGGGGTAGCCCCACTACCGCACCTTGTTCTGTTTATATATGTATATATATATGCAACAACGTCGTCCCCTCAACAACTTACACAAGATATAGAGCTGTTCGCGGAAAGCGGGTGTATCTTTTTTAATATTACAAGTAGACTCTGGGTACCATGCTGGGCCCGCATCGATCCTGAATTATGATATGTAGTGCTGGATCTGTGCGGGGAATAGAGCCCACTCTATAGGCAGGGGGCGTCGCGCGTCTAAAGGGGGCGGAGGGGGGCCTCTTATATATTGTACAGATCACCCGGCAACCGGCCCTCAATCGGCAACATGATCTACGGGGCGTGCAGATCGTATAGACCCGGGGTCTATTTACGATCTGCCCCTCAAGACCAATAACATCAACATGAATCAGGCATGTGACTAGTAACGAACGGTGTGTGAAAAAGATCTACCATAGTTAGCGCACCAGCACCTTACACAGTGTTAGATGTATGTATGTCGTTTGGATCGGTTCGGTTCGGTTCGGTTGTTATTGTGACAATCGGTTTTGGTTCGTGGACAAGTTTTTTCGTTATAAAAAAGGGCTTCCGTTCAGGATCTCGGTTTATCATAACCTTCAAAAAAACGGTGCACGCTGATCGGTTTCGGCTGGCTTACGCCACCAAAACGTCCCACGAACGATTCGGATAGTTTTGGTGTTTCAGGAATGATCGAGATGATAACTCTTGCTACGAGGGGAGTGCTACATTTTGTGCATATCGCTGCTGACTGGCAGCAGCATGGTAGTAATCATGTGAGGAGTCCATTCCACGGTGGGGTCTGCGCTTTTCGGCACAAACGTTTTTGACCGGCGGAGCCCCTCAGTCAAGTATGACACACATTATCGGTTGGAAATGATAATATGACAATCAGGTCTATAGACTTTTTGTTTCACGGCTAGCTCATAAAAGAGTATTTGTTTTTGTCGGGCCGGGCAAACCAACATCTTCGAAGTCATGTTTCGGGTGGGATAATGATAAGACTCTTATATATCCTTTTGATAGGAGGTCAGAAACTTGTTACAATCTGCTGCACCCTGGCGCGTGGGAATACTCCGAGGACCTACAAGTGACCGTGTTGACCTACAGTAGTACCCCGGAAGCATTGGTTCGAAAGCCTTTGTATGGTTTGTCGATATTTGCTCCGTTACACGTCCCAGACCATGGGCATTGCTCTTGCAGACGCATGCACTTGCCGTGGCTTTGTTCATAGACTATATAGCTAAATAATAGACTATGTTTAGCTTCTGAAAGTATAGAGTAAAATGATACCAGGTATAATGCAAGGTGCACCATCACCGTGGCATGAGTCTTAACTGTGTATGTCTGATTCATGCACTCCACGTTTTTGGAGGAACCACTACTGCGTGGAATGTAACCTTTTTTTTTCCGTTCTGGAAGAGGGTTCAGAAGCGTAAGAGAAAATCTCGGTTACCTTGCAGTGGTACACTGTACACTTGCAGAACATGGGGACCGTGCAAAAAACCGAGCGTACGAGAACTGCGCGCTTGAGAATGTTAACAGTCAGTGTACGAGTACGTACAGTAGAGGAGTCATGCCACAATATAGGGGGTACAGCACAATGAGCAGTATGCCTTCCTGAGCTCCCATCATGAGGAGCTCGGCATCTCTCGAACCCGAAACATTAATGTCCTAACGTCTAAGACATTCGTTTGAGCAACCCGAGGTCCCACCCATTTCTTTGCCCTAGTCCTAGAATCATCACACTCTCGAAATGCAACCATGTGCACTCGCCGATAGTTTCCTACTTCGCTGAGGAGCTTGAGCGGTCAGATCGGTGCGAAAGGTTGGGCCCTGAAGGGGCAACAAACTACCGTGGGTCGACTGAGCATGCTATTAATGCTATGCAGAGGCTGCATAGTAATAGACAACACGTTCTACGGCAGAATGCGCCAGTTTTTTTCTGAGGCTCCAAACCACTCTTGAGAGATGTCCGACCGTACGGGTTGCAGTTGCTATATTACCTGATAATAATAGTGTCTGCCGGATTGAGCTCCTCAAGCGAGTCAATACCGGTCGGTCATTAGTCAAGTATTGCCACGAGTACATGATTGTTTCAAGACTAAGGGGGCGTAGAAGCTTGGCCGGGTTGTGCGAACGAATGCCTTCGAAATACTGTTATCGGGTGCGATGTTCATACACTAATACAGCCATATCCTCATGTTGAGAGTTCAGGGACTTTCTGTTGCTGCACCCCTATGGTGGGATGGCTCGCTTCACGAGGCTCCTAACCACTTGAGGAACGAGGCTCCTAACCACTTGAGAAAGGAGGTTCCCAACCACTTGAGAGAGGAGGTTCCCAACCACTTTAGAGAAAGGAGGCTCCCAACCACTTGAGTCGAGGCTCCGAACCCCTTGAGAAAAGGGGCTCCTAACCACTTGAGGAGGGGGCTCCTAACTAACCACTTGAGGAACGAGGCTCCTAACCACTTGAGGGAGGAGGTTCCTAACTACTTGAAAAGCTGCCTCTCATGTTGCCTTTTGAGACAACAGCAACTACACGGTTTAAACAAAAACTGAAACCCAGTGAACAAGATCGCGGCCTCTAGGCATTGCCTAAAAAAAGGAACATCGCACTACCAAGAATAAGGTACAAGCTCCGACAATTTTTTGTTATAGAGCCCAGTCATTCTGAAAAAAAAAGAAAAAAAAACCTAACGATACGCAAATTGTTTCCGTATCTCTATCGTAGCACGCGTTATAAATACACAATATGGAATAAACACGGGTCTTTGGTAGCTTAGGTGCGCACCGTTTGTTTGTTTAGGCTCTGAACGCGAGGAACTACACGCACGTCATCCGAAAATCTGGGTTCGAGTAAACTAGAAATTATCACCGACGATGAATAAAATCCATGGCCCACGTATTTGAAGTATCATAAAAATTAAAATACACTCCAGCTGTGAGATCGAATATTTGTCGAAACTCACCTCTGCAAGCTGTGTGTGATACTCCGATCGCGCGTATTACGGATTGTTGTGTGTCCTCATTAAGGATGTAGGTCGGCGACTCCCCTTGCAACTACAGTGTAGCTATCAGGGTCAACAGGGTGATGTTAGGCAGTCTGTGCGCGGAAACTATAAAACCCGTTTCTGAGGGGGACAAAATCCGCGCCCCAGCTGTGAGATCGAAGTTTTTGCCGCAACTCATCTTTGCAAGCTGTGTGTGATACTCCGATTGCGCAAATATTTAGTCTAACGATATATATTGGCAATACATGAAGGACATTGCAACGAACTTGGATTGGACGGCACTCTAATTCGCAACTAATTTAGGCACCCTAATTCGCAACTAATTTAAGGGAAATGGGCAAAAGTGGGTATACCTACCCACATTTTCAAACAAAAATGGGTGCGCCCAGATACAGACGTCGGCTCTCGCCCGTGCTCATCCCAAGCCACTTCAAATTTAGTACTGCACGAAAACAAAACGCCCACGTCCTTCGCAAAGCATGTCCTTTTTGTTGTTGTTGTAGTTGTTGTGCCTAGGTAGACACCCCAAACGGGTCCTGGTTTATTTGTGTGCGGGTTGTTTGCGGCATAATTCTGCAGGCCTTAAAACGAGGCGTTGTGGACTACGAACGCCTTGGATGTTCTGCCGTGCGGTGACGTGGAGCGTAACTTTTGAGGGACGGACAGTGGTCAAAGGTGGGTCTACTTCGACAAAAAGTGGGCGAAAAAGGCCGAAAAAGTGAACAAAAGGGGGGGGGGAGCCTAAAGATGGTAGCAGATGGTGAGTATACCCACGTGGGTGTCGGAAAAAAGGGGTATCGTGTGGGGCCTTCATTCCGGCGGCCCTGTATGGTCCTTCGACGTGGCGGTTCGCAAACGTCGATGCCCATGCTTTGCATAGGCCGTGGGCATTTCGTATTTGAGTCAGTAGTAAATTTGGAGTGGCTTGGGGTGAGCACGGGCGAGAGCCGATGTCTGTATCTGGGCACACCCCCTAGTGTATGAAATGCCGGTGGGTAAACCCACTATATATAGTCTTATTCCCAAATAATGTAACAAAAAAGTGCTTCCTCTACGGCCTCGTCTTGCTTGAGAAGCTATCTCTTGCGCATACAAGCACACCATCCACCATGCTACACCACACAAAAAAGGGCAACATCCTTAATTCACGAGCAATACCGTAGCCTCGGCATGAAGAGCATATTAATGCTATTAAATGAGCGAATTCTGACGGCGTTTGAAGGTAAATATCTTACCCCAGGTATAATCTACTTGTTGTAGTCTTTCAGAAAGTGTTCTTGGCTTTGAACGCTTCACCAGGTACCCCTTGGCAGCATGCGACTACCACTTGCTGAATTTGACAGTCCGTGTAATGCACGTATAATATATAGTCTAATGAGACAGAACTATGCGAGTCATCGGGCGCAAATAAAACATGATACATAGCCAACCTACTGTATGCAGACAACCTTTTAACAGGCGATGATTAACAAACAGCCAACTGACAGCCTGAGTAATGGGCATACCTCCATTATGCCATCTGCGTATTTCCGGTAGATACCGGTGACGTGCGGCACGATGTGCAGGTCTTCGCCGCCGCACACACTCCCGTCGTTCCCGACGGACAGCATGTCTTTCAGGTCGTCCCTCACTTGCGAAAGGACTTCTCGGAAGGCGTCCGACCGCTCGTTGTCGTCCGCTAGCGTCCTCGGCATGTCGTGGAGCTCGTCGTTAAGCTCCTTGATCCGCTTCTTGGCATGCCTAACGAAATCCGGAATGAACTTCAACAACCACATCATCAGCAGGAAAAACCGCAACGGGATATGCAAGGGCGGGAGGTGGGGGGTTACTCACTTGTTGCCTGCCTTAGTAATTTACCCAATCAATGACCACGCGCATTTCCTTTCGAGACGAAGCGCCACTATTGGTACTCCTAATTGAGACGCCTCCAACATTGATAGGCGCTCTGTGGGTTCGTACACGCACATCTCGGGGTGGGGGGTAATTTATTAGATACGAAGTACCTGGAATTAGCTCATGTCCGGGGCGATCAATACGTCCATGAAACAGCTAGTTTTGCCGGACATTCATTGACGTCCACGTAGTTTCAAGGGTATTATCGTTGGCGATAGATAGATATGTAGTCTAGACTATGTAGTCTAGTCTATAGCGAAATACAATAAATTGTTGCTTTTTTAGCTGTGTGGAAAAGTGGGTTCTCGGTGGACTGGACATGAGAGAAGGGGCTTGGTAGACACGAGCGAAGTACGTGGAGTAAAAAGATTGGCGGACCGCACAGCAGTAGTAGCAAACAGTGGCAGGCAATCGTCTGACGGCCCATTTTCTGCGGTAGTGTAACTTGAAGTTTGGAGATAGGTTTGGAACGATGTTCATCTGTTACATGATTTGGTCCGTACCGATTACGGTGACGTGTTTTGTCAACATGTTTCCCCGATGTATAAACGGGACCAGTGAGTTGCTGATAAGCAATTATCTGATGGATGGATGGATGGTGAACTATTTCAAACCAACTCAAGACGTTGAATAGTTTTCGATGTTCGAGGTGGGGAAGTACAGATGGTGTAAGCCCCCGTTGAAATGACCCATGTTTCCTGCGAATCTTGCGGAAGGTTTGAGCAGGTCTGCGGACAGGTGCCACCTACTGCTGCTGCTGCTGTTGTGGAATATCCACAGCCAAGAAGAGTCAACAGTGAAACGTCTCTGTCTCTCCTCCACGCGCTTCACGATAAAGGCACGAACGAGCTAAAAATGTTTGTTTTTTCGCGGATATTTGGGCCTTTATTTCGTTTTGATGGCTAACTCATGTATTTCGATGTTTAGACTATTGGGTTTGGTCACGATTTTGGCCTATAAACCTTGTTCTGTCTCCATGCGAAATTTCATGTCGTCGAAAATAGCAAAGCCAGCCCGCGAAAACTTAAGTCACACCGTTGTAGAGTTTGGCTCTAAACCTGGTAAGCTTGTATTTGACAATAGCTACGAGGTATTATTATTGTAGTTGTGTTGGTTAAAACCGTTTTCTGAGTGGCTGGTGCTCCTCATCATTCATGCCAAAATCACCGTAACATCATAGATTTGTATATTGAATATGTTTTCGTTTTGTACATACTGTCTGTAACGTAACACCACAGGCCAAGACTAACGTAAGATAGAGGGGGTGCTTCCATTTAGCTATTTATTGTCATCGCTGGGTTTGAGCCCATCGCACCAGACTGACCCTGTACATCGTCGACACAACGAACTTAGGCGATTTTGTTTGGCGCGGCGTAGCTCCCCCGTCCAGGGCCAAATTCATATCGCAGGTGTTAACAACCCGAAACCTTAATATATACGGCAACAGAACGGGGGGGAGGTCGCTCAGCCGCGCGAGTGACGCCGAGCCCAGGTGCCAAACAAGGTTCAAAAAAAACCTATTCCACCATCGTAGACTGGGTCCACAGGGGAGCACACAGCAACAAAAATAACACGCGCGTTTCTCAAGGAGCCAGGCAGGCGGGGGGAGACGCTAAAACCAAGAAAAAGCAAAACTGATGAATAAATAGTTCGTTCTCTCGATTCCCTCAAAAATCACAACGCTCCCACATAGTCGATCTATGTAGTTTTCTTGTTTTCATCTTTCCAGGATTGTGGCTCCGTTTGCTCCTTTTCATACGTGCTCCCCCCTGATGTGCTTATGAGTAGGCCACGGGGTGAGTTCAACGGGTGAAGCTCGCAATATTGTCTATCCCAAAATTAGGCTTGGATATAGAAACAAAAAGACATCGAGCGTGGGGCGCTGTTTAGGGAAAAAATAAAAAAGGTACAACCCTATTGTAGCACAAGACATGTATGTGTCGTGTGTGTCTCCGGTTTGACTCGTCAATGAATGGTGCAACTGTTTCTTTCTGCCAAAAGAGGTAGGGGTGACGCACGACGTGTAGTACAGGTCATGGAGTGACCGTGGAGTCTTTCCGGCCGCGGTATGTAGGGGTGCTGCAGTTTTCGGGTAAAATGTTTCTGACCGAGCTTGAGCTCCAGGACTGAAAGTGTGGAAGTATCGGTTAGCCAAATACCTTTACGAGTATACTCGCAAAGTAAGTGTGGAACTATTGGTCAGCCAAATAATTTTTCGAGTTTACTTGCTATTGGCGAAGACACATGGAAGTTCCTCTGCGGGGAGGGAAGTATTTGTTGCACATAAAACCATGTATATATGTATGTACGTGACACCGCACGGACACATTGGCCGCGGGTTGTGCGAACGAGAGTGTTCTCCGTGATGTGATGTTTCCGGTGATTTGGACCAAGGCTACGGTAGAGTGGGTACCCCCGTTTTCAGTGGTGTGTTCGAGCCAGTCGCACGAGTGGCTCTGTACCCCACGGATGTAAATGGTTGAGTCGGCAGTTGTTTTGGCGCAGCTGAGATCACCTTTGCATTGCGGATTGATTTCGTCAATGTAATGTAAAACTTGAAGGAATCGTAAGATCGCAAAGGAACGAAGGGGTTACTCGCGCGAGTGACCCCTAGCCACTATTACTAAAATAAAAGGCCCAGAAGGTGACCCCCCTACCGTGGCCTGGGTCGATGGTGGTGATGGTGATGGTGGCGTTAAAGCTCCTCACCCCTATTATAGCGTCGGGTGGCTCCAACGCTACTTACGATCCATGCTACGGCCATCTATACCCCCAGCCAAAAACACAACGTTCGTGTAAACAAAAATGCTTTTATTTTTCATGGACAAACCCATGGCCAAGGCATAGTCTGTATCTAAGAAAAACGCATTGATCGATTGCCAAAAAACAGGAGAGTCCCGACGGTTTTGAGTTAATGAAGCGCCGGCAATAAGACAACAGTTTATTTAGCAAAAAATATGCTAAATACGCGGTAGCACGTATCCTTCGCCAAAAGGGCACTCTCGTTGTTTCACTTCAGTTGCTCGAGTGGCTCTGCATACCTTGTCCGAGGAACGGACGTATACAGTCGTGAGACGTTTTTGAGGGTGAAGGTTTTTAGAAATATTCATGGCGATAAACATAGCATCAAGGGAAAGGTTATTCGCGCGAGAGACTTTAAGCCGCAGCCTTTCAAGTACCTGCCCCCCCCTCCGCAGTAGCGTCGAGCTTGGTGCATGCGATGCCTGCCTGATCGGTGAAACAATCGACGTGCCGCATCTCGACATGTAGGGATGCGAGGATCTCTCAAAGACTATGGATAGGCACGAAAAAAGTACATCCCCTGCCAAAGCCTTCGCCGACAACCGAATACCCGTCGAGGATTCACTATGCTGGTGTTAAGTCCAGCTTGCACACGTACCAGCGCACACCAAAAATAAAAAGTCAGGCGCAGCCCTCTGAGTCGTCCTTGGAGTCGACGAGACACTGCGATACAACAGTAGTACTGCATATAGTCAATGCATACATTGCGAAAGTAATACATGTATGATACGGCATAATGGCACAGGTACGTCGAAACGTCGGAGCATGTTGCAAGCGTGTTGCGGCGATGCGAAAGCCTATGGATACGTGCGCAACGATGATAATTTGATGAGTGCGCAATACTATACACCACCACCAACCATTTATATTCGAAATAAAAGATGATTGGCATACCTACCAGGTACAGTAGTACGCCAATTGCCAGCCTCGTGGACAAATAACGTTCCTGTGCACGTTGAATCGAGTTAAGCTAGACTATGCTAACAATAATACTCTAACAACAAGAATATCCCGCCAAGAGCTGGACCTAGAGCTAGTGAACACTTATACAGTCGATAGCTATGATATCTACGTGATACGGGGTGAATAAAACTAAAAACTGGAACAGGGCGCCGGCCTGCCTCTGCCTCGCGCACACTCTCCGCGTGAACCCTCTCCGCCTGCAACAACAACGACAACAACAACGACAACAACAACGACAACAACGACGACAACAACGACGACAACAACGACAACAACCCGCCAAGCTAGCTAGATCTTAAGCTATCAAACAATGTAGGCTCGTATAATATATAGTCTATAGTAGCAGCTATAATATCTTCATGCCATGGTTCGGGGGAAAGGGGGGGGGGGGGGGGGGGGCAAGACGCCGGCCTGCCTCCGCCTCGCGCACACACTCACCGTCCGAACCCGCTCCGCCTGTATACCGACGATCCGCTCGACCAAGGTGTCGAGCCCCCAAAACTCCTTCTCGAGACCGGCCACCTCCGGATTGGTCTTGAAGAACAGCCTCTCCCTCGCCCGCACTTGCTCGGCAGGGGTGTCGTTCTCGACCTCCACCGGGTTGCGGTTGACCACCGCAATGAACCCCAGCTGCAGCTGGACGTGCCCGGGGTCCATCCTCAGCTTGGCCTTGATGCCGCAGCCGGTTTGCACGTTGTCGATCTTGGTTACCACCCCGAGGGTGCGCGTGCCTTCCGGGTCATATTTTTTCGCGAGCGCGACGGCCTCGGCGTTCGCGAAGTCGTCCATGGCCGGGATAACCACCAAGATCACCATGTTCTCGTTCTCGATGTACTTCTTCACCAGGGAGACCGTCGCGGTGTGGATGTCCTGGGTCTTGTCCTCCGTGTTGTGCGTGATTCCAGGAAGGTCGATGAGGGTCAGCGTAGGTCCGGAGCTGCGCACGATCCGCAAGTAGATGGGAGTCTCCCGGACGCCGGTGCCCTCCCCCGCCAGCTTAGCGGTGAAAGCTTCGATCTCAGGGCCGACGTCCGCGACGTCGATTTTTTTGGCATCTCTCATGCTCGCCTCGCCGCTGATAAGGGCGTGGGTTGGCGCGCCCCGAAGCGCTTGAAGGCTAAGGATGAGCGGCACGCGGGTTGTGATGTTCTGTCCCCGGGGAAGCTTCATGCCGGCGAGGGCTTCTAGGACGGACGATTTCCCCGCGCTCTGGGCCCCGGCGACGACGACTCCCGGGATGGAGACCTCGTCGTTGCCGTCGAGGAGGGAGCGGAGCTGCTCCAGGGCTACGAGGGTCGGGCTGAGGCGCGCACCCATCTCGCTGTCGATAGCACCGGTAGCAGTAGCTATAGCAGTCATCTTGGTCGAACAATGGGAGTGGTCTGTGGGGAGTTGGTACTTCTCCGAGGTGGACCGAGTTTTTTTGCGATTGGACACCATTTAAGAAATTGTGGGGGAGGGGGCGGGGCGGAGGGAGAGGGGCAACTCCAACCGCTCAAAAGAGAACCAACAACAAAAAGTGATGAACCAAACATACAGAGTCGGTCCTGCTCTAGAACGATCTGCGCCACGTCGTGGAGCTCTCCGGGGTTTCCTCCTGATTCACCCAAAAAACAAACGTATCTAGAAAGATCGTCTTCGGCTCTTGGTTCCTGGCGCGCATCGTGATTTCTATGCTTCTGTTGACAGTATCTGTAATAACGAGTAAGGGGTCTCGAACAACGTAGGCCCGACCCCTACGTATATCGTATATATCGTATATCAGGTCAGAATATTGCCATGCGCAAGGGGCAACTTTGGAGGGGAGAGCAATGGGGGATCTCCACCGTATGCAGAAAATCTATTTTCTGCACTCCAAAAAAAAGTAGCTGAGTCGTCAGAGGTGCTCAAGTACGGTTAGGGGCGACGAACGCATCGCTCGCTCTGAGCCTTTCCTTTTAACTATCGAGCGCTTCTTCTGGTTAGCATGCTGCGAAGTTGTGAAGTAAGATTGGGCTTGGGGATGGCTGATGTTGGAAGCCAAATAAACGGTGCCTATTATTGTCTAGTGGCGGTATATCAGACGTTTGAAGGGTACGAAGGGAGGGGTACGAGGTTATTGAATAATGAAAATACACTCCAGCTGTGAGATCGAAGATTTCGTTGAAACTCGTCTTTGCAAGCTGTGTGTGATACTCCGATCGTGCGTATTACGAGTTGTGTGTCCTCATTAAGGATATAGATCGGCGACTCCCCTTACAACTACAGTGTAGCTATCAGGGTCAACAGGGTGATATTATATGCTGCTGTAGCAGGACTACAGCCAGGCGCATGGGAGCGAACGCAAAAGGCGGCGCCTGCTGATAGCGGCCGGTGTGCTTGTCCTTGTCCATGCCGTATTCGAGCACATTCCCGTAGCAGTGCTGCACGTATCTGTCTGTATACGTGGGGGTCTGGGGAAATTCGTAGCAGTTTGACAACCGGGGCCCCGCACCCCTGTAACAATAGCATGCGGGACAACACAAGCAGAGTGCTTGGTGGAACGTTCATTTAGTTTTTCAAGTTTCGAACACCTACCACCACGGTACGCGTGACGTTTGAGATGCGAGAGATATGCAGCACTTTCCTGGGGAGTCGTCACAACGGCGGTGCAAACGGGTGCAGTGTGCGCGGTGGAGGCGTTTTTTCGGCTAACCCTAAGAGGAGCTCAATACATCACCTGAAGCATTACTTCGTAGGCATTCGCTAGCACTGCGCAGTCCACAACCAATAAATTATGTGCGCTATATAACCCTAAACGGAGTGCACTCGAAGAATTATCTGAGTGCTAACCGGTAGTCCCTGACTTGAGGAGGAGCTCAAACGGCTATTATTATGCCGTTACGAAGTGTAATACTTTTGCCCACGAAAGTGCAACCATACCGTGCGACGACCCGGCGGGGGGTGGTTTTCGGATGGCGTGTCCCGAAATGGTCGGAATGGTCGGGATGCCGTTCTTGATATTTTGTAATGCTGTTACTACAAAATAGCATTCCAAGGCCATCCTGGGTCTTTGTTCTTCGGGGTCGAGCTTTTAGTGTACTTAAAACCACTTTTAGGCTGAAGTATGTAGTCTAGTCTAATCTTATAGAAATAAAAATACACTCCATCCGGCTGTGAGATCGAAGATTTTGTCGAAACTCATCTTTGCAAGCTGTGTGTGATACTCCGATCGCGCGTATCACGGGTTGTGTGTCCTCTTAAGGATATAGGTCGGCCACTTCCCTTGGAACTACAGTGTAGCTATCAGGGTCAACAGGATGATGTTAGTCAGTCTGTGCGCGGAAACTATAAAACCCGTGTATGAGGGGGACAAAATCTGACAGCTGTGGAAGGAAATGCATCAGTTCATCTTGTGTATCCTGTAAGTCGTATAACCGGTGAGGGGGGGGCGGAGTTTGTAAGGGCGTGCGGGCCTGGGTTTGAACAAGAGGGTTCGGGGGGGCCGGGGGGGCGGGGAGACGGGGGGGGCGGGCGGGGCAACTCAATATGTGCGTGGAAACTATAAATCCTTTAGGGGGACAAATCCGATAGTTTTAGAATATTTGCACCAGTTTATCATGTGTACATCCTGTAAGTCGTACAAACAGTGAGGAGAGGGCGGAGTGTTCGAGGGGGGTGGGGGTGGGGGGTTCGGGAGGAAGATAGTTTTTCCAGATTTAGGTCGCATTGATGTAGGGACTTGCTACAATGGTGGTGCTAGGTCTAGGCGATGGTGCGGGTGGTGGGGAAGGAGGGGGCGTTGGGGGCGCGGGGAGGGGGGGTGAATTGGAGCAACGGCATGGATGGCTAGAAAGATAATGAGGTGATATAGACTGCGTGGGGAAGTGTTTGTTACTCTGGCAGGATTTCGACTTTTGGTGGGGCGTTTGAACAATAGGGAGCGGGGAAAAGAGGCATATATACCGTCCGATTTGTCCCCTTTAAGGATTCATTGTTTCCGCGAAGATATTGAAGTGTCCCGCCCCCCCCCCCCCCCCCCCCCCCCCGATCCCTCTTGTTCAAACGCCCCACCTGAAATCAAAATCTGCCAGAGTATTAAACACTACCAGCCAGCTGATAATCTTCCTAGCCATCCATGCCGTAGCTCCAATTCATATCCGTGCCCCCTTTTTTTTCCTTTTTTTTCCCGCCATTTGTTCAAACGCCCCACCTACAATCGAAATCAGCGAGGGTATTAACACTTCTACGCAATTGATATCCCGTCATTATATTTCTAGCCATCCATGACGTAGCTTTCATTCACCCCCCCCCCCCCTCCCTCCCCAACACCCCCTCCTTCCCGACCACCCGCACGATCGCCAAGACCTAGCACCACGCGTATATATAGCAAGCCCCTACATATATGCGTAATACGCGCGATCGGAGTATCACACACAAGCTTGCAAAGATGAGGTGTGATCTCACAGCTGGAATGTATTTTTACAAGTGTATTTTCATGTTATATGTGACCTAAATCTCTTGAACCCCCCCCCCCCCCCCCCTTTTTTTTTTCCCGCTCCCTCTTACTCAAACGCCCCACCTAACATTGAAATCCGCCAGAGTAATAAACACTTCCACGCACTTAGTATCACCTCATTATATTTCTAGAGCCATCCATGCCGCTGCTGCAAATCACCCCCCCCCTCCCCAACGCCCGCTCCTTCCCCACCACCCGCACCATCGCCTAGACCTATGAAACTACGCGTACAGCAAACCCCTACATATATGCGACCTGATGTTGTAGAACCCCCCCCCCCCTTCCCTCCCCCTCCCCATCTCGAATGTTCCGTTCTCTCGTCACTGGTTGTACGACTTACAGGATAGGATTCAAAGTTTCCACGCACAGATTGAGCTGCCCCGCCCGCCCCCCCGTCCCCCCCCCGCTCCCTCTTGATCAAACCCAGGCCCGCACGCCCTTAAAAACTCCGCCCTCCCCTCACCGGTTTTTCGACCTACAGGAGTCACTAGACAAACTGATGCATTTCCTTCCACAGCTGTCAGATTCTGTATCCCCCTCAAACACGTATTGTATTGTTCCCGCGCACAGACTGACTAACATCACCCTGTTGACCCTGATCGCTACACTGTATCTGCAAGGGAATTCGCCGACCTATATCCTTAATGAGGACACACAACCCGTGATACGCGCGGTCGGAGAATCACACACAGCTTGCAAAGATGAGCTTTGACAAAATCTTCGATCTCACAGCTGAATGGAGTGTATGTTTATTTCTATAATGTACCAGGTACATCACAACGACACGACTGTTTTTTTTTACAGTTTACCTTATTAGTCTATGTGTATATATGTATTATGCGTCTGCTCGACACCTTCTACGCGGAGCGTCTGCTGTGGTATCTTATGTGCGTGTGTTATCTTCTGTAGTTTACGGTAATAGGCCTTGTCGATATATATATATATTATGCTACCCGGTTATTACAATATGGCGCAGCTAGCTTGAAAAGACGAGTTTTGATCAAAATCCTTTTTTGATCGACCTCACAGCTGAATGAATTGTACAAAATGTAAAAAAGTTAGTACGACTCGGCTACGGCCCATACAGGAGTCGGGGCCAGTTGATTGACTCTAAATTGCCATACCAGGTATGGTATAACGTATGGCAACGGCGTGCGGAGTACGGATTTATATCAATTGTTCGGAGGTGGAAGGGTCTTCGCCAGTTTGCGGAAAAATACATATATTAGTCTATAAAAAAAAAATACACTCCAGCTGTGAGATCGAAGATTTTGTCGAAACTCATCTTTGCAAGCTGTGTGTGATACTCCGATCGCGCGTATTACGGGTTGTGGGTCCTTATTAGTCTAAGGATTTATTCATTTATTTTTTCTCACACTTCTACTTTCCAGCTTCTAGACGAGCCGTGGTCTCCGGTGTCGTCCCTTCTTCCCCCCGGTTCTTGCTTTCATTTTTTCATCGCGCATAGCGTTCAGCAATCCCACTGCTCGTCGATTTTTCATCGAGTGCTGCTAACTCACGCTCTCGCGCTTTCCGCAAGTCAATTTGTTTAGGTCGGCGACTCCCCTTACAACTACAGTGTCGCTATCAGGGTCAACAGGGTGATGTTAGTCAGTCTGTGCGTATACATGTCGGATGTCTATGCCTGGTCCAGACCCAGGCTACGGTAGGGGGGTCCCCTTTTGGGCCTTTTATTTCAGTGGCCAGGGGTCACTCGCGCGAGTAACCCCTTTGTTGCTATGCGAATTTACGTATTCTTCACGTTTTACATTGTCGAAATTAATTCGCAATGCAAAGGTGATCTAAGCTGCGCCGAAACAAGTGCCTAAACCATCTTCATCTGTGGGGTACAGAGCCACTCGTGCGAGTGGCTCAAACACACCAGTGAAAATGGGGGTACCCCCCCTACCGTAGCCTCGGTCTCCATGCGGAATCATAGCTTGCGCTATACTTGTCTCCGTATTGTACGCGGTCTCAACTGAGTTCCACCGTACGTAGCTGTTGGGGGCCAGCCCTCGGGTTCTATAGACTATAGGGCAATGTGCTAAGTTTAAGATGAAGGTGCGATAAGAATCATCCCGCGATAAGGGTTCCACTTTTTGGGTCATATGATATGGCGTTTACGTTTATGACCCTTCTGTTCTGTTCGATCGGCCTCCGCCAAGCGAGGAACTAGCAGTTATTCTGACACTCTTACCAGCATGTTTTTTTTTGTTTTTCAGGACTAAAGCGCATAGATAGAAAGAAGCGCGCCTGTCGGATCGCGCGAGCGAATGCCTTCGACGTAACGGTTTGGGTGAGATATTTCTCAAGAATAATAGTAGGACTGATTCTTCTACGATAGCCCCCCCCCAAACCAGCGATTTTGTTCAACGAACGTTTCATGGCTGCTCGACACAAAAAAATACACTATCGAAAACATACTCTATCCACATATTTTCTTGTGTGCAAAGGTCTTTCGATCGACGGCGTCAGGGTGTCGAGGGACACCGTATTTCAGGATGTACGGCCGGGAGCTGGTTTTGAAACCGGCGATTTCGTTAAAGAAAAGTTGGGGGGGTTATGATACCGTGGTAGAACGACTCGTCAGGAGCCCAGAAACTTCCGCGTCGTACCTCTTTATTTAGTAGGACGCGTCCAGTGATAGGTCCCTTTGTGTCCTCGATCGTTGAGGCTATGCCCTAAACCCCTCGCGGCTTCGATGGTAGAGTCGTCCCAATGTCGTAGGGGTTGAACTTTGTTGGGCAATACCAGGGTCGTATGATGTTTGTGGCCCTCTGTCCGGTTGTTGTGTGGTGAGTTACTTCACCAGTAAGTAAGTGAGGAACAAACGGTTGGTTGTTGTGGTGGTTTCACAAGTAAGTGTGTTAGCTTTAGGACTAGCGCTGAGAAACGATGGTCGAATTGCGCGAGCGATCACTTTTCTGGTGGGATATTATTGAGCTCCTGAGGACCCTCGTGTTACGAGCTCACAAACTTCCGCTGCACTCCACTGCCGCACCGTGGGATGGCTCTATAGTCTAGTCACTGGTATGTGATGTCAGCGAGCGGTAACTAGTCTAGACTAACATACTAGACTAAATTAGTAGTGCTGTAATAGTCTCACATCATCATCGAGGGCGACGCGCCGACAGCAAAGAAATACGAAGAAGATAATACAAAGGGGTGTGCGGTGTGCGGTGTGTTTGCCGCTGCCGCCGTATCTTAGTGCTGGTAGTAACAAACCAAAAAAAAAACATGACGTAATGCAACGGCATACGACCAAGGCCCCAATAGCCCGCTTGCCATGTATCCGGGGCACTAACTGCTGTCTGTGCGTATGTCCGACATGGCCCCGACCGTACGACTAGCGTACGGAGGGCACACGCTCACTGGAAGGAAGGGTCAAACGTTTTGTCGGATATAGAACACACGTATACCTATGGCTGGCCCAGGCTCGGCTCGTAGCGATGTGCCCCCCCCGCCCCCCTCCCCGTCCGAAGTTAGAGTAGTAGCCGAAATCCACAGCAGTGGAGGGCAATAGTTCACAATGGTGCATACAGCGCAGAATACAGCGAAGACCACTCTGGACGCAACGAGATGCGCCTGTCCAAGTTGCCGCGCGGGGCCGTACGGCGACAGAAGAGAAGCAGTACTGCTGTATACTTGATAGCAACAAGAATGAGATCCCATCCGACTGCAGCCAGACAGGATGGCAACACGCACACAACAATGCGGTTTTTTATCCGCGACGTATTCGAGAAATTTTTCAGAGGAAAATGGTTCACCGGAGTCACACAACAATCAGGGCATGCCTGGTATTGTACAAGCATGCATACATACGAATTTCCACGCACAAATTGACCTGCCACACCCGTCCCCTCCCCCCCCCTTCCCCCCTCCCGCCCCCCTTTTGATCAAAATCAGGCCCCCACGTCCTTAAAAACTCCGCCCTCCCCTCACCGGTTATTTGGCTTACAGGATACACTTGATAAACTGATGCATTTCCTTCCACAGCTGTCAGATTTTGTCCCTCTCAGAAACGGGTTTTACAGTTTCCGCGCACAGACTGACTATCATCACCCTGTTGACCGTGATAGCTACACTGTAGTTGCAAGGGGAGTCGCCGACCTATATCCTTAGTCTAATGAGGACACACAACCCGTAATACGCGCGATCGGAGTATCACACACAGCTTGCAAAGATGAATTTCGACAAAATCTTTGATCCCACAGCTGGAGTGTATTTTAATTTTATAATCTAGTCTAGTCTATACGAAGAAGTTCCCACTGACTGCGTATGTATATCGTATTGCACTTCATCCCGTCGTGACTGTGACCGCATGGCGACATTATCGGCAATATTAAACAGATGCAAGCTATTCCTAAGGAGTCTTTTGAGTTCCACCGTAATATTTGCATGAATTTATAATGAGATACTGTTTGTTTCGGGTCTTGGAGAGCATGCGGTGGTATATTGTGATAGGAGGTGTTAGGTGCTCCTACAATGAAGTAGAATATACGTATTATAGTGTCTGACATCAGAGTAGTATCTACTACTTGGAGTGTCTGGTATCGCAAAAACTCCCTTAATGTTTCTAGACCTAGGTAGGGCAAAATGCACGTCAAAACGACAATGGTATCATAAGGGGGGATGTGAGAAGTTATGATATCATGGTTCGATTTGTGGAACCGCATTGCTCTACGGAATAGTGTGGTAGTTGGGGAGATACGCCGTCAAAGGAATTGTGTGATTCATACGAGGAATATTTTATAACTGTATTTCAGTATGTGGCATGTTCTGTGATGAAGGCATGGATATTTCATCAGGCGGACTATCCATGGGGAGACGTTCCTATATACGGAGTATATATTTGTGTGATACGTATGTGAACTATGGAGCCACCAGTAGCAATATTTACTGGTGGGTGATATGAGTAGTTATTGTGTGGTAAACGTGAGAACAGTTCCTCGTGTGCCACATACATCGTCATCACTGATCATACATGATACAATGAGAAACGGAATATGCACTTTTGCCTATATGCTCCCATACGCACGTATTGGGAGACTAAAGCGTTCGTATATATGGTTGGGTCAGTATGTAGTCTACGGCTTAAGCGCCCGAGTGTATTGTGTGGTACGATAGGATTATTCCAGTATAGCACGAGAGCGCTTGTCGCTATTTATGGTTCGGGGACGAGGCGAGCTTGGGGGAGGGAAGCCCTCTCTTGGTCACTTCCAATTTCCCCCTCCTCCTCCCATCATCCTCTCCGGAGGTGGCAATAATAATATACATTTTCAACGTCTTCTGCACGCCCCGATGGCGGCATCGAGGATCATCTTTTTACGTATCGAACCCATGCACCGGTTTTCCGATCACCCCCCTCCCGCCCCCCTTTTGATCAAAATCAGGCCCCCACGTCCTTAAAAACTCCGCCCTCCCCTCACCGGTTATTTGGCTTACAGGATACACTTGATAAATTGATGCATTTCCTTCCACAGCTAGCTGTCAGATTTTGTCCCTCTCAGAAACGGGTTTTACAGTTTCCGCGCACAGACTGACTATCATCACCCTGTTGACCGTGATAGCTACACTGTAGTTGCAAGGGGAGTCGCCGACCTATATCCTTAGTCTAATGAGGACACACAACCCGTAATACGCGCGATCGGAGTATCACACACAGCTTGCAAAGATGAATTTCGACAAAATCTTTGATCCCACAGCTGGAGTGTATTTTAATTTTATAATCTAGTCTGGTCTATACGAAGAAGTTCCCACTGACTGCGTATGTATATCGTATTGCACTTCATCCCGTCGTGACTGTGACCGCATGGCGACATTATCGGCAATATTAAACAGATGCAAGCTACGATATGGGCAGCACCTTTTTGTCGTTGTAGGTTCCCACTTGAAAAGCTGTGTTTACCCTTTTTTTTTTCTTTTTTTTTATCCTCCGGCGGATGGGGAAAAATAAAGCTTTAGCTCACCACACTTCCGCGTATTTTCATACGCGTCGTGTGTCGATTTAACTCAGTTGCTTTCGCAGCCCAACGCTAGCTGGCGCACCCTTCGAGTCCCATTGTAGGTATAGCGTGAGCTGTCCCTATCAGTGGTCTTCGTTACAACCCCGGCAGCGCAAGCTGTCGTTGTATACGGGTGCGTGTGTATGTCGACCCGGCCTGTCCCCTGAGGGTCAGTTTCGGTGGAGATAGCCACCCGGAATGTCATCTTTCCGGGTAGTGTGGGACTTGCGCAAGCTCACCCACTAACAAAACCCCTGGCCATGGGAGATGGCCTTCCGCCGGACTTGGTCCAGTTACGGTCCACCCTACCCATTCGGGCGTTGGTCCTCGGCCAACTTGATTTCGCCCCGGGCAAGCGCCATGAAGTTCATCACGACGCCCGGCAAAGGCGCAGGGGACGCGGCGCCGGAGCACCGCGCTCCGAGGAGTAAGCTGTGTTTACTTCAATGAAATACTGCTGCTGTTGTTTCCGTCTTTTAATTTTATAAAAGCTGAAAGCGTAACCTAAACAACACGGTAGTACCATGGCTACGTACGGTAGTAGCGTGGCTACCATGGCCTGCGAACGCAATGATGCTACTAATAGAGACGCCCAGATTGAGCTGCCCCACACGCCCCACCCCCGCCCCAACCCCCCCCCCCTATGACAAACTGGTGTTTTTTTTTTTTTTTCCCATAACCTTCAGATATATCCCCTTGAAAGGATTTATAGCTTACACGCACAAATTGCCCGCCCGTCCGCCCGCCCCCGCCCCCTCCCCCCCCCCCCCCCTCCAACCCCGCTCGCTTTTGATCAAAACCAGCCCCCCACATCCTTCAAAACTCCGCCCCCCCCTCACCGGTTATTCGACTTACAGGATTCACTTCATTTCCCTCCACCGCTGTCAGATTTTGTCCCCCGCAGACACGGGTTTTATAGTTTAGGCGCACAGACTGACTAACATCACCCTGTTGACCCTGATAGCTACACTGTAGTTGTGAGGGGAGTCGCCGACCTATATCCTTAATGAGGACACACAACCCGTAATACGCGCGATCGGAGTATCACACACAGCTTGCAAAGATGAGTTTCGACGAAATCTTCGATCTCGCAGCTGGAGTGTATTTTCATTTTTTATAATAGAGACGTCAGGACTGACTTGGACCGAGGTAGTTATCTCATCGTGTACGTGGCATCTCGTAAGAACGAGCCCGGGAGAGAACTTTTCTTACAGCGGGATATTTTACGGGAGATATGAACTTCGAGAGCGCGGCTGTACAGTAAAAAAAGTTGGTTGGAATCACAACCTCTCAAATAGCAAGTAAATATATTATTAGTGGGCAGGGATGGCACCCTGTACTACTGCTGTGTATGCCGAAGCTCCTCCTGCTGGCTGGGTTCGTGGTGCAATACTACAAACATACTCCGGCACATTTTCCCCCCGACGTGATGGTCTGCCCGCGTGACGATTAGTCTACAATAACAGACAGAGCACGTAACATACATGTGTTTCGTGGAGTTTCAGGGTCAAACGTAAGTCTCCTGAGCCACGATAGAGGTGGAATAGGTGGCATAGGTCTTATTTTTTCTGGGGATCCTGTTCGAGTGGAGCTCTATTTTGTACCTCACCCAAAACTAATAATGAAGGACGGCATGCATGCATATATATATGTGCTATGAGCACTACACGGTAGAGCTGCACCCTTTTTTTCTAAGGCCCAACGCTTGAGGAGCTCTATGTACACCTCTCCCAAAAGATCGTGTGGGGAAAGATAAAGAAGGCGATATATTATCCTAAGCGCTCGATATAGTCTATACCCGCGATGAACAATTTAGTTATTCGTGGTCGATTTGTAGGAACAGGGTACGGTATAAACCAAAGCTACCTCGAACGAACGATCCAGGCCACGACAGGCGGGTCCCTTCTTGGGCATTTTCTTTTTCCCAATGCCCCGGAGTCACTCCCGCGAGTGACCCCCTGCACCTCTGCTTTCTTGTGGGTTCCGTGCTATTTTAATATATTGACATGAATCCGCAACGCAATAGTTAGCCACGCTGCGCTAAGCTTATAGACTATATCGCTTAAAGTCTTGTCGTCAGTGAGGTGCAGAGTCACTTGTGCGAGAATGATAGTAATAGTATGATAGTAAAAGTATTACAGTATGATAGCATTTTAGCTCAAGTCTACTTTATTTAGTGAATAACGGGGGTTACCCCCCCCTGCCGCAGCCTTGGCGCCAAGAGAAAAAACGGCGATTTTTTGGGTTAAGGAGTCCTGTCATTCAAGCACAACGTTTTAAAGCCAAAAAAAAATTGCTCTACTAGCTCTATCTCTCGATAGCAGCACGCGTCGAGAGGGCAACCAGATGGACACTCCCCACACGTGGCCAACCAAAACGAAAACGGCTTGTAAATAAAAACACGAATAGTATGGTATCCCGGCGATGTTGAGCAGTTATCCGGTTGTTACGGGACCCCTGTGGTCACCACGGACGAAAGCTACGGTACGGTAGGCAAGATAAGGGCGTCACCTTTGGCACCTTTCTTAGCAATGGTTCGGGGGTCTCTAGCGCGAGTAACCCCGTGTTTTTCTTTGGTCTCAACATTTCGTGCCGTTACTTGTTTTCGCGATTATCAATTCGAAAAGAATGAATGGTCGGCTGCGCTGCGCCAAAAAATCGCCTACGTTACTTTTGTCCAATAGAGGCTACGGAGGAATCATTCGCACGATTGTGGGTCGAACCCGGCAGCGAAAACGGGTGTGCCCCCCCCCACCGTAGCCTCGGTCAATATTAAGCAGGCTCAAGCGTGTTACCTCTAGCGCAGCACACGGTCTCCTGCACTACTTGTTTTTTGCGTTGAAGTTCTTCATGAAAGCCTCCGTGGAAGCTTCCATGGAAACGTCCATGGACGCTTTGACGGAAGCAATGGAAGTTTCCATGGAAGCTCCCGAGGAAGCGCCCGTGGAAGTTTCCGTGGAAGCTTTCATGGAAGCTTCGATGGAAGCTTTCACGGAAGCAATGAAAGTTTCCGCGGAAGCTCCCGTGGAAGCTCCCGTGGAAGCTTCCGTGGAAGCTTTCATGGAACATATGAAAGCTTCCACGGAAAGAAAAAATACTGGAAACTTCCACGGAAGCTTTCACGAAAGCTTCTATGTGAATTTCTTACGCGAAAGCTGCTGTGGAAGCTGCCGTGGAAGCTGCCGTGGAAGCCACTTCCATGGAAGCTTCCACAACTTGGATGGAAGCTTCCACGAAGGATTCCATTGTAGTTTCCGCGGAATTTTACTTTTTATTTCCATGGAAGCTTCCGTGCGTTCCACGGAAGCGCAGCGGCTTTCACGACAGCTTCCACGGAAACCCACACCCACGGAAGCTTTCGTGGAAGTAATGATCATTTAATAAATATCACATCCATGACAGCGGTTTGATTTTTACTTCCATGCCATGTTGTCATGGAAGTAAAAAATATACCGGCACTTCTCCGTGGCAGTAGCTTCCACGAAAGCTTGCACGGACTCTTCCGTGAAAAATGTTTTCATGAAAGTTTTCGCGTTTTGTTCCACGAGAGCTTTCACCAGCGTTTCGACGGCAGCTTGCATGAAACCTTCTATCTCGAGTTATTCCCACAGATGTGTTTGGACGTAAAAACGCGTATTAAGCTTTCTTTCAAGGAAGCTACTTCCATCTGGAAGCTACTTTCATGACCGTTTGGATGGTAGCTCCCATGAAAAATCCCAATAACTTTAGACTAGACGGAAACAGCCTCCCGGCTTCGGATGGTGGTTCCGTCCAATCTACCGTTCAAACTTCCGCACATTTGGCAGAAAAGGGTCTAGATCTTCTTTTCGCGGAAGCGTCCATGGTCGCAGTTTCCATCGACTCCTCCGTGGATCTCGTGGTTATCGTACCACATTTCCATCGCCATCCTTAAGGGTGGGAGGTTTTTCAACCGAAGGTTCCGCAATCCACCATCCTTGGCCTACGTCCATGGAGGAAATATGAGAAATTTCCCGAGCGCACTCCCGTGTTACCAAGCATTAAACACGCAACCACGGCCCGACGCGCACGTCCTTCCACGGCAACTTTCATAGCGGTTGTATTGCATGTATGTACTGCAGCCTAAACCAGCCAAGCGCGGTAGGGCGACGTCGTGCTTGTAGTCCCCGCAGCTATGTATGGTACCTGGGCAAGGGAATAAACATAACGCCTGATGCTCCGAATGAAAAGAGGAAGGCGCCGTATTTGAGCGCAACATATAGGTACTTTCTACAAGGTTATCCTTGGAGGAACGGTGATGCAAGAGGCGGATGATTTTGCATTTTTCACCCCCACGCGTTCGCTCGCATCCTGACGGTAGAGTAGGCACCTATACACTGCAATTCAATTTATTCGGGTGCATCGGAAATGAAAGTACTGCTGTGTAGGGGCGGCCCAGATAAATTATGTCGATGCTGCTTTTGTAGCCTACCTGGTACAACTACTGTTCTGAGCATACAAGTCCACCGAATCTAGAGTAGCTGCGGCGTCCATGTATCCGGCGTAAAATAAGCATTCGATTGCAGCTTCAAACTGCTGTTTGTTGTTGCGCTAAGCACATGTGATGCGCGTACAACAGTCCACCATTTACTACTACTAATATGTTGTGCTGTAACCAGCAAAGAAAAACATGTGCCCCCACACACATCAAGCGTTCTTCTGCAGCAGAATTATCCTGCGCACTGCTGGCGGTGTGTGAGACTAAAAAGCAATAGTGTAGACTACACGTAGAGTGTAGTATAATTAAACACGGCGATGATGTCCGTCGGACTTTTGTTCAGATTTCTGAAGCTCCTCGCCACGGGTTCGCTATGTTCGTCAAGATTGAAGTATTTTTTGTACAAAATTGAAAACCGTCAGCTGTGAGTACAACCGACTGAATATATTTCCAGATGTTTTGGAAAATACGGCGACCGATGGGTAGCCGGCCATGCGCAACAATCTGCTGGTACATTTTGATGTGCGAATTGCTGTTGTGGTACACTCGACGCTGCATGCAGCTGTGTCGGGTGACTTCAGGCGACCGTGTGAGCGAGACTACCCCTCGTGCGGCCGCAACAACTCGAGAGGCGCGAACCCCGACCGCCGCACAACACAGAACGACAGCAGAGGACTGGAAACCCTCCCGCGGCCTGCAACCTATGTTGAACAAAGTGCAGCATCAGCCTTTTTATTTAGCAGCGTGTTGCTTGGGGAAATCAAAAACAAAACACATCGGAACAACAAACCATGCGGCATCGCGCAATGACAAAACAGCAAAGCTGTAACAGACACAACACAAGCAAACGAGGCAGAGACAACTGGGGCAGCAGAGCGATCCACGGGCTTATGTATTTCGTCCTCGGAGGAGCTTGGCCCCGACGAGTATAGAGTCGGCCGAGGTTAGGTTTTGCCCGAGGCCACAATTCTCTAGCAGTCAGTAGTGAACTTACAGGCTGCCGGCTGCTGCGACCTGGCGCGAGCGAGGTCAACCAATAAACACGAGTCGAACCGGATTCCAGCATCAGCACACCCTGAGAGACATACAGACCGACCATGGGTGGCAGACCTCTGTACAGGGGCCTTCAGGTGAGGCCACACGAGGGGGCGGGAGTATTATTGTAATGATTTTCTACACGCTGCACTCTGCTCTCTCTGCCGGCTGCCGCAGAGGTTCGAGGCAGACAGAGTTACTTGCGAGTGGTCATGCAAAAGGTGAACGTTGATAGATCTGACGCATAGACTAATCGAAGAACAAATGCAAGATGCATTTTGTCCACCTCTATCTAAAACGTCAGCTGTTGCACAGAAGGACAGTGACTGTGACCGAACCTGCAACGAAACGCCAGCCTTGACGTTGAATACGATATGGAAAGCACACCAGCAGGAACGGAAGTCATGTGGACCAGCGGCGAAAATATGAAAGGCCCGCCAGCAGGCAACGAAACTTCGAAAGACCCGCCAGCAGGCACGGAATCCTTACCGGCCAGCCGCATTGAAAGAAAGATACTTATTTGAAAGCTTCCGTGAACGATTCCGTGGACGCTTCCGTGAATGAAAATTATTACTTCCACGAAAGCTTCCGTGAAAGCTTCCGTAAAAGCTTCCGTGAAAGCTTCTGTGAAAGCTTCCATAAGAGTTTTTATTTGCAACTTCTACTGAAGCTTTCACGGAAGCTTTCGTGGAAGCTTCCACGGAAGTTACTTTCATAGAATCTTCCTCGAAAGCTTCCACGAAAGCTTCCATGGAAGTTTTCACGAAAGTTTCCAGGGCATGGAAGCGTGGAAGCTTCTATCGCGTCGACGAAAGCTTCCACGCTTCCATGGACGCTTCCACCTTTTCCATGAAAGCTTCCACGGCTTCCATGGAAGCTTCCATGAAAGCCGCGGAAGCTTCCATGGAAGCCGTGCAAGCTCCGATGGAAGCGATGAAAAAAATTCCACCGAAAATGCAGATAGTGCAGGTGGCCCAGCACACGTCGCAACTAACTTGCATATAACATCGTACATCTGTGGCTACTGTTCCTCGGAGCGTGTTGCGACATGGGTCTCCCCCACGTTGCAAAAGCAGCCGAGAGTCCCTTCTGCTATGGGTTTGAAGCTTGCGTGGGGCCGTCTTGCGCACATTCTCCCATGTCTATTTTTCGTGGACGTAAATGGAAAGCTTCCATCGCAGCTTCCGCTACTCCACAGAAGCTTCCAACCACAGTGTACTGTAATAAGAATGGTACCCCAGTGAGGCGGTGGTGTGCCAGAGCAATACTATGGTACGACCGTCTGACTTGTCCATTACAGGATATGGGTGCAATTCATTCCCCAGTCGTGTAAAGCGATTTTGACCGCCTTATATCGGGGTGGACCGCTGTTAGTTTAGATCGTCACAGCACGACGGTTTCAAAAGTTGTACAAGTAGCGAGGGCTGCGTAAATATGCCTAGGCGTTTTAAAGCAATTTTTTCTCTGAGGAGAGCTCTGGCCTACGGGAGATGACATTATAGCCTAACTATATTGCCATCTCCCATAGACTCTGGCACTCCGTTGTCAGCTCCTTCTCTCCTCGTTATCCTCTAGTACACGACGAAGAGACAATAAGCACTCGTCAGACCGCGTGGTGTTCAGAGCCATCCAACGGTAGGGGTGCAGCAGAAAGTTCCTTAGCTCCTAACATGAGGAGCTAGCTCGATAACAACATCACTATCATCACCCGAAGCATGACTTTGAAGGCATTCGTTCGCACAAGACTCGCGCTACGATAGAGGTGCGCAAACTTGTTTCTGAGGTTTCCTCAATTTGGAAGCTTAAGACCTCTCCCAAAAACTTATTTGGAGAAAAATAAAGCCGCTAGACCGGATGAAGAATCCCATGGCCTAGGTACACGACGAGAATCATGCAAAAACTAAGGGGGGCGTATTTTCCGACGATTTTGGGTTAAGGAGCCCCGTCATTCAGAAACCATTTCAGACGAAAAGTGCTACCTCCATCGCAGAACGCGTCACAACCCGGCCAAGCGTCTATGCCCTAGTCCTCAAGATACTTATCCTCGTACAATGATTAGACTAACCGTTAGTTCCTCACTTGAGGAGCTCAACCGGCCAGGCATAACCATTTTTCGGCTCAAAATCTTGCGACCCATACCCCGTGGGATGACTCGTCAGGGCATCCCGGGCTCGGCCTCGCTACGGACACACTATTAATAGTAGTTCTTGAAAGTAGGAGTTACTGTACCAGGCAGCCTCGAAGGATGTCCTCACAGGTTCAAGACCCAAAAAATGCGTTTCAGCAACTGAGTAATGAGCTTCAGCTGATGATGGAGGAGAAGCAAGCATGGATATGCAAGGCACGAGAGAGATGATGACCGAGCTCACAATGGGAAACAACAGCCCGCCGGAGTCCAGCAGGGCTGAGCGCCTCGCTGCTGTAAGGGGGGGGGGGCGAAAGGCTGAACCCGCTGTTGTGCGATAATTTCTGTTGATGCTGCTACCGCTGGAGGCAGAGCCCGAGGAGATACAACAGCAGTCAAGAGAAACGACTTCGTGAGGATGCCTCGCGTAATGTTGGAGTGACCGGACGCAGAGGAGCTGCTGTTCCTGTCGAGGTTGGCCCAGTCAGGGGCCAGCCAGATCAGCAAAGGGGGGGGGTCATACCCCGGCGGTGAGTTGGAGATTGGAAATGATATGCTTCTGTCTAGACAAATTTAGCACACCGTTGTCCCATTATTTAGTGGGGAAAAGCCCGAGCTCACTATCTGGATCAGAGATGCCGGGTGATACGCAAAAGGAGTAGGTTTCCTATCTGCTTTGGTGTCGGATCCACCCTGCAGTACATTTCCGTAGGGAAATTCGATACCAAAAACTCGGTACTCGCCGGCAGAGGATACAACCGCAAAGTGTGCACATACATGCACTGGCATGGAATTTCCTGTCGATAGCTCTCAAGATCAATAGAGCGACAATAGCATTTTGCACCGGTGTACCTCGCCGAGGGAAGCGTGGGACGCTCTCCTTGAGCGGTACGGCCCTCAAACCACGGGGACCAAATCCGACCTCTCCAGCCGCCTTAATAGCTTCAAGATAGTGCCAGGGACCATCGCTCTTGCGGAAAGGGGTAGGATCGAGAATCTAGTGGCTGAAAAGCGTACAGCAGGCAAGGACCCTCGACGACCACATGCTATATACAATCCTCATCGACGCTCTGCCTGCCGAATACGAAGTGGAGGCCAGGAACATTGCATCTCGTCACAGTACCGGCCGCGATGACATCATCAAGGCTGCGCACAAGAGCGGCACCATCGATGTTCTGGAAACAGGAAAAAGGGGTCCAATGCTGGCCATGCCAGCCATGCCATGTTCGCCTCCGGCGGCGCGGCTGTGGCCGCAGAAAAGGCGCCGGCGGCGGCGCCCACGGGGAAGATGGAGGCCGCGGCAGGCGAAAAGGTGGACGTCCTGGACAGCAAGGACGAGGCGGTAAAAACACCAACGAAGTCAGAGGTGGCCCGGCCGCGGCTGCCGGCGGCAATGGCAGCACCACCAAAGCCGCCGAAGGTATTGCCTTCGAGTTTAGATGATATACGGATTTGGCAAGAAGGGTCATTGAAGGATTGACTGTACGGAGGAGCTATGCAGCCGATGCCACGGACGGGGGTACGCTGCTGATGTCTGCCCCTCGTCGAAAGAGGAATCTGTGCTGGCGGCGTCGAACGACGATGATGATGACGACGCGGTCGAGGCTTCAGATTTCAAGGCTGGAGAGGCAAGTGAGTGCAGTGATGCATTGGGTAGAAAGGGGGAAGGGGAGTCGACTTGGTAGGTAGGAGATGAGGCCTGGCTCTGCGAGCGTGGAGCGTCTACTCACATGACGCCTTCGGCAGATTGCATGATTAACTGCACACAGAACGCACTTTGAGGTTCACCCCCTCTCTTGAACCTAGTCCAACGCCAGGGGTCGCGGGGAGGTCCAAGGCCGACGATGAGAGCACGTCAGATCGAGGTGGGGCGGGGGTGGTGGACGAGAAGAACGGTGGTCTGGGTCGTCTGAACGACCTCGACGTGACGTGGGGGGTTGATCTGCACTGTTTTGGCCGGAGCGCTCACAGGAGACACCTGAGGCAGGCGATGAGGGCGACAGAGCAGCCGAGACGATGAATTCGTCTCAAGGAAGCGCGGTGGACGCCTCCTCGGTCCCGGCAGGGAGAGCCGAAACAGTCGAGACGTTGGACTTGTATCAAGGGGGCGCGGTGGACGCGTCCTTGGTTCCAGCAGCGACGGCCGAAAGCGACTCGGGCGTATCAACAGCCTCCGGCACCGACCAAGGGAACGGCCATGATCCCCCCGCGGTTCTGTCGGGGAGAGCAGCTCACGAGCTCAGCTGCTGGGGACGACTACTCCCAACAGTTAGGAGCCGGACACGAGGTCAAAGCCAACGCCTGCAGGATGAATCTATTCAGCGTCAACGTGCGATCGAGGACGCGAAGTCTGCTACGGTGCAACAGTGGACTGAGTTTCAGAGTACACTGGAGAGTACATCCTGAACGGCGGAGGACGCAATGGCCATGATGGCTGGAGGACCTGCTGTTGAAGAAGAGAACAGAGGGTTAATCGTGTGCATGCCGAGTGGTTTCCCAGAAGATGCAGAACCGCCCCCACAGTCCGTATATAGAGCGTTCAAAGTACAAAACGGCGTGGCGTGAGGCCATGAAGAGTGAATTGGACGGTCTCAAAACGACCGGAAGATACGAAACCGCGACACCGCCGCGAGAGCGGAAACCTGTCGGTGCGAAGTGGGTGTTCTCCTTCAAGGCTGACAAAGATGGCCTGATAGTGAAGACGAAAGCGAGACTTGTGGCCAAGGGCTGTAGCCAGGTGCAAGACGTCTTTTACTTCCAAACGTTTGCACCAACTCCATCGTAAGCGTCAATTAAAATTAAGGCGGTCGTTGCAAATGAGCACGGTCTGAAGGTTTTAAATTTAGATGTTCACAAAAAAAAATTCGCGCGAACCTCGACGCCGAGATATGCATGAAACTACCCGATGGGTGTGGTGACATGTCAGGGAATTCTGTTCGCCTCGACAGATCATTATACGGTCTTTAAAACAGAGCGGACGGCACTGGGCCGGATTACTGGTGGAGAACGTGGTAGAACACGGTATGCAGCAGTGTAGCACTGATCCTTTGTTAGAAATGTAGTGGTGCCTGACCGATGACGGTCTTCAGAGGCTAACACAGAGTCGTGGCGAGACGAGCTCGAGCCTGACTGATGATGGTTTAGACGATGGCGGATCGCTTCAAATGGGCTCTCGTTGGGCCAACAAAAACTTATGTCACTATGAACTGTCCAAGTCCAGATGAAGACGTGAAGAGTGAACTCGATGTGCAAGTACTCGTGTCTCTTCCTTTGTACTCTACCAAATTATCTCGTATGGTGGTATCCACTGCATACGATACCCAGGTCAATCTTACGCACGTGACGTAGTAAACACTTCGATCTTAGGCACGTGACCTAGTCAACGATTTGATCTTACGCACGTGACCCATCAACGCGTTATCACTTGGTGGAACGCAGTGCCATATATGTGTCCTCTTCCATACCAAAGAAAACAACTTCTATCACATGGTTCGACAGCTTACCCAGTACTCTGCATACAAATATTTGACTATGTAATGAACATCTACCTACATACGATGGATTCCTTGTGAATCATCGTACTCTTTAACACTCCTCCTCAGATGAAATTGCCATATCAAATATGTTAGGCCATAATCACCCTTGTAGCAGACTGGTTTAAACCGTAGTTTGGCAAAAATACCTTGTCAGAGTGTGTTGTCTTTCTCTGCTCGGCTTTACTATACTTTCCTTGTCTAAGGCGTTATTTGCAGAAACAAGAGCGTGTTAGAGTGTGCTCCTATTTCTGCTCAGCCTGCGTATGCTATGTTTTAGATATTCCCAAGATCATTTCACCGCCCCCCCCCGTTGGCCGGTAGGTTCTCTCTATCGATATGGTGTAACTCAGCTCTCACATCCTCAAATAAACTCGATCTAGCTGTACTCCGTACGCTGCACGACGAGCCACACGGAGCGGCAGAACCTTTTGCTCTACTCAAAAACTCAATTTCGTATAACCAAATTGCTCTCCTCAAAAAACTGACGATTAAAATTTGTACCCTGAAATCAATGCATAACTATCCTCAATCTGAAAAAAGAAAACGCATGAAATATTCATGAGAAATCCCGGTGATAGCAAAAAGCCGTGTAGTCAAGCATCTTTGTCAAGACGTCTGCAAGCTGATCATCCGACTCGACATGAGAAGTAACAAAATCCCCCTTTAAAATAAGCTCCCGCAAAACGTGGTGTCGTACATTAATGTGCTTCGAGTTCGACGTGTACACTGGGTTTTGCGCCAGGTTCTTCGCCCCCTCGTTATCCTCTAAAACCGTAATGCACGACGTACCAAACCCCAAAAAAACAAAATTCCATACATACCGCTCCAAGTTACTTATCGGAGTAGTCTTCGACGCCTTGCAGTTGGCGATCTCCGCCTCTGCCTCTTCTCTGTAGTTTTCTTCAAAGAAAAGAAACCTGTCGTACAAGCGTGTTCGCCGTTCTTGTCCCGTTGCTATACTGTCGTCGGAAATATCCCCGGTGTGAACCTCCTCGCGTTACTGGTTGTCGGACATGGTGTAGATGTTGATATAGTAATGTGTGATGATGACGTGTGGCTTCGTCCAAATGGCTCCTCCTGATCTCGGTCCATCTTGCTGTCGAATTCCTGTATTTGTTAAAAATAGGCATGTTGTCGTCACAACTTGGTATCCGTTCAGGTCGATCTTGGATTATTTCCCTTTTTTCTTTGTCGTTTCTTGGCGTGTACTCGTTGTCATTTTCATTGTGGAATCTCTTCCTTTGGGTCGATCTTGAGTTGCTCGTTTCCTCCTTAGATCTCATTTCTTGTGGTGTATGCCGCGATAAGGTTCAGTAGGTGCCGATGCGTGTTATTCGGTTTAGGAACTTAGCCCCTACGTCTGCCAGTTGTTTCTGTGTTGCCACGTGGGGGATGGTGATTTTGCCGTCCTTGATTAGCTCCTTCAAGTAAAAGAAGCGCAGAGCGATGTGTTTCGTGCGAGAGCTGTAGGTGCTGTTTCCTGCTATGTGTAGGGCTCCGGTGTTATCGGCAAAGAGCGGTACACATTCAAACAGCTTTCAAAATCCCAGCTCGGCCATCATGTTGGATAGGTACACCGCCTCCTTGCTTGCGTGTGCCATTGAGATGAGTTTCGCCTCAAGAGTCGACTGCGCCGTCACGTTCTGCAGCGCAGTCTTGAAGCTCAGTGGTCCTTCAGCCAGCATGAACAAGTAGCCGGAGGTTGACTTGCCGTTGTCAGGGTTGTTTCCCAGCTCGCATCGCAATACCCCATCACTTACGAAACAGCCTGTATTGTACGTGATTGCAGGGCCCATATCTCCCTTTAGGTAGCGGAGAAGATGCTTTGCTGCTGTCATGTGTAGTTTGAATGGTTTGCTCATGGCGCGGGCCAGTTGGTTGACGGCGTAGGTGATATCGTAGCGCGTGCATTGGCTCAGGTACATCAGAGACCCCGTGATGGCCTGGTAACGTTGGATGCCCGTAGAGTCTAGCAGCATCGTGTCAGGTTGCTTGAGGGATAACTCCGGTCCTGCTCCCGTCGTGTGCACTGGGTTGCATTCTGCCATGCCAAATCGCGCCAGGACTGTCGTGGCGTAATGCTCTTGGCTAATGGTCCGAGTCTTAGCCTCCCTGTCTATGGTGATTTGTATGCCTAGCACCATCCAGACGTCCCCCATGTTGGTCATGACGAATCGGTTCATCAGCTGGATTTTAAGGTCCTTCAGTAGCGGCGTGTTTCCTCCAAGAAGAAGGAGGTCGTCTACGTACATGGTCAGAACGCTGAGGTTGTCGTTTGAGCCGAAGAAGTAGACACATGGATCAGACGCAGTCGCTGTGAACCTGATATCCCTCAGTGAATCGTCGATGGTGTTGAACCAGTTGCGAGGGCTTTGACGAAGTCCGTATAGGCTCTTCTTGAGTTTCATCACGTTGGGACGTCCAGTTGTAACTTCAAGCGATTCGTAGCCTGGAGGAGTCTTCACGTACACCTCCTTCTGTACTTCGGCGTTTAGAAACGCCGTCTGTACATCAAGCTGGAATACTTTCCAGTCCTCGCCCGCAGCTATGGCAAGTGCCATGCGAATGCTCTGGATGCGGCATACTGGTGCATATGTGCAGCCACAGTCGATTCCCGGTACTTGTCCCCAGCCCTGAACCACAACTCTACCTTTCAGCGTGTGATCGGCTTTGACCTTAAAGACCCATTTGGTCCCGACCACCTTTTGCTCCGGTGGTACTGAGTCTGGAGATACCAGGTCGAAGATTGCGTGTTTCTGGAGGCTGTCCATCTCCTTGTTTTTGTCTTCTCTCCACTTGGCCGTCTGAGGCGATTCCATCGCCTCCTTGAACGTGTTCGGGATCGTAATGACCTCCCCATCCGAACTGTGCTCAGACTGGGTTTCCAGTATCTAGGGCGTAGTCAAGGTATACTTCCATCCTGTGCCTTTGTGCCCCATCTGACCTGTGTTCTGTCTCACCTACCAGCGCGTATTCCATCGTGCTTTCTTCTCGTGCGCTACCTCTGCGTCATTTACCATTGGGCTAGTGAGCAATCCCAGGTTACGCAGTTCTCGCTGCTGGTGAAGGTATAGTCCTTTGCGTGAGACCGGAGTTACGGCACCATTTGCGCGTGTGCCCAACCATGTTGCGCCTCCGAGTTCGTGGTATGTCGGCCATGCTCCTGTCCGGATCGTTTCGAGCGTCTCGTCACTGCCGGCGCCTTCGGCGACCGGCTCCTCCTCGCCAGCTGATGTTGAGTAGTCCAAATTTTTACTCGTGAGCTTCGACACTTTCTTCAGGAGGCTGTCTATCTCTTCGCTGTACGTGATACAGATGTCTTGGGTGTTTTCTCCCAGCGAGCTGTCTTCGTGAGTACTGATGGCGTCGCCAGTGGTGTTGCCCCCTGTGGAATCAGCCAGTGTCGATGCTGGGGTCTCGATGAAGGCGACGTTGCGGCTCTCTGTCACTCGCGCCGTCTTGTTTCTAAATATCTGGTATGTTGTGCTGTTCAAGCTGTACCCACAGAGTACCCCTTCGCAGGTCTTGTCCTCGAGTTTGGGCAGCAGCAGCTGCAGCAACAGCAGCAGCAGCAGTGCTAAGAAACGATTATGTCTCCCAGGTGCGACCAAGCCTGCATGTTCTACCGGATGCTTGTTGCCGTCCGTGTCGATGATTTTTCCCGAAATCGTACCGGTCGCTGTTCCCGGTAGAACGTGTCGCCCTGCGGTCAGTATCTTGTGGGGTTTCTCAAGTGGCTTGTAGTTTAGCAGCTTGTGCTTCAGACTCGGGTGAAGTACATCATCAAAGTAGTGCCCGGATGTTCCACTATCCATCAGCATGGTCAACGTTTTCGGAGCAAGTCTGGGTGTGTCAGCACTAGTCTCCCTTCTCTCGGTTGGTCGCGCAGTTTCCTGAAACTTTGCTGATGGGGTCCACCCAGCCGTCACGAAGGCATACCCAACGTCGTCTTCTTCCGTCGCCGCCGACTCAGTCGCTGTGTGAGCACTTTGTGCTTCTCCCTGTGGTTGGTTCTCCGTATTGTGCTTCTCTTTTTGAGCGTTGCACTCGGCATCGCTGTGTGTCGTAGAGTTGTGTAGCGAGCACCATTTTGGTGTATCAGATCGCTTCTTCTTGCTGTTTGTGCAGTCTCGCTGCATGTGTCCGAATTCTTGGCAGTTGTAGCATCGTAACTTCCGTGATCCTTTGGTGGTTGTCATTGCCGCTCCTCTGCCGGCTAGCTTGTTTACATGTCCTGGTCTCGAGAGTCGGTCGATGTACAAGTTTCTCATCATTGATTGAATCTCGTTAATGCCAAAATTTGGGCTGTGAAAGCTCGTCATCTTTACGAACTCATAGTCGTCGGTCAGGCCTTGCAATAGAATGTCTTCAAACCTCTCGTCCGAGATTTCTTCTCCCATTTCATGCAGCCGCCCTCGAATCTCCAATAGCTTGATGGTATAGTCATCAGGATCTTGCCCTTCCTCCATCCGGAAGCTCACAAGCTTCTCGTAGCAGGCTCGCCGTGTTTCCTTGCTGTTGCTGTTGTACTTGGTATACAAAGCGTTCCACGCCTTCTGTCCGTGTCCCAGACCCCCCGCCGAAGTCCTGTCTTCATATGGTCGAACTAGTGTAGCTGCAGGGCCGTGAGTGACGAGGTAGAGTACGGAGAAGAGAGTCTCGCACGCTCGCTTCCAGCGTTGAATTTCCACCAGATTCGTCGGAGTGTCCGGGGTGTCACTATCTGTGACTGCTGGTACCGGTTCAATCGATCCGTTCAGAACATCAAACACGTCTTTGTTTGACATAGACAAGATTACGCGGGTCTTTGAGCTCCATTCGCGATAGTTCTCCGGTTTGGTCCCATCAAATCTGGGAATATTTCTTATGGTCATTGTCACGACGTTACCGGGCTCCTCCATGACTGCTCTAAGTGCGTTGCTTGTGCTGGCTCTGTACTGTCGTGTTTATTCTCGCGCTTGTAGCTCGATCCTGTCCGTGGGACGCCTGAGGCGTGCCGACCCGCTCGCCGGGCTTTCCTCTTCCCCTTTTTCTTTCAGCTCGATCTCGTACGCAGATCGCCTGAAGCGTGCCGGTATGTCCACCGGGCTTCCTTTTTTCTTCAGCTCGTTCTTGTACGCAGATCGCTTGAAGCGTGCCGGTCTGTCCACCGGGCTTCCTTTTCTCGTTCAGCTCGATCTTGTACGCAGATCGCCTGAAGCGTGCCGGTCCGTCCGCCAGGCTTCCTATTCTCGTTCAGCTCGATCCTGTACGCAGATCGTCTGAAGCGTGCCGGTCCGTCCGCCGGGTTTCCTTTTCTCTTTCAGCTCGATCCTGTACGCAGATCGCCTGAAGCTTGCCGGTCTGTCCGCCGGGCTCCCTTTTTCTTCGTGCACGTTGTTCCAGTGCCGTTCGACTCGACTCACGTTTGGTTCCAAGTTTCTTGCGTAGTGTTCCAGCAAAATCACCAGTCTTGTGCTCCACCGCAAGGGATGTTGATCCGCTGTGTGTTACACGCTAACGAGGCTCATAACCTGTTAGAAATGTAGTGGTGCCTGACCGATGACGGTCTTCAGAGGCTAACACAGAGTCGTGGCGAGACGAGCTTGAGCCTGACTGATGATGGTTTAGACGATGGCGGATCGCTTCAAATGGGCTCTCGTTGGGCCAACAAAAACTTACGTCACTATGACCTGTCCAAGTCCAGATGCAGATGTGAAGAGTGAACTCGATGTGCAAGTACTCGTGTCTCTTCCTTTGTACTCTACCAAATTATCTCGTATGGTGGTATCCACTACATACGATACCCAGGTCAATCTTACGCACGTGACGTAGTAAACACTTCGATCTTAGGCACGTGACCTAGTCAACGATTTGATCTTACGCACGTGACCCATCAACGCGTTATCACTTGGTGGAACGCAGTACCATATATGTGTCCTCTTCCATACCAAAGAAAACAACTTCTATCACATGGTTCGACAGCTTACCCAGTACTCTGCATACACATATTTGACTATGTAATGAACATCTACCTACATACGATGGATTCCTTGTGAATCGTACTCTTTAACATCCTTGTGTTTTTCGCATGATTGTGGATGGCAAGGTAGAGCTGATTATGGCGGTTCATGTAGATGGCACAGTGATTGCAGGATCGGACGAGGCATGCAAAGACTTCCATGCCGCGTTAAATACTAAATTTCCCACGAATAACCTCGGCGAATTAACTTGGTATTCTGGTTGTGCGTTCAAGCGTAACTGGGAACTGGGCACGTTAGAGATCAAGCAGAAGGCTTTCGTTGAAAGCACGTGGAATCGTGGTGGAGTGAATTTGTCCTTTGACATCCCCGCAGTCCCTGGCGTTGAACTATTAACAGGTCCAAGAGAGGAGGGGGAACCAAAGGGAGACTGGCCGTACAGGGGGAGGCTGTGGGCAGTCTAATGTGTCTGCCGACCATGACGCGGCCAGATATCTCGAACGCGGTGCATGCTGTGGCGCGCCATTGTCACAACCCCACCGACAGACACTGGAAAGCAGTTCTGAAGATCTTGGCATACCTCCACGGCACAAGGGCTGTGGGATTAACGTTTGTGAGGGGTTCGGGATTGGATTTCACCGCAACGCCGACTACGCCGATAAATTTAACGACAGGCGCTCGGTGTCGAGGACGGTAATTACCTTGGGAGCTGCTGCCGTCAGTTGGGCATGTAGCACGCAGAGGTGTGTTACGTTGTCTACAGCAAAAGCAGAACATGTACTTGTAGCCCTGGGTGAAGGGGTGAAGGAGGCTCTGTTTACGGGCGAAGTCGTCTCCTTTATTTGTCCAGAGCTTGACGGATCGTGTGTCCGAGTCTTTGAAGATAATCAGGGGGGCATAGCACTTGCCGAGAACCCTCTCAGTCCGGCGCAGAGCAAGCACATAGACGTGCGTTTTCATTTCGCCCGAGAGCTACTTCGTGCCAAGAAGATTGACATTCAATTTGTAGCTTCGGAAGAGCAGCACGCGGATATTTTGACGAAAGATCTTGCTGCGAACCCATTTCAAATCTCACCGTAGGTTTTTGTTGAACCTATCGTTGGAGGATAAGCAAGGGGTGTGAGCTAGAACGACCCGTTACTCGATGAGTACCATGTTTAAGGCATGCGAGGAATAATTTGTCAGGCCGCCACCCCACGCTACGTTAAGAGGCATGGGTGAGTAGGGCGTTACTTGGCATGTTAGTTTCTGGCCATGGTCATCGTTTGAATGCGGTCATTGTTACAATCGCAATGGTTTGGATTATGTAAGTTATACCTAGGGATTTGTCCCGGTGGCCAGTTTTCCTCCTGCGGGACTGCCGCTGGCTGTTTTTGTCCCGGCTTATTATATTTGATGCTCATTCGGCCTCGTCACTGCTGCCAGGAAGGAGGGTGTTAGTTTGGGTCGTCACAGCATGACGGTTACAAAAGCTGTAGAGGGCTGCGTATATAGTCGTAGGCGTTTCTACGCAATTTTGCTTTTGGGGGGAGAGCTCTGGCACTCCGCTCTCTGCTCCTTCTCTCCTCCCTGTCCTCTAATACAACAAAATATAAAAGCACTCGTCAGACCGCGTGACGGTCAGGGCATCCGGGCTCGGATTCTACGAACAACCGCCTTATTCAGACAACCGTATTCGATAACCCCTACTGTACCTACTGTACGATCTATGGACGCTTCCACTCGCTACCTCCACGGAAGATTCCGTTACTTTCGTGGAAAGGTTTAACTGCTTTCACAGGAGCTTTTCGTGGAAGTGTGTGGGCGTCAGTGGAATCTGTCATAAGAGCTTCAGTGGATAAAGTGCGAGCTTCCATTTGAAGGGAGTGTTTGTGGAAACTTCCACTACTTCATGGAACCCAGTTATACTTCCCAGGGCGTACAATGGAAGGTTCCTCCCAATGAAGCTTTCCCTGCTTCCACCAGCTATCTACAATGAATCTGGAAGCTTTGAGCTGTCACTGCCTCTACAAAAACTTCCACGCATTAGACTACTCATTTAAGCGTATTCCGTCTACTCTCATGGGAGTAGTGGATGCAGCGAAAGCTTCTGCGGTACCTGATAGTATGTCAAGCTTCCAGCTTCCGTGGGAGTGGGAGCTTCATTTCCGTGAAAGTACATTTAAGCTTCGATAAAATGTAAAAGGGTAGCTTCCATGTGCGACCTATTGATAGGGGAAAAACCAAGCGCCGGGGGAACTGGAGTCTTCCCACACTCTAACAAAGAAAATAGTTGTTAGGGGTTTGTATCGACATGGTTGTTACTAGCGTTATGTGCTGTAAAGCATACACGCGTGGGAAGGGCATGGGATAGTGTCAACCCCTACAGGAGCCCGTGTGTAGCGATCAACAATTCGACGACATTGCGACATTTCCTCAAGCGTCTAGACCAGTGCCTGCCGTCAGCGCGCAGCAGTACGAGCAGGGTCATGCCGCGCCCAGTCCCGTTCGAGTCTTTGTATTGTTGTCGTTCGGACACCAAGCTTTGTCATCAACAACTATCAATGGCCGATCCCGTAATCGTCAATATTATATTTTACTCCGGAGTATTTTACTTTGCTTTTTCTCCCGCGGATGGGGGAAACAAAGCTGAATTAAGCTCACCACACCTCCACACGTAAGTTCGTACATGTGTGCCAGTTTAACTCCATTGTAATCGCATTCCAGCGTTAGCTGGGGTATCCTTCAGTTCCCGTGGTAGCGACAGCGAAAGGTGTCCCTGACCGGCGGTCACCGTTACTTACGCCAGCAGTCACCGTTACTACTCCAGCAGCGCAAGATGCCGCTGTATACGGGTGCGTCGAATGTGTCGACTAGACCCGATCCCTGGGGATCAGGTGCAGTGGAGACAGCCACCCGGAACGTCCGTCATCATTCCGGGTAGCGTGGAACTTGCGCAAGCTCAACGCACCAACAAAAGGTGCAGTGGAGACAGCCACCCGGAACGTCCGTCATCATTCCGGGTAGCGTGGAACTTGCGCAAGCTCAACGCACCAACAAACCCCCCGGCCACGAGAAAACTGCCTCCCGCCGAACTTAGTCCAGGTACGGTCCACCCTACCCATTCGAGCGTTGGTCCTCGGACACTTTTCGTCGTCTATGTTTCCCTCTCAAGTCTCAAAGCACTTAAAGCTCGGTAAAAAAACTCTCGCACTATTGTGGTCTCGATACCAAGCAGCGTGGGATCCCCCAACACAGCAGCGCGCGTTGGTTTGCGTGGCTGATGCCGCTTTCGTCGTGTAAATTTCGTCACGTTTCCGCTTTGAAGCCCCACAGGGGCTGCTATGGCAGAGCCTATTGCCCTACACTGTTTGCTTCCCCAGCACCCAACAAGAGACGCGCAGAAGCAGCCATGTCATACCCAATAAAAACCTCTAAGGCCGCGTTGCTCCGTACGGACGACGCCGCAATCATCAGATCGCTCGTCACCTTTCCTCTCTCAAACGTCCCGGAAAAGTTACAAACCAAGGCAGCCTTGTGCCCTACCCCTCGTTCGCTTCCTCCGCACCCAACGAGGGGCGCAGGAGGTAGCAGGTCATCCCATTTCAGAACCTCAACCTCGCCCCTCCAGTCCTCCCTCTCCCCTTTTCAATCGCCATCCCCTTTGCATGTGTCCACGTGGGGCACAGGCAACTCGTTCGCCCTTGCGCTCCGACACTCGACACTGCCGCTTGACAACACAAACCAACCAACCTTCAGCCTTCATCAACGCACGCACACAAAAAGGCTGCCGCCGCGAATAGCGATAAAAGTGAAGGTGTCTCATCTCTCGTCCACACAAAGAGGCCCATGCTGTGGAGCTGCAATCGAGCTTGAATGCAAGCCATTTTCATCTCTCGTCCTCAAAAGAGACCCATCCCGCGATCTTACCGCAAACGAGCACGCGCTCGTACGTTCGCGCGCGGGCGAGGGGCAGAGGCATGCCAATCGGATTATGCGATCAGCAGGCCACGTGGCGCGTGGAGCTAGGCTCTGCGCGAGTTTCGCCGCGACAGTTACTTCTCCTCTCAGCCGTTTCCAGCTCTATTAATAGTCCATAAGCAGCCCAGCGATAGCGCAAACGAGTGCGCGGGAGGAGGCGGCGGACGAGGACACGCGAATCGTGTTCAGCGATCAGCAGGTCAGGTGTTCACGCCCGCGAAGCGGATGCGTCGAGGATGAGCGTTAGACCCGCCGTGATTTTCGTGATGGTGCCCCTTCGAAGTTTGCAGTGCCGCCCCCGATTCCTTTAAGAACCTTCGAACCCTCTCTACTGTACAAAACGAAAACGACTTCGATTGTGAAACGGTCGCGCGGGCAAAAGGCATGGAAATACCGCCCACCTCCCTAAGGAGATAACCCCCCACTGAAACACTGACCAATGACCAATAACCAATTACCAAAAATCAATGACCAACGGCCGACCGAGCGATTACCTACTACGCAAAAATACGTAGCAACAGGCACAAACCCCCAACAATAAGCAATGACCGGCTAGAGCGAGAGGCTCAAGGTAGGGCAGCGGATGCCCCCCTTTCGTGCGACGATGGCGCTGGCGACCTCCTTCCTCTAGGCAGCCCGCTCGAGGAACGAAAATACAGAAACACCGCCTCCCTCCGAACAAGAGAAACCCCCCACCGGCCACTTGACCAACGACAAAATACCATCGACCAATGGCCGACTAGAGGGAGGGGTTACCTTTCATTCCCATGATGGGTGGCGGAGGTCGTCCTATTGCGCGACGACCGCGTTGGCGACCTCCTCCAGGCATCCCGCTCGAGGCAAGTACAAAACTCGGCGCCAAGTGGGGATCAGCGCTCGGGCAAACCTCGGTACCTGCATGGTTTGGCAGGGGGGGCGGGGGGACGGGATGGGGGGGGGGGGAGATGGGGGGGGGGGGGGGGGGGGGGGAGGCGGGCACTCATTTATTCGCTTGCCTTGGCCATTTTGAACAAACACCACGCATTGTTTTGGAGACGAAGCACTGTTCCTCCTCTACATAGAGGTATGTCCAAAAATTGGCCGCTCATTACGTGTTTTCAACACACTTCGCGAAACATAAAAAACATTGCTGCCTAGTACATCATATTATGACCTTCCTGTTAGGCCGTCTGTGGCCACCAGCTATCTCCTAGGATAATAATCGCTCTCTCGCCGCTATCTAGGGGCGGGCGATATCGAATCGATGGCGCGTAAGCACTTTCAAGGTTGGGAGGTGACAGGAGCAGCGAAGTGAACCGAAATGGAGCGAAGTGAAGCGAACACAAACATTGAGTCGATGGCGCGCGTAAAATAACTCGCCGCGCAAAACGTTGTACTGGTTTTATCTTTTCTGGGACGAGTTTTCCTTGAGCAACCCGGCCGAGACACGGAAGTCAACACCTACGGCTAGCCCCGTGGCCAGTTCGAACAGAGCACACCCCTGTTAAAGAAGCCGGTCGCCCCGGTGGCGTATCAGGTTATCCTCGAGCTTGGTACAGGCCAGTTGCGTGTGTTCGAGTCCCCCCCGAGCGCATACTCGCATAAATTCATAGGGACTTTTTCTTGTGCACAAACCGACTTGCGGAAAGCTCGAGAGCGTGAGTTAGCAACACTCGATGAAAAATCGACGGGCAGTGGGATTGCTGAGCCCTATGCGCGATAAAAATTGAAGGCAAGAACCGCGGGGAAGAAGGGGCGACACCTGTGACCAAAAAGGCTTTTGTCTAGAAGCTGGAAAGTAGAAGTGGGAAAAACAAAAAAACAAAAAAATCCCACCAGCCCGACAATAAATACAAGTTCGATATGAAAAACGATAAATATAAGCTCGATACGGAATTGACACCATGCGGTATTGCTATCATAAAACCCCTAGACTCGTTGCTCGTCATATCCCCATGCGGATAGACCAAAGGATTAAAATATCCATCGCTTGACCCGGGGATGTTGCTTTACCATCCCCCCTCCCTAAGATCTCGGGGTTTCGCACATTTTTCAAGCGTTGTTCACATCGAGCTGTCTTTTATTGTCGGACAGATACGCATTTCAGGGTACACAGCTCCCTGGTCAACATTATGACCTGCATGGCCTACTGACCACGTTGCCGGACGAGAGCCGGACGGTCCGAATGATCTATTGGTGGTACATGGTACTGATGGCACAGGCTTGCTGGGATGACCGCGTACCGCACAGATCCTGCACGACACATCGCAATGAAAGATACATACGTACAGATCTACAGTAGATTATCTAGATAATTGCGATCTGTCCGAATGTGTGGAGACTTTACAAGCAACATATTTTTCGAGACGCGCACAATATGCGACAGAGGTAGCACTTTTCGGCCTTTCTTTATGTTTCTGAATGACGAGGCTCCTCAACGGGATGTCATTTTTGTTTCGCAGTTTGAACGTTCAGATTTACTCAAAATCGGTTTTGCGGTGAGGGGTAGAGCACCTCAAGTGAATTAACATCTCGGGAAAAAGTATGTGTCACACCTACCATAGCTTGCATTTCGAGCGCGGTGTGGCCGTAGGGAGACAACCCAGCTGAAATCCTACAAAGCTGCAAAACGCACGCAGGCAGCACGACCGTTTTCATTTCCGTTATTATAACCGTGGGTGACACCCATGCAGCGAGACCATGCCTCGTCGTTGTACTGCTTCCCGGTCTCGCTACAGAACGACACTTGGCGCATGCCATCATGGTGGTTGACGCCTGCACTAAGATACGTTGGACGCGAGGTAGCTTGGGGAGCTCTGCAGGAAATGGGGTTTGTAGTAACAGGGTATTGGGATGTCAGGATGTATACGATGAGTACCGTGTCCCGAGGATTCAGTATGAGGCTTCCCCTCCGTGCGAAGCATGTTGATGGGCTACTCTGAGTCAAGGCCCTTCCAAGCCTCCGGACCTCTCCTCCGCTCCGCTGTGCAAGTCCTGGTCAACGCTTTAGGGTCTAAGCAACACACCAATACTCCTCTGATTTCCGTGTTCCCGCTTCGAGGCCACTCGGGATACGCATCCAGCGTGAAAGGTGCGTATGCACGCGGGCGACATGCCTGGCCTTATTGCTCGCCGCAAACGAAACATTGTGCACAAGAGCCTCGCTGCAACTCTAGCAATAACTATACCGGGTACACACACGTACCGTGGGGGTGGTCGTCGACATCAACACGTTCCGGGCACACAACTCAAGCATTCCGTTCGGTGCAAACAGCGAAGTAAGGGACCGTGCGACCACAGGACACAACAGCGAAACCAACGAGAAGAAAGCATCACGAAAGCTTACGCGATTAATACGACGCTACCCTATCTCCGCAATCCTGGGCGAATCCAACACACCAACGCACCTCCTCCCCCCCATCCTCCCAACCCCCTCTCCCAATTCCCAATCCATTCCCCCGGTTCCACCCCTCCACTCTCTCCCCCCTCCCACCCCCCCCACTCATTCCCACCCCCGCACTCACTCCTACCCCCCGAGGATACTTCCTCCCCTCCCCTCGCCCCAAGCGCACCTGCGAGCGGAAGAGTTTAAACTCCTCCTTATCGGGCTTGAGGGCATCGTGCATAGACACCAGGAACAGCTGGGCGTTCACTAGTCCGAGACTGTAAATAACCTGCTCACCAAAAAAAAAACGTGAACACGCGATGGTGAAAACAAACGAAACAAGTGTGAAGAAGGTATCCAAGAAACGCACGGACAGAGCGCTGCACAGAGCGTTGCGCAGACCACTGCACATCCAGAACAGAGCGCTCCAAGGACCACCGCACACCGCACATACAAAATAGATCGCTGCCTAAGAGCGGCGCACAGCGAGCTACACAGAGCGCTGCACAGAGCGCTGCACAGCGCACGGTAAGAGCACGGCACGCACACAGCACTGCATACGCTTGCAAGCGCTGCATGCGTGGCACAGAGCGCTCAACAGCGCACGGTATAAGCTCGGCACACCGCACTGCATACGCTTGCAAGCGCTGCACGCGCGGCACAGAGCACAGCACGCGTTGCACAGAGCACTGTACAGAGCGTTGCACACGCCGCAAGCGCTGCACAAAGCGCTGCGTAGAGCACTGTTTGCACGAAACGATTCAAACTGCACGCCGGGTACAGACCACGGCACATATCGCTGCACCTAACGCTGCGCCTAACACGACACAGAACACATACCGTGCTACCGCACACAGAACGGTGCGTAGGTCGCCCCTCAGAGCACTACACGGGCAACGAGCTCCGCACAGAGCACTGCACGCCGGTGCGCGTCGCTGCACGAGAGTGCCATGCAGATTGTTGCACAGAGCGCGTAATACAGAGCGCTGCACGGAGAGCTTCGTAGAGCGCTGCTCAGAACGCTGCACAGAACGCTGCACGCAGTGCTGCACAGAGCGCTGAACAGAGCGCTGAACAGAGCGCTGGACACACCGCATGCCATGTGCAAGAGTGCCAAAGGAGGCGCTGTACGCGCAGCACAGAGCGCTACACTGGCCGCTGCCCATAGCGCTGCACAGAGCACTGCGCCCGCTGCAACCCTGCATGTTTGTGTTCTATGTTACGATGAAAAAAAGAGGGTATAACGGCAGCCGTCGACGCATAGTCAACTAACATCGCCTTGTCGTTCAACTTCCACTTTAGGTTTCGCTTCGACGAAGGCCGCGCGGTGGAGAGCACGATAACTACGCCGGGACAGCATTTTTGGGCTTGTTCTCGAAACTAAACACGAAATAGTTACAAGGCCCGCGGTGTTGATGCACCCAACCGCGGTATGTAGGGCTAGCGCATGGAAATGTTGGTCCCGTTGGTTTAACGAATGTCTTCCACGCCATGTTTCGGGTGATGGATGATGATGATGATGAGCCCCTCATGTTAGGAGCTCAGAAATTTCTTAGAATCTGCTGCATCCCTACCGCGCGATGACTCCATAGATACGCTTCGTAGTACGCTACGTGCTGTAAATGCTTTAGTTGACGGGAAACGCCAGGCACAAACACTAGTCACATGGTGCTACCTCTATGATAAGTTATCTTTCATCCACGCCCCCAAGGGGGCTAACTCGCTATTCTAACAGATGACAGATTACAGAACACAGATTACAGAACACAGATTACAGAACAAACAGCAACGATAGCGATCTAATCAAGCGTCTAGGTAAAGCTTGAGGCAAAAAGTCAGAGCATCGTCATGCCTCATGCTTGCTTGCATCACAGCTTCCTGCGTAGCGGTTCGAACACATTTTCTGGACCAGCAGCAACTCGGATTGCTTCCTTCAGGTGACCGATGCTATAAATGTGCTGTTTTTTCGTCAACGTTTGATGTTTTCGTCTTAAGCCCCCAAGTGTGAATCGAAGTCACTCTTGCCTTGTCGTTGAACTTCCACTGCTGCTTCGCTTCGATGTAGGCCGCCGTCGAAGGCACGATGACGGCCTCCTGGGCCCGGGCCAGCCTTGCCGCCTTCACCTCAAGCTCTTCCGCGAGATCGGCGCACCGGAGCAACGCCGTTCGCGGCGATCGTTTCGCGGAAGAGGCCGTCTGCGCTTCATCCACAAGCTGGCGCAAAAAGAAAAAGAAGAAGAAAAAGTGGCCAGCGCAACACCAGCAGGAACAGACGAATGGAGACAACACACAGCCGGCGGCGAGAACAACGAGAAAAAGTCGTTATCGCATAACTCAAGTCCAATCAAGTCGAAAGTTAAAGCTTTGCTTCCTTGTACATAACTTCCGCATCCTTGTGCTACGGCTCATTTTCGTAGAGTACGCGTTCCGGCCCCGTAAGTATCCGACATTTCATGCTCTGTATGATGCTCCC